>JAVTVJ010000110.1:1025000-1030000 GCA_034509425.1 Eopsaltria australis
GAGTCCTGCAGGCGCACCTTTGAGAGCTGCGCGCCTAATCTTGCCTGTACATTAATAACCCATCCTATATTATTATACATCCTTGCTTTTTGTTCGAGTAACAGCAGAGCAGTTGGGGAGGTAGATTGACATTGATAGCTGCCTGGAGCACATGCTGGCGGGAGCTGTTCTTATCTCGCTGTTACATGCCTGAGCATCTTTGGTGCGAGCCAGAGACGAGTCGCGGGAGCGCGCGGGGAGCGGAGCGGCACGTGGGAGCGGCGTGTCCCGCGCTCCATCTGCGTGCTCCAGCAGCACATCCACGTGTTTACTCTGGGGGCAGCTGGAAGGGGAAAGCGGCAGTTGTTCCCTTCCCACCCCGAGGAGAGGGCTGTGCTCTGCGGCGCTCGACGGGCGGCCGTCGCGGAGGGAAGCGGGGGGCCGTAAACAGATGAGTCAGCCTTGTGCGTCCAGGTGCCTTCCTCATTTCCTAGATGCCATGCTGCAACACAGTCAGACATTCATCAAGTTACCAAACACTCTACAACAGCAACAGAAAGTCAATGAAGGTTTATATGTCATTGCTAGTTTCCTGAGTATCCAGGGAGTGATTGACTGCATTCACATTCCCACTGTGGCACCAGTAGATAATGAGATGTATAGGAGCAGGAAGCCTTCCCACAGCATGAACATGCAGGTAGTGCATGGTGCCAGGAACATTATTACTAATGTCCATGCCAAATATCCTGGATCCTCACAAAATGCTTTCATATTTCAATACCGAGCTAGATAGTAAAATTATGGTTGCCTAGATATGGACAGCTGCTTTGGTAAGTATGTTGTAATTTGCAGATTAAATATTTTTTATTTAACTGATAATGGCTTATTAAACAGCTTACCATTTCATTAACATATATTCATAGATGTTGCAGGTGATAGCGGGTTTTCTTTGAACAATGATTTTACGGTCCTATTTTTTAGAAATGTGCCAAATTTTAGGGCAAATTAATAGACTGCAGCTAAGTACCTGGCTGGAAGAACTACTCGAAATTGTTTTGAAATTAATTATTTTGGTTCATATGCATCATGATATGTTTCAGATTTTACTTGTGGCACTACCTTAGGTGTCAAAAAGCCACTGAGAAAGTCAGATGTCTCCTTTAAGTGAGATGTTGGAGGGGATTGGACAGACTGCAAGATGGACACACGCAGCAGTACCTGAGAGAAGCAGGAGAGGGAGGAAATTAGGTCTGTTTCTGTAGAGAAACTGACTGTGTTTCTTCCTGTGAAATGTGATCATTTTACTGGGGCAGGATCGGATAGAATCTGATAGAAGTTTTGGAGAGAGTTACAAAGGAGGCAGCTGTAACAAAGCAGAGTGCTCAGTGAGCCAAGTGGACAGTACCTGTGATGATGAGACAGGGTTTGGTGCCTGCACACAAATTTGTGTTGGTTTAACTAAAACTGTGCTTTTAAACTAGTTTGACTATGGTCATTTTCATAGCAACATAGTGCAACTTGCAGTGTTAAATCAAAACAGGGTGTTCTTACACTGAAATAAGGTTGGCACTTGCTGCAATGTAGCTGTAACTGCTTAGAAATAAATCATAGCTGGAGAAATGCTGATGGATGTGTGGTTGGATGTGAGGAAATGCTCCCTTTGCCTTTAAAAAGGCTGAGCAGTAAACTATGGCAGTTTGTCCATCCTTTTCCAAGGACAGATCTGAGTGCAGGAGCTGCCTTTGGTTCAGCTCTGCAGAACTGGCAGAGGGAGGAAGTACCTTTGGAGGATGCTTTTCAATTAACTTCAGCAGTTTGTAGCTGGGATGAGCCACCATTGTGCTGCTTCACTCTCTCTAATGTAATGAATGAACTTCTTTTCCAAGTGGCACTTTCCATTTCAGCCATGCCCTTTTATATTTAAACCTTAGTACATTATCCTGTGCCGAGAGAAGTCTCCATTCACTGAGACCAGCTCTGTCCTTCAGGATCACTGTGGTATTGTCCACTCATCTGCTTTCTCCAAAGGTGGTCAGAAATCTCTGTCATAAAAAAAAATTAAAAGTCCTGTGAGTGTTTGGACTGGAATGCCTGCTCATAAGGTATTGGTGGGACTTGTGGGGCAATTGTCTGTCTCTGTCAAGGGCCCTCCTTAATGATAAGATCCTAAAAATAAGATACTACATGTGCTTTTTGACTGCAGTCTAAAAGAGGTAATACGATAAAAACTAAGGAGTTTTGGTTTTGTATGTTTAGTGAATCTAGCTGAGTTGTGGAGTTAATGTCCTAGAAGTTTCTTTGTATAAGAGCAATGTGCATCCTTGGTTGGTTTGAAAAGCAGGAATAGGTGACGATGGTCCAGGTCACTCTTTAGCAGTACTTGCCTGGTGCCTATTTTGGCTCCTATCTCTGCTGAGGATTTCTGGACAGTACAAACTCAAACTGGAGAAGTTATTGGCCTGTGTATCTTTCCTCTTTTCAATATCTGTTATTAAGAAGCTAAACTTTGTAATAAAAAAGTCTACTTGAAAGAATTGTGCTGTGTTGCAGGCGTACTTCTGTGATGCATTAGAAGGATAACATGCAGTATTGCAACAGGAAAAGGCTGCATTGCCAAATGTACTTGAATTTTATTAAGTCCTGCCATCTGCTTTCTTTGTAGTATCCTTAAATTCATGAGAAAAAGATCTAGGTGTTTTCTGTCTTTAAAAATCGTCTTGCAATTCCTATTGTTTGTTTTTGTTTCTGGTATTCCTTTGTTACTGTTTCTCACTGATGCCCAGGTCCCTTGTGCTTCTCGGTGTAGCCTTGGCTGAGGAGAACCTCGTTGTTCTCAGTGACTCTCTGTGTAGCATCAGTGGGATCTGTCATCAGGGAACTGTTCCAAGCCACTTCCAAGTTTGATCTGAAATATTTTCCCCGTTTTCCCTATTGCAAAAATTTTCTAGGCGGCTGGAGAGGCTCCATTTTGTCCAGGTTGCTTTTGGATGAGCAGACAAAGTACTTTGCAAGGACAGCAGGCACCGTGTGTTTCTGCGAGAGAACGTGCTGCTTTTCCTTTGTTTTAAATGCTTTTTTAATATTTTAGGGCTTGTCTACAGAGAGAGATTATATCATGTTATGGTAGGGTAGCAATTTAAAGGAGCAATTTTGAAATGAATTAAATTAATTCAGAATAAAACATTCCTGTTCTGGCACAAATTAATCATGAATAATTAATTGCAAATAATTAATGAGAAGTAACTATTTGGTATTTACAAGCCCTTAACAGTTTTGGTTCTCTCTCAGCATCTCTGTCAGGGATCTGTTTACTGGCAGCAGCACATCAAGCCTGCATAAGAGCAAGTAGAACAAATTAAAAAATGAAGGTACATAGATTTTTGTATCGTAGTATCTTCAGGGACTGTTCTGCCCAAGAAGGGTGAAAGTACGCAAGATTTTGCTCGCTGTTGGTTTTGCAGTGAAGGCCTGTAGTGAATTGTGGACCAACTGTCCAGTGTTTTGCTGTAGGAGCAGGATGACTGATTTGTGACTGTTAGTGTGCTGCTGTGAGGGTGTGTTGTGTTGTTTTGTGTTGTGTGTGTTGTGTTGTGTTATGTAGTGTTTGTTGTGTTATGTAGTGTTGTATGTGCCGTGTTTGTTGTGTTGTGTTTGTTGTATTGTGTTTGTGTTTGTTGTGTTTGCTGTTTGGTGTGTAGTGTTGTGTTGTGTTTGTTGTGTTGTGTGTGCTGTGTTTGTTGTGTTGTGTTTGTTGTATTGTGTTTGTGTTTGCTGTTTGGTGTGTTGTGTTGTGTTGTGTTTGTTGTGTTGTGTGTGCTGTGTTTGTTGTGTTGTGTGTTGTGTTTGTTGTGTTTGTTGTGCTGTGTTGTGTGTTGTGTTTGTTGTGTGTGTTGTGTTTGTTGTGTTGTGTGTGCTGTGTTTGTTGTGTTTGTTGTGTTGTGTGTGCTGTGTTTGTTGTGTTTGTTGTGTTGTGTGTGCTGTGTTTGTTGTGTTGTGTGTTGTGTTTGTTGTGTTTGTTGTGCTGTGTTGTGTGTTGTGTTTGTTGTGTGTGCTGTGTTTGTTGTGTTGTGTGTGCTGTGTTTGTTGTGTTGTGCTGTGAAGGCCGAGCAGGGCTGGGTGCTGTCCCCTGTGAAGGGCTCGTGGGGTCGGGCAGCCCGCTGCCACAATGGCCTTTGGGTGCCAGTGCTTTCAGTCGCATTGCTGGGAACCTCTGCCTGGAGAACACAGAGGAATCGTGAGCATTAGCTGGTGGAAGGTTGTGTGTGGGAAGGGCAGTTTCAGCCGAGAGGCTGTGAAGAGGTTCAGGCCAGTGGCAAAATTGTCGTTAGTGCCTGGGCACGTGGATGGACATGGGCATGGACGGGGCAGACAGGAGTTTGGACATGCTCTGCTCCCTGCACGTGTGGACATGGACAAGGAGCTCTGCTAGAGATGGGAAGGCACAGGAATGGGTGTACGTGCCACTCAGAAAAATACCCCAAGACAGCCAACATCCTGACAGTTGGCTTGTTGTCATCCTTCCCAGACCCCCTCCCCTCACACCTAAGCCCCTTGGCAGTAGAGAAAGGGTTCATACATTTCCTCTATTGTTGCTTTATTAAAGATACAATAAACTCTCCCCGATTGTATCTGTTTGTTGTAATGTCTACCAGCACTGCATTCAGACAGGCGCTCGTGTGCAGAGGTGGAAATGAAGTATAAACCTGATTCCATTGTTGGGATGTGCTGCCAACACAGCACTTAACCACCACCCACCACTGACAAACAGTCTGATGGTCACATCTGCACGTCAGTCCCATAAAAGGAAACCCTGAGACTGTCAGAGTGTGAGGCAGAGCATTAGTGATTTCAATTCTGTTTTATTTTCAACTTGAAATGGAGGAAAACAGACAAAAAACAAATAAGAAAGCTAAACAGTTGCGTGAGAGCTAGCAATTTGCTGGGCTCCAAGTGACAGACACTGCATTATCATAATTGTCTCTTCTACATGATAGGACAGAAAAATAATAATGTCATTTTAT
>JAVTVJ010000110.1:1035000-1470000 GCA_034509425.1 Eopsaltria australis
TCAGTACAGAACCCACCCTTGTCCTTTCCTGAAGAGGGAGTGACAAGTGGTGCCCCTTGCCTGTGTGGTCTGACTCAGGACAGAACCTGACCCACACCCTGAGCTTTCTGCCAGCTTGGTTTTACTTAGTGGTGGTGGTGTCTGAAAGTCTGTGGTGCTTCAGAAGCATTGGGAGCATCAGGACCCTGCTCCCCTTCTTACAAACTGAGTTTAGGTATGCTGTGTGCAACAAAAGTGGTGGAAAAACCATAAATTGATCCTGCAAGTCATGATCGGGGCTTATTTTCGTTCTTTTCCTTCTCAGCCCAGATGAATTCCTCCTGAAAGGCAGCTCACGCTACCACTCTGTCCATTTTTATGCATGCTTACTGTTTTACACATCAAACAGGGTTATGTGTGCTTTTTTAGTAACGCCTGCTGAAGCATGGAAAGGATCAACATTTCATTTTCATTACATTTCATTTATTTCTCTATTTTGGAGGAAGGGTTCCATGAAGTATAAGACAGACATAACTAAAATAAGTTTCTCCAGCAGGTGAAAGGCATTGGTAGCTAATGTGTCTCCTCCTAAAGCAGCTGAATTGCAAGTCACAATCAGAGATTCAGAAAAAAATGTCTGCTTGATAATGTCCTTTGCCATGACAAAGTGCAGTCACAGGAGGAGTAAAAGGCTAAAAGAATGGCCAGACAAAGACAGATCATCAGTTTGCCTTTAGTTTGAGCCTCCTGCAAAGCTGTTACTTGGAAATACCTACACTGAATATAGGAACACAGAGATTGCCATCTTATGTGTATATTTAGTCTTTGGTTATATTATTTCAAATGTTATGTAGCTGTAATAGCATGAAATAGAAACCCCTGCCTGATACAGAGAGAGATATTACATCATTGCTGTTACAATGCTCTGCTGCAAAAGGACTTTTAAAGGATTTCTAATGATAATGAAAATATTCTGATACAGCATTAAGGATTTCACTGCTGAAATGTGTTTAATGTAAATATGCTGTCAGATACCCTTCAAGTAATTGACAAGAGCAGATGATTAGCAGTGTTCTCAATAGTGTTTTTGCATAATCTTACATTTTGACAGAACTCTTCAGCTGCTTTTTATTGTCAGTGCTCTGCAATCAGTAATACTTTTTCCTTGACATTTACTTTGTCATTATAAATCTTGTAAGTGGTCATTTAACTTGTTCAGTATGCATGTAAGAATATCATTACTAACACGTTTGAAAAATGTCTTCCTGTTGAGGAACTATTGTGAAAGTAAACTTAAAAAAACCCTAAATGAAGTAGGTTGATGAGTGAAATAAATACCTGTCTGTGAGCATCTTCATGCACATTTCAAGGATGATTTTAAAATCTCTCTCCTATTGAGCATTCACTCTTAAGTCATCAAATTCAACATGCTTGTTGGATTTTTTTAATCTCTTACTTTTTTATTTTAATACTATTGTTCAGTTATGATCATTTACATCTGACTGACCAAAATTAAACTCTTATGATCCATAAGCATTCATAATTACATACTGCGTGTAACATTAATAGTCAATATAATAAACCTTCATCTTTATTGAAGCATCTCTTGTTTCTACAGCAGTTCTTTAATCTATCTCAATAGATTTCTAGTGTACAGCTCATATAGATTTGGTCAGTGACAAGGGTTAGAGTAGTCTTGTAGAACATTTACTTGTAGCTGTGAAAAGCCCACATTCATCAGAGGATTAGGTCGATCAGATTGTACCAGGATCAATGGAAGGACTGTGTGATCCCTCTTAGGCTGTAATGTGTTCACCTTCTTTGGAGAGAATTCACATACACACACATTTCTCTGTCTTAAAGCCATTTATCTCAGAATGTCAAATTGCAATAATTAACCATTATTGATCTTAAATTCAATTAACTTCATTAACACAGGTCATGATGAGGGTGCTGGTAAGGGAAAGGCTCTTGACAAGTGTCTTTTCTTATATGACATTGAATGTTCACAATCATGGCTACAAACTATTCATACTGTGCCACAGGAACATCTTTTAAAAATGACAGGAGTTTGGTTGGTGGCTCCGAAGCGACATTTTAATCCCCTCCCCCTCATCTCCTAGTTCTCAGGGTTTTCCAGCAAATTTTCTATTCAGGAATCAGTGAACCATTTGTTTCTAGCACATTATCTTAGTGTGGCATCATAGCAAGCCCCACCTATTCAAATACCCTCCTGTTCAATAGGTACTGGTAGATAGAGACTCATTTACAACAGTGTATATTAGTATAGTTAGCAAATGAGTGAAATGAATATTCAGTGCTTCTTTTTGCTGCACATACAAAACGAGCTGGGGCCATCTTGTAGAGGTAATCCTGAGAATCTCTGCTTGCTTCAAGTCCTAAGATTCATATTGCAGTCAGTAGTTGTTTTTCTTAAATGAGGGCTGAATAGCAACTGTGAAAGGACACAAAGCTTTGTTGGCCCACACTGAGCTCCTTTCTTAATAGAGGAACTTCATTATAAGCACAAGTTCACAATAGCTCAAATTGTGATTGAAATCATTTGGATTTCTACTATACCATTCATACAGATGTATAGAGTTTATTGTAAGGAGGCACTGCAGCCAAAATAGCTATTGAAACTACTGGAGAAAGGCCTTCAATGGGAGATGCAAGTTTGCAACAAAATGAAGGATCAGGCTGAAGGTCTTTTGGTACATTTTAAATGTCTTAAGTAGTCATGATTATTTACAAATAAATCACCAAGTAGAATGACTCACTGTGATGCATTGAAGCATTTTAGGTGAAAACTTGATTTTTAAAAATTTCGCAGCAAAGGTGGCAGCTCCAGAGATGTGTGTTAATGTTAGTACAGCTAAACACAAACACAGCACGAAATTCTAGCTACTGTAAAACTTGTAAGATATGGACAAATTAGGAGCAACCAAATATGTGGGAAGATTACAGAAAGGAAGGTGCAAGATTTTTTTCTTGGTGTAAAAAAAGGCTAAACCACAATCAGAAGGCTGAGAAATGTGCGTAAAGAGAAATGACAACATCAGTTTTGTTCAGAAACAGATTTCTGTGACAATTAAATGGTCATTTTGTCACTACATTTGCTATTTCCACTCCACTATACAAAGCATTTACTGACAAGAGGCAGGGCAGAAGCAGAATGGTTTGATTACTGCATTTGAAGAAACTGAAGTTCCCTTACAACATCTGTTTGCTCAGTGAAGGATTATAATAATTATGAGCTATTAGAGCCATATTGAGAACTTCTATGCTCATGGCTGCTTATCCCAGAGTTGGCTGTGAATCTTGTATTAGTTTGTGGAATGCCCTGTGTGCTTTTCAGTGATTAAAAGATGCCACCCAAATGTCTGGTATCAAGCAGAGATTGTGTCACTCTGTGTTTTGGTACCAATTCATACACAGAATTTGGCTTCGTCTTGCCAGGATGTTGACAGTGACTTTTAACTAAAACACAAAACAACCCCCAAAACAAACATTTTTTTTTTTTCTTTGAACGTTCTGGTAAATATTTTTGTCCATTTAAGGAAATAGTAATTCTGTGCTTAGAAAAATTCTACAGAGTCCAAAGAACAATTAGGGTCAAGTGCAACATGAAGCTTTTTTCACTGCTGCTGAACTCCTGTTTCCCACTGTCACGTGTGCTTGCATGGAGTGGGACTCTGTAGCAAATCTGTACTACTTCACACCAAGGAACTGCCTTGGAAACCAAGGAAATGCCACTTTTGTCTAACTTAAGAGTGGATCACATTTATTCATGTTGAATAATTTATACGGCAAATATAGGTGGGGGTTTTTCCTGTTCATAATGCTCTTGGTCATTGAATTTGTGACGTTTATGTGGAATCTTTGAGTCTCTGGGGCTGCTTGTGAGCTGATACTTCCAGTCTGTGCCTGGTTCCCCAGTCCCTGGCAATGTTTCCCCTTCGTGGCTGGGTAGCTGACCCCTGACCACGGATAATGAGGAACTTCATGCTCCTTGGAATGGTGCTCATTTGTAACTTTGGTGCACTTGGAGGAAGCGCATCCTTCCCCAGGCAAGGTGGAGGGGTGGGGAGGGGAGGAAGAGGAGGGTACAACAGGAATGTTGATGAAATGGGAACACAAGACCCTGGACTGAATCAAGCTGAGGAGCAGTTGAGAATTCCCAGTGGCTGCTCGCAGCCTCTTGCTCATTTGCCTGCTTGGTCTAATTCTAATGGTGCTTGTGAAAGGCTGGTTGTGTGGTGACAGGGAGGCCAAGAAAATTGGGTTTTTTTCCTTTTTCAACAGGATCAACCAGAAATTCCAGGATTATGCCCATATGGGCTGCTCAAGGCTCTGCTCTCCCCGAGTGCAAAGGGGAAAGGAGGTGGATTCCACAAAATACCAAAGCAAGGAAGGTCCTTCTGTCATCGTGGCAGTCCAAAACTTTTCTCAGCCCTTCCACTGGGTTACTGTCAGCCCTGCTTTGCTTCTGGTAACCAGCTATGGACACACACAGTGGAACTGTTACCCAGCTGTGGCACTTTTTTGGCAGTCAGTTGTATTGTGTGTGTGTGACTGCAAATTTAGGTCAAAACCCTTAAAAATATGTTCTTCCTGGCCAGAGAGGCTCTGAACTCTCATAATATGAAGTTTCTCATAAGCATGTCATTCACTCGTGACGGTACAAGAATGATACCTGAAGAAAGTCTCTAGAAATCTGTATGATTTTGTTCATTATATGTGAGAGTAACTTGGACCTTGGGTCTCAACCAAGATTTTTTACTGTTTGGATCCCTTCTTGTCAAAAACCTCTCGTAGAAGGTGGCAGCCAGACAGTTTAAAGACCAATCCTCATGCAGCCCTACCATGGGAGAGCACACTGCAGCGTGATGAGATCAGGTGCTCTCAGAAAACACTGTGTTATGTTTCAAGGGTTTTAGAAAAAGCCCTGCTCAGCATGTTGAATTCAGGGAGTTTAGCCCCCAGGGAGAAACCAAGGCCGGGTGCAGTTTTGGAGGAGGGAGGCACGATCCATCACGTTCCCTCTGCAGCACAGGTCTGGCAGGGTGGGTGTCACAGTGTCCCTGAGCCCTGCTGTGTGCTGGGAGCAGAGAGCTCTGCGGAGGAGAGTTGTGACAGTGCTTCAGAAACCTTCCCTATTTTCCTCACTGTGATAAGAAGTTTGCTGGCAGTCTGCAGGTTCAGCGTTCCCTGGATCCCAGCAGCTTGGCTCAGAGATCTGTAACCACAGGCTCTGGGTTGTGCTGAGTACATGCACCTGTGGGTATTTCACTGGGTGAAATAATTGTTTCAGCTGAAAAGTGGCAATTATTTTCAATTATACACATGTATTGTGTTCACATAAACACACTGTGAGGAAACATAGGAACAGAACAAACTTAAATCATCTTCCCATGTTTTGTGTAAAGAGCTGAATTATAAATATTAACCTACAGGAGTAACAGGCTCCTTCACTTGTCTTCTTGTCTAGCACCAGGCAATTAACTTTTAACTTCTTTCCGCGTTTTCATCTGTAAACTGTGGGTAAGAATGTTTCTTTCACAGGGCTGATGTGAAAAATAAAGCATTCATTGAAGTTCTTGAACACCTCAGTTAAATGATGCTGTCCAATAGTGCCAAGTTGTGCCAAGCCATCATTTCATATTAGGGTATCCGGGTTTTTTGAGGTGTGTATTTAGTGAAGGAGATAATACATAAATGTGAGGTTTGTACTATGTTATTTAAGAAACAGATAAATAGTATTTGGTTTCAGAAGAATGAAGGCCTCCCTTATCAGAATTAGTAGCAGTTTTTGAATGTTTTCTCTCTTCATTTGTGAGTGGCCTGTATGGCACATTCCTTGTGGCACCTAAAAGTCTAAAGTGAATAGGAGACCTGAGTCCTATACCTCCCTTTAAACTACCCAGAACCCAGGGGAGTTTGGAGTACAGTGACATGAGGAAAAGGTGCCTGATGTAGAATTGCTTTGTTCTGTGCTTAGGTGGCCCACACTATAATGACATATAAACTAAATCCTTGTTATCATATCTTCACTGTGTGTCCTTGTCCATGTAATTCTCATCTCTTAACACTTACAGTTGGTTTGGCCTCTCTGAAGTCTCTCCAAATGTAATACTAGTCCAGGATGCTGAATCAGAGCAGCTGGCTAGCTTCCTCTGGCCTATTTCTGAGCTCCCTGTGGCAGACAGCTGCAGTATTTTCATGAAGGAACAAACAAAGTACACTTCAAAGTTTTTAGTGCCTATTGATAGCCACCCATTAGACTGGCATCCTATGTCACATCCATCCACACCACTTCCCAGTGACTTAATCCTGCGCTCTCACTGGCGTGAAAAGGCTGCAGATTTATCAACATACAAAAAATCCAGCTAAACAAGCATTAATCATGCACATCACATCAAATTAACATGTTCAAAATTAATATTCTTGACCTTGCCAGTGGGCAGAACAATCCGTCTTGCAGTGGGCTCGCGCTCCGGTGCGAGGTACCAGGGACTTCAGCCGACGTGTGAGAGGAGTGCTGACCTCTTCACTTGGAAATAACATTTCTCTCCCATAATAGACAGTCTTGCCTCTATGAAACAGGACCTTTGACCTTTCTAACAGGAATAATGTCCCTGTCGAGGTGCTGGGTAATCAGTATTGCCATGCCCGTTTAGAGACTGTTGTCATTTGCCACTCTTGTAAACAGGGCAGTCACTCCAGCCTCCCATCCTGACTGCCTAATGAGGAATATGTGAACATCTCTGCCAGGGAGTGAAGTCTCAAATACAATTTCAGTTACATGGGAATTATCAGTTCGTCTCAGTATAGAAATAGCTCATGTTGTGGGTGAAATGTTTGCCTTTCTTGCTGTAAGTGGAAGGCCTGTGGAGTGGGAGTTTTCTAACAGACTAATATAACTCTTTTATATGCCTTCATTTGCATTAGGTCTTTGATTGACTCCATCCACCGAGCTGGTTTTCTTTTGCCTCTGCTCATTAATTGTGTGAATAAGGTTCATTGGCACAGTCAGATCATCTCCATGCTGCTATTCCACTGTTGGCTTTCTCTGCACTGGTGCTGGGACTGCACCTCTTCTTAACTCCAGATGGTCCCACCAAAACCGGGGACTCTGAGGTTTTGTCAAAGATTACTTAAACATTAAAAAAATATTCTGTTAAATCCTCAGGTGGCTGGTGTCTGATTTAAAACAGAGTGGGACAGGTATTTAGGAAAAGGCTGTGCACTGCCAGCAGCAGTGACAGTGACAGGAGTCACCTCTTGTGCAGTGCCACGGAATGGGGAGCGAGGATCAGCATGCCGAGGCACTTTCTCTGGCAGAGTCCTACTCATTGCTCCACTTTATGATCTAACATGATCCTTTTTCCCTGTTTCTTTTTTACTGGGAATATAATATTGATCCTGTAAGCATTAGGAGCATTTCTGCTCCTAATCCCGTTCTGCTGTTATATTTTTTTAAGTGTGAAATGTAAATGGACTCAGGTTCTTTAAGGATTGAGAAGTTTCTTTTCCCAGTGAAATCAAAATCAGATGGTTTGGGAGATGACCCTTAGTGTTACTTAATGTTTTTGATAGATGCATAAGAAAAATCATCTATTTTGTTTTAATAAGAAGCCATTTGGTTAAAGCAAAAATATTTCCAAGAAACTGAGTGGTTTTGATAAACTGCTGTAGTTGAGAATTTTTCATGTGAGAAGAATATTGGAATGTTTTGTTCCTTTTTCAAGCAAACAGCATATATACTAGTTTAAATATACCCCCAGTGAGCTAATTAAAACAAAAGAAAAAGTTTTGGCTAGAAAGAAACATAATTAAAACAAGAAATTTCAAAAGTATTGAAATGAAATTTTGGATACATCCAAGCCAAAATATATGGTCTCAGCTGCATTTTTCAGGAAATAAGGGAAAAATTGTGCATATAATCGGGTTTTGGAGAACAGTAAAATACACCTTCAATGCTGTGGTCTTGTATTTCCAAATAAACTCAAGGAGGTGCGTGTCCAGCCATTCACTGGGGGATGTTGCCATGGAGGAGGTGACAACCATGCAGTGTTTTGGCTGGTTCTGCTGAAGAGGAGCTCTGGCAGTCGGGGTGGAGGTGGCAGCTGTGGGGCTGGGGAGCCCAGGACATGAGCAGGCACAGCTGCCTTGGCTCCACGGGGGCTTCCTCAGCCTCTGGAGACCCAGTGTGCTGCTGATACCTCCCTGCTCTCGTGCACTAGATCCCTGGTGTCTGTGCACAGCCAGGTATGTGAGTTTATTACTGTCTATGCAATATGTAGATCATTTTGGACAGTGATGGATCACAATTTATTTCCACTGGCAAAGAAATGATCCACAGCTCAGTTATGAAGGTAATTCCCTCTTGTGTGGAAATGAATTGCATTATACCACAGCTTACCGTTATGTATTGATATCAAATGTGTTAATTTCATTGTTACCTAGCACTTTAGTTAATAATTATAACAAATACTAATGAGGGAACTCTGTTCTCAACCTCTCTCTGGCTGTACCTGAAATGCAAGAACCCCTTTGATATCCTCCTCTTCTCTAGAAACTGAGGGCCACACCAGGCAACAGCTTTCCACTCTTTGTCAAATTCTGTGTCACAGTGACACTGCTCAATTTTCAGGCATTTTCCTGTGGGTTATGGTGCCCTGTGAGATGTAAACTAAACACTTTTTTGAGAACTGTGACTTTTTTTGGTCCTTTTTCTCTGGAAAAGCAAAACCCAGAACTGTCTAATTTCTTTCATTTCCCCTCTTACCAACTTCTGCCACTAGAATTGCCTCTAAAGTTGTTTCTTTTCCCCTCAGACTTTGCTGTTGAGGGGCATTGAAGAACAGTTTTACAGATGCCCTGCTGTTCAAACATATATTTTACACTTGAAAAATATCGAACTACAAGTCTTTCTTGTCTTTTTTGTCTTTTTCTTTTTTTCTTTTTTTTTTTTCTTTGTTTTTTTTTTACATAATAAGAGGGTAATGGCTAAGTAAGGATGGGCTGAAGGCACTGCTTCTTATAGACAGTCTGTCCTTCAGGCAGTGAATCACAGTGGAAAACCTTTTTACCATCTCCTTCTGATTTTATTCTCTCCTTTCTCAGTCTCTTTGCTTTTCCTGTAGCTACTTCACCAAAAAGAAATTTCTTTGCTATGGGCCTCCTTGTCCTTATTTCTGGTGCAGTGAGGCTGTTGCCTTCATCTGTGCTCATGCAGACCATTTCTTGCCCCTGGGCAAGGTGTGGTGAGGCAGGGACACCTTCCACTAGACCAGGTTTCATCCCTTCCCTCCTTGGAGCAGGGGAAGGAGCAGAAGGAGCCCCTGGAACTGTCAGTTTGTCGAAGTTGCAGATTGCTGGGTTAAATTCCACACTGTCGTTTGTGCCTCATTTCCTGCATTTCTGGATCAAAGACTGATGTCACAAGTTGGCTTCACAACTTGAGCTTAGGAAGGGGAACAGCTATAGAGGAGGCAGCTCCTGGTTAACACGCAAATATGCTTGATAGTTGGTGAAAAGGGCAAAGAAAGCATGAAAGGTAAATAGATTTACATTTAAATGAGCCGCATGCTGGAGGTTTTCCCTAATGTAAAAGTCACTCTCTAAAAAAGCTGTGAATGTGACAAGTCTTTCAGCTCAAACAAAATTCATAAGACTTCAGCAGTAAGAGAAATAAAAATGTAAAAAATAACACACTAATTAGAGACTTGGTTCTGTGCCCTCTGTGTTGGTGAGCAATGGGTCCAAGGAGGGCTTTCCATGGTGTGCAGGGATGGAAGCCCCTGGGTTTGGAATGTGATGTGGTGGTGGGAATGGGTGGCACACACTCAGACTGGTGCTCAGTAGCCAGAAAAAACTAAAGACAGGCACACTCAGAGTGCCTTGGTGGGCCACCCCAGCCTGCAGGTATCAATGAGGTCTTTCTAAAGGCAAGCAGTGTGGTGATGGCTTTGGGTGTTATTTACTTTGTGAAAAGGAAATTGTTATGCAACTTGAAAACAGAGGCAAAGAAACAGGAGTGGTAAAAGAAAATCTGTTTTTACAAGGTGGAATAGGAAAAGGGTATATTTGCTTGAAAATCAGAGGTTTCATGCCATGATTGCTTCCTTCATCCTTCCAAATCAGTAGGATTTGGTGTGGTTGAGAGAGAGGCAGTTAACAGTCAGTTGTCTGCACATTATCAGTAGTTATACAAAATTTTTCAGCTTTAGAGTGTAATTTGGACTGCTTTGGTCTCCTTTGCTAAAGTTCTGAAAATCCACCTTTTTAGATTCTATATATTGGTTTTGTTGCAAGTATTTGCAGGACAGATGCTGAAGCTTACTTCAAATTGCTATTGTGTCTTTGATATACATAAAATAATACTTTTTTCAAAATATTTTGAAAAAGCATAAAATAGAGCTAAACAGCACAGCTCTATTTCATTAGAGTGGTATACTTGTTTCCAAAGTCTGATCTTTTTACCAGCACCTTTGAAGCATCTTATGATCAAGTTTTTTAACATAATTCTTTCAAACTCTGTCCTCCCAAACGTTAAAAATAGGACCCTTGCTGCTTGAATTTTCTGCAATGAAATTATCTGAACTATTTAATCATTATTATGTGCTGCTCTTATGTGGTATGTTTGTGCATTCAAAGGTTTGGTTTGTGTTCTGAGGGTCAGATTATAACTTTACGTGCTTGGAGGAAGATTCGCTACCATTCATCCATGTGAAAGAACAGGAGTGAATATTTTGTATTACCTAACTGAACGAAGAAATACTCCATGTGAAACTAAAAGCCTGATTTCATTGTCACTTTAACAGTTGTTTTGTCTCTTGTGGTCTTTTGATAACATTTAAACATATTTTCCCTGGAAGAAGTTTGCAGGGTTTAATGCTGTGTGTGATACCTACTGAAGTGTTCTACATTTTTCAGTCTGTTGGTTAAAGTAGGGCTTTTTGGGGTGTAAACTGCTATCTTTTCTGCACTATTGCCTGAAGAAACAGGCTATAGATTGTTCAGGATACAAACACCCTACACTTTCCAGATGTGTTGCAGGGAAGGTTGAATGTCAGGTGTCTTGAACTACAGTCTGCTGAAAATGTGACTTCTCTCAGTTGATAATTATCTTCGTGAGAGATTTTAAATTCCACCGAAGAGAGTCATATTCTATTTTTGCTTTCCTGCAAATTAATACATTATATAGAAATAGATAATTTTGATTAGTCAATGATTCATTTTTTTAAAGTTTCCATAATTTTCTTGCCTAAAGGAAAAACTCAGGTAGACTTAGTATATGTAGAACAGAAGGATCATGGAAAAAAAAATTGTTTACTGTCAGTTGCCAACTGTCCTATTCAAGAAGAGTATCTTAGATTTACATCACCAGTTGCATTACTTGAGGGGAAAAAAAAAAAGACAGGATCCCTGTTGGGTGTCCGTGTAGCTTATGCTGAGTAAATATTGACAAAGTAGTCTAAAGAGCAAACACTTTGACATTTGTAAGGTCCACTGGAAGGTCTTGTATATATTTATACAGCAAGAATGAGTGCAGCATACCAATTTCATTGAACTAGCTCCTGACATAATTCTGCATGGGCTTTCTTGTTGAGGAACTTGTGTTTAAATGGGAATGGGACATTTGTTGCTCCCATTGAGAATATCCTCAAATTGCTCTGAGTGAGTTGTTTTCAAAGGTTACATCACCTGCATTTCACTACCTCCTCTAAAATGTGACACGACTAATAATGATGACTTTAAAAAATTTCTAATTTTTAAAATTTATTTTAACTGGGGATTTTTTTACTTTGTAGAAATTCTTGATGTTTGTTGTGCTCTATATTTATTAAAGATTGAGTCTCAAAACTGTAATGAGCAAAAAATGCTTGCTTAATTTAAATTGTGAATCTGTCTGTTAAGAAATGCATTAGGGGTAGGAGAAGCATAAGACATATTAATTGACAGACAGGAACTGCTGTCTCTGAGGTTGATACAAGTAATTTATTACTTTAGAAATGAATGCCACCTCCAGAATGTGCTTCATTAATTTCAAATTTAGTTTTAATTTCAAGCTGTTGCCCCTTGAGAAGAATAAGGTGGCAAATTATGTTTGAAGAGCAGATTTTTTTTCTTGCTCTGAAGAAACTCTAAATTTTAACTGTTTAATTTTACAAATAAGTACACTTCTTTGGCTAAAGCAAAAATATGATGAGCAGAAACTAACTTGTATTTTCTTCTCTTCATAATAGCCTATGTTTCAGACGAACTAAAAGCAGCAGCGCTGGTGGAAGAAGATGTGGAACCTGATGAAAATGCAGTTGATGGGGAGCCTTCAGCAAAATATGCATGTCCAGAAAAAGACTTCAGTAAGAACTGCCAAAGCTACCAAAACTCTCCAGCAGCTGAGTTCTCTAGCCATGAAATGGACAGTGAGTCCCACATCAGTGAGACAAGTGACCGCATGGCAGACTTCGAGAGCAGCTCCATTAAAAATGAGGAAGAGAGCAAGGAGGTTTCCATACCACTGGAAGACTCCACGGTGTCTGATAGTTTAGAACAAATGAAGGCCGTGTACAATAACTTCCTCTCCAATTCCTACTGGTCCAATCTCAATTTGAACCTTCACCAGCCAATTTCGGAAAAAAACAACGGTAGCAGCAGCAGTAGCAGCAGCAGCAGCAGCAGTTGTGGAAGTGGCAGCTTTGACTGGCACCAGACTGCGATGGCCAAAACACTGCAGCAAGTTTCTCAGAGCAGAATTCTGCCTGAACCGAGCCTTTTTAGCACAGTCCAGCTGTACAGACAGAGCAGTAAGCTCTATGGCTCTATATTCACTGGAGCCAGTAAATTCCGCTGTAAAGACTGCAGTGCTGCCTACGATACTTTAGTAGAATTAACAGTGCACATGAATGAAACAGGACATTATCGAGATGACAACCATGAAACAGATAACAATAACCCCAAAAGATGGTCCAAACCTCGCAAACGTTCTTTGCTTGAAATGGAAGGGAAAGAAGATGCTCAGAAAGTGCTAAAGTGTATGTACTGTGGTCATTCATTTGAATCTCTTCAGGATTTGAGTGTTCATATGATCAAAACAAAACACTACCAAAAAGTGCCTCTGAAGGAACCTGTTACACCCGTAGCAGCAAAAATTATCCCAGCTACTAGAAAGAAAGCATCACTGGAGCTTGAACTTCCAAGTTCTCCAGACTCCACGGGTGGGACACCAAAAGCCACAATCTCAGATACTAACGATGCACTTCAAAAGAATTCCAATCCCTACATTACACCAAATAACCGCTACGGTCACCAGAATGGGGCCAGCTACGCCTGGCACTTTGAGGCGAGGAAATCTCAAATTCTGAAGTGCATGGAGTGTGGAAGTTCACATGACACCCTGCAGGAGCTCACGGCTCACATGATGGTGACGGGACATTTTATTAAGGTCACTAACTCTGCCATGAAAAAAGGGAAACCAATTATAGAAGCCCCAGCCACACCGACAATAACGTCCTTAGTAGATGAGAAGGTCCAGTCTGTGCCGCTAGCTGCCACCACCTTTACATCTCCTTCCAACACACCTTCTAGTGTTTCCCCTAAATTAAATGTTGAGATTAAAAAAGAAGTAGATAAGGAAAGAGTCATTGCTGATGACAAAATGAAAGATAAAGAGAAGTCAAGTGAAGATGAGGAGAAGTATGATATCTCCTCAAAATACCATTACTTGACTGAAAATGACCTAGAAGAAAGCCCTAAGGGGGGATTAGATATATTGAAGTCTTTAGAAAACACAGTTACATCAGCTATAAACAAAGCCCAGAATGGCACACCAAGCTGGGGTGGCTACCCCAGCATTCATGCTGCCTACCAGCTGCCTAATATGATGAAGCTGTCGTTGGGCTCATCTGGGAAGAGCACACCATTAAAACCTATGTTTGGAAACAATGAACTAGTATCACCAACTAAAAACCAGCCCTTGGTGTCCCCACCCAGCAGTCAGACCTCACCTGTGCCAAAAACAAACTTTCATGCCATGGAAGAATTGGTAAAGAAGGTCACTGAGAAGGTGGCAAAAGTGGAGGAGAAGATGAAAGAGCCTGAAGGAAAGCTCTCTCCACTGAAGCGTGCAACGCCTTCGCCATGCAGCAGTGAAGTCAGTGAACCCCTTAAGATGGAGCCCCCCAATGATGGTGGCTTTAAAAGCCAGCAGAACAGCCCAGTTCCTCAGAGGGATGGTTGCAAGGATAGTCCAACTGTAGAACCTGTGGAAAATGGGAAAGAGCCTGTGAAGTCCATTGTTGGTTCTTTAAGCAGCAGCACAGCCATCATCACTGATCACCCTCCCGAACAGCCATTTGTAAATCCATTAAGTGCACTGCAATCTGTCATGAATATTCACCTTGGCAAGGCAGCAAAGCCATCCTTGCCTGCTCTGGATCCAATGAGCATGCTTTTTAAAATGAGCAACAGTTTGGCAGAAAAGGCTGCAGTGGCCACCCCACCTCTACAGTCCAAAAAATCAGACCACTTAGACCGTTATTTTTATCATGTCAACAATGACCAACCCATAGATTTGACGAAAGGCAAGAGTGACAAAAGCTGCTCTTTGGGTTCAGCGCTTTTGTCATCCACATCGACATCTTCTGCATCTTCTTCATCTACAGTGACAACAGCAAAGACATCTGCAGTCGTGTCATTCATGTCAAACTCGCCGCTACGCGAGAATGCCTTGTCAGATATATCTGATATGCTGAAGAACCTGACAGAAAGTCACACATCAAAATCTTCCACACCTTCCAGCATATCTGAGAAATCTGACATTGATGGTACCACAATAGAGGAACCAGAAGAGAGTACACCAGCTCAGAAAAGGAAGGGACGTCAGTCTAACTGGAACCCTCAGCACTTGCTCATATTGCAGGCCCAGTTTGCAGCCAGTTTACGGCAGACTTCTGAGGGGAAATACATCATGTCAGACTTGAGCCCTCAAGAAAGAATGCACATTTCCAGGTTTACGGGACTCTCAATGACCACAATTAGCCACTGGCTGGCCAATGTGAAATACCAGCTCCGAAGGACGGGGGGAACTAAGTTCCTTAAAAATTTGGACACTGGGCACCCAGTGTTCTTTTGTAATGACTGCGCTTCACAGATCAGAACTCCTTCAACTTATATCAGTCATCTTGAATCGCATCTGGGTTTCAGGTTAAGAGACTTGTCCAAACTGTCCAGTGAACAGATTAACAATCAGATAGCACAAGCAAAGTCACCGTCTGAAAAACTGGTGACGTCCTCTCCAGAGGAAGATATCGGAACTTCTTATCAGTGCAAACTTTGTAACAGGACTTTTGCAAGCAAGCATGCTGTTAAACTTCATCTTAGTAAAACACATGGGAAGTCACCAGAGGATCATCTTCTGTATGTTTCGGAGTTAGAGAAGCAGTAGCATTTGCTTTTGATTAAAATAACTGTAATTTGCTTTGAGGAAAACTGTCAAAGACGCCTTAAAGCTACTGTTTAGTTCTTGGCACATGTTCTTATTTTAACTCCAGAGTCGCTCTGGGCTGAACTGTTTTGTATAACTGTACAGTGTTTAAATAGAGGTGCATAATCAGCTGTTGTTACTGGTAAAATATGAAGGTTAAAATGCAGTGGTAAGTGTTTGGAACTTTGTGTAAATTGGATTTAGTTGCTGTGCATCCCTCTGATGCATCAAGCTGCATGCATTAACAGACAGTTTAATTAAGCATTTATAACTAATTCTGGTGCACTTTTTCATGTGACCTAAGTGTGCTGGTATTTCTCACCCTATAATCTTTAGCCCTCTGAGTACTTTGAAGCACTTTTGCATTAATTTGGTAAAAATGTAAGGATATGCTTTTTTTTTAGACCCTTACTAGCTTAGTTCTGATTGCTAATATGAACCTCCATTTATGCAGAGGTGTCTCACACCTTGAAATTTAAAAATATAATTTTCACATTGAAACATAGATGTATATATTGTATAGATTTCAAAATCTCTTATGGAAAATGTGATTGTGGTTAATGCCATTTTCTTTCCTTTCAGCATTTTTAGCAGCAGCGGGGTTTGTACCTGATAAGTCCCAGGTATAAACTGTACCTATATATAGTGTATATTTCATTTTTTTTAACAGTTTTTCCTTTAACAATCAAACATTGTAAATTATGTGATAAAAGATACCACAGATAGCATTTATAAAGTATTCAGAAACATTATTCTTAAAGCAAAGTATGTTTTGCTTTGTTTTGCTATACAGTACATCTATATTAAGAGAGGTTCATGTTTAAATTATACATATTTATTAGTGTTGCTATCATTTGTGTGGGTTTTTTTTGTTTTTGTTTCTTTTTTTTTTTTTAACTGTCTGAAGAAACAGAAGCCACGGACTGCATTCCTGGCATGCATTCTAACTGTTTTGCACAACATGACTTTTAAAGGTATTTATTAGTAAAAAAAGAAAAATAAAATAAAAAGAGAAAATTCAAAATAAACTCAGTGCTCAAAGGGTTAAATCTATTTGAAAAACTTGTACTGTATTTCCTAAACATTGATAAAGCCTTTAAAATGTTTGTACTGTAATACTTTGCTTAAAAAGTTATGAGGCATTCTGTGATATAACCTCTTTTACTTATTTATAAGCGCTCTTGGTTGTTATTTCCTATTGTAGAATGCCTTTTTATTTCAATTGGTAACTTTCTGTTTTGTTCTGCCTAATTATTCTCCCAAGATTCCATACTGCAGCTTTATCTTTAGGCATATGAAAGGTAACCCGTGGTTACCAGCACACTAAGTGATTCTGTTCGTCTCCATTTTTGGCAGTTAATTTGCAGAAGTAACTGACAGCTGACACCATATGAGAATCTATGTATAAAATATTGGCATGTAAACAGCACAGACACTGTAATGCACTCTGTGCCCTGTTTTGTTGTTGACAATGAAGCACCATTATATGACTCTTCATATAACCTTTTTTTCTACAGCAGCATTAAAATTGTCTTTTTGCTATAATTTTGTGTTGCGTTCACAATTATGTCTGAAATGTGCTACGACTAACGAGCACATTAAAATTAAATTGTATGCTATCTGTTTATGACTGAAGCTTGAGTAGGTTTCTTCATCTGCCAGGTGCTGGCAGTCAAAAGCTGCACATAAATCACTGGAGTTTTAGTGAACTTTAGCATTTAAAGAGCAGGGTAGCACTTATTCAAAGGCTGCATTAACAGAGTTTTTTTCCCCCAGAAGAGATAAATGAGCATTATCACTCCTTTTTAAGCATCAGGTAGGGCTGGCTGTGGAGAGGGGGGCTATCAGCAGTGCATGGCAAAGCAAATAGGTGCTTTGCTGAGTCCAGACCCAGGCAGGCACTCCTGCTCATCCACCTTTCTCCTGAATGCACTGAGCAGAGTCTGCATCCGAGGGTGTTCCACAGCTCAAAGAATCCCTTTCCACCCACCCACCATTTCCAAATGACAGGAGAAGGAACCTGAGACTGATTTCAACTTTGTGGTTTTGAAGTGAGTCCTGTTCTGGCCCTACCTGCCGCTGGACAGCATTCCCAGCAGGTAGAGGTGGAGAGGAGGTGAATAAACACATGCCAAAGAAAAGCAAACAATCTGGAACATTTATATGATAATGACAGACTTTTACTGGTGTTGACAGGTCATCCCATCAAAACCATTGAAAACAATTTGCATCTCCAAACACCTGCATTACTCTGCATGTAAATAATGACTTTTGCCAGTCAGGTGAACTCAGAGTCCAGAGATGGTTACAAAGGAACCAGACCCACCATTACAGCACTTCAGCATCCTCAGGGCTACCATCCCAATGTCAAATGTACAGTTTCCTTTCTTTTTGAAAAAAAAATCCACTGTCTTCCAGCAATCAAGTAATTGAATCTTTGGTTCTCATTGTCTTTCTGTTTTTCTTTCCATTTTTCCATCTTTCTCTGTAATGTTAAAGGCCAGTACCATGTCTCAGGAATGTGTTGGAGTGTTCTGTTCATTCTACAGCAAAGGCTGTTAAGTGGACCAAGTGAATGGGATTGTGGCTTTGGGTTTTTTCCTCCTCTTTTGGCTCACACTTGTGTCTGATTTTCAGGTCATTTGTGTGTCAATGTTTATGGCCTCAGCTCAAATTCCAGCAATAAAATCACAGCAGTTTTACTGGTGGGCTGCACCATCCCAGGAGTCCCTCACTTAGTGAGGAAAGGGAACCTGGCTGGCTGAAGTCTTCCCTGGAGCCTCCCAGGTGCCTGTCCACATATTTTAAAAATACATGATCTCAGTCTAAACTTTTTACCTCTACAGCAGAGAATTCCTCTTTCGAAAGTTATAACAGCTTAAATATAGTATTTGGTTGCAAACCAGAAATTCACACATAAGGAGACTGGCAGATTATTGCATATATTGTCAATCAATGTATTTTTAAGATGCACCATTGACTTATAATAGTAATGCTCAAAGTTCTGTACGCAATACTGTTATCTGGGACACGGGAGGGAGTAAGAGCAAGAGACTGCACAGTCTGCAGTGTTCTTTCCCCTTTCTCTCAAAATACAGGCAGGAAATCTGATGATCTGATGCTACCTCCCTGATCTGGTAAACGTCAGTTCCTGGGTCTGACTTACCTGGGTCTGAATGTACAGTGAGATTTCCCAGGTAAAATTCAGGGAGGGACCAGATCTGCCAGCGTGCACCAGGGAGAACTTTTTAATGTGCTTCTTAAAATGTGCTTGAAACTTTGCAAATGAATGGCTAGTCAGGTTCTGAATATCCCAAATTTATTAAAATAAAGTTCAGCTTTCATTTCAGAACCTCCAGGACTGGCATACCAATGTGATTTCACATTATAAAGAATTTAGAGAATCAATGAACTAGAATAATGTTCTTTTCCTTCATACACTGGTATGTATATTGGCATGGTAACTATTAGTGCTAACCAAATCACCAACCTAGCTGTGTTAAGATAATTTTTTTTCCTATTAGACAAACATGAAGGTGTAACTGCAGGATTTTAAAATAAGCGTCTGACTTGCGACTTTTGCTTTGCATTTGATATTTTATTTAGAAATATGCAGATCAAGTGCAAGAGAAAACAAAATGCCTCGAGAAAGAGGTTAAAAATGAAATGGTGATGGGTGAGAAGAGCTTTAAATCACAGGTGTATAAAGGTGACCCTGGTCTAACCCCACCCAAGCAGTGGCTTGTTGCAGCATACTGTATATCTTCCAGCCATCACATTTACGCAGTATCTTAAAATAACATTTGTGATAAATGTGCAATTTAACTAATTTATGGTGCTATGATGTGCTCAGGGCTACATGCAAGATGAAAATCTTAAATGGAGCTTGAACAGCTCACTTCACAACAAGAAATCAATATGCCAGATCTTAGAGAGCTGTTCACTGGAGTCAACATTTAGCAAAAAAAAAAAAAAAAATTCAGGGAATGTATCTTTAAGTTTTAGTGAGTAGGAAATCTAAAATTAATTGAAATATGACTTTTAAGCTAGCATAAGGAACTGTTTCTGAAACCAAAATATTTCTAGAATCTTCATTATATTTTATTTTTGTATTAAAATTGAAAGTATATTGTTTTAATTATGCAGGTGCTTCTGGGGTAACCACTATGTGCAATTTTTTATCCAAACCAAGGCAGATTAGTGTTATGAAGATGGGAATTATCTGTTGCATTTAAATATGGCTATGTATTTTGCTATATAAAGCTAAACATGATATGACTCTGCATGTTATGACAGCAAAAAAATCTGGCTATACTTTGAGATTTAAAAAAATACTGGCATGTATTGAATGGAAGAACCTTCTTTAATTTTGCAAGTTCTTATTTCAGCTGCAACAGAAAAAAAAAAGGAACAGTGGTGCAAGTGGAACAGAGACGTCTGGTAATAAAGCTAAATTTAATTAATAAATTTTGTATTTTAAAGTATGCCTCCAGAGAGCCTTATATATTTCCTAGAAAAATATCAAATTATTACGATCACTGCTGCCTGCTTTGTTTGGGTAACTTTTTGTTAAAAGAATATGCTGGAGCTTTGCTAGGTGGTCTGTTACCCACCCTGCTCCACAGAGCTGAAATACAGGGAATGGTCATAAAACTGGAATTTATCCAGGAAAAAAGAAAAAAAAATATCTTTCAAGATTACCAACTTTTGAAAAGTCACTGGACTATCCTGTTAGCCAAGAATGAAATAGCACTTAATACTTGATTGAATAGTTGCTGTTTTAGCATGGAAATACAAATGTGAAACTCCCTTGAGTATCACTAGAAAATACAATCTCCAGAAAAAAAAAACCAGCAAATTCTCTTCTCCTGGGACTCTGTGCCAAGATGTGCCTTCCAGCCCTTGCTTGACCTGCTGTAGGTAAATGAGAGGACAAGAAATAATTATGGAACTGCCATCTCAGAACATGAAAGTGGCTCTGTTGGTCGGGGTGTGGCAACAGTGAATTTTGTTGCGTTTTCAGTAATTATCCTGTAATAATGAAAGGCTTGTATATGTTTAAGGCTATAATATTACAGCCCTCATTGAAGGGTATTTGCATAAGAAGTCAATCTTTTACCAGTGAAGGAAGAAGGAGCCAGGGTCATTTGCAGAAGCAAGTGGAATTATGTATTAACGCATCATTATACATGTCTGAAAGCACTGGGATAATCGGTGAGGTTACAATCTGTTTTCAGGCCTTGGTTTGGGGCAATAATTTTAACTAAATGTTCAGCATGAAAAAGATGACTGAGATTTACTAACACGTAGCTTGTGCTGTGTTCATTATCTAGTGCATACACAAATACAGCAGTGGTGTTCCATAAATTCAGTTTTTTTACATGTAAAAACAATCTTCCTTTACACTTAATATCCAGCTTTCGTGTGAGGGTAGAGGTTTGTTTGTTTGTTTTTCATCACCGTATAACAACATATACGTGGGACACATTAACTTCCTCAGCAGCTGTTGCTTGGTTCACTTTGCCTTATTTATAGCTTGAAATGCACTTCTGGTTAAATAATCTTTTAAGAGAATTAAAATCAGATAGACTTTTTGGGATAGATGGGTATGTCCAGACCACTCATCAAGTTCATATCTATAACCTTCATTGAAATGAAAATACCCAACTGCAAATCATACTTCCATAGCTCTGTGCCTATCTTTCACTGTGGGAGTGCTTAAAAAGGAAAATTAAAAATTACAACCCAAGGCAGCTATGCCAAAAAAAGGAGTTTTTGAGTAATAATATAACAAGACATTTTCTGTATATCATGCTCTTAAAATTCTTACCCTGTTTCAAGCAATATAAAAGGAAGAAAGCAGAAAGGAGTTAAAAATGGCAAGGCCAGACCCAGCCCCATTCCCTGGCCAGAGGCTGGGGTGGGTGGTGGAGCTCACAGCTGACAGTGATGTCCTAAAATGATGCTGTGCCCCCCACGTCACCCACTGGCCTTTCCTGGAGACACATTAGGGTGAAGATGAGCACTTCTTCCCCCGTGCACTTAAATTTTGCAAGCAGCAGAGTGGACTTTGTAACCAAATGGTGAGCTAATTTTCTGATGACTTACCTCGTGATGCCTGAGGTAAGGATTTTGGTCACAAGGGAAATGAATTTCAAATTATTTGGCACTGTGGAAAAGCCTATATTAGACCTGTCAGCCCCATTCCACTCCCTGTGGAGAAGATAGTGTCCATCTCTTTTTTTTTTTTTTTTTTCAATATCAAAAATATAAATGGAGACAGAGAGTAACTTTTAAACTTCAGTATGAATTAACCATGAAAAATATTCTCTATTAAGCTTCAACATATCAAATTCATTCTTGCATGGTAAGAAACTGGGGACATGTTTATAGCTATCAGAGTTGTGAGTTAGTGACCTTTCTAGCCAAGTGAAATGAAATTACTTGAAAATGGAATTCTTTTTAATTGGCACGTTTGTAGGTGGAGGGGAAGGGAAGGGAAGAGAAGGGGGTTTGCAAACGTGTGTGTGCAGTGCACAGCCCGGGAAGAGCTGTAAAAAAAGCCTGGAGCCTGTGCTCAGCTGTAAACCTGTGCAGAGAGGAGAATGAGGTAGGTGTGTCAGGAAGCAGAGTCATATTCTTGGCTTTTTTTTCCCCTCTAAACTGGAGGTACAGTCACTGCAGTTACGCCTCAATGACCATGAAACCGAGTCGGCAGAAGCTGAAGGACTCCGCTCCTGAAAGCCTCATCAGGACTTGTCATCGCTCTAATGAATATCATTTAAATTGCTTTGTATATTGGTGGAGTTTGGATGTCGATTTAATTTGTGCATGTGTTTGAGTTCTTCTGCTTGGCTAGGCTAACAGAGAGCAACAGCCTAATGAAAAGTGAGTTGGTGACAGCGTGATGAGCCCCAACCCAATCAAATGTGTTTGAAGGGCTGTTTTGACAGGGATCTTAAAAGTAGATCTAGAAAAGAGGAGTAGTGCTTCAGTTCAGTACAATTGTTTCAGGCTAAGATTACTGCTTTTTGTACCTCTGGACGGCTGAACATTTTCTGTGTGCACTCTGGCTTGTGCTAAAACATGAATCCATCACAGAGGAGGCCAGGAGAACGAGCTCCCTAATTAAACATCTCTAGAAATTACTGAAGTTCAAAAAAATGCTTTAAAGTCAAGTCATTACTGGGGTCCACAGGAAGCAAGAACAGGCTCAGGCAGGGGTTAGAGTGTCCATCTCCATGTCTGAGTTGCAGAGGGCAGGCTGGCAGAGCAGCAGCAGATTAACACTGGAGGGCAGAGGCCAGCCAGGCAGGGCCAGCCCTGGACTCCTCTGCATTAATTCCCGTTTGCTGTGCCGGGAAGTTGAGCGTGCAACAGCACAGGGCTGCAGGGAAGGGCAGGGCAGATGGAGAAACCCTGCAAAATGCATTGCAGTGCTCCCTAGGTACTGGGGAGAGGCTGGGGATGAGAAAAACAGACCCACTGTGGTTCATTCTGGCTGTGGGGAGGGAGGTGGCTGGGGCTGAGCTAGTCCTTCTCTCCTGAAAGCTGTGACTATGAAGAGGAGGCTCCCTGGAGGACACAGCCTGGCTGGTACATGAAGGGCTTGCCCTCTGCACAGCAGGGAAACCAAATCCTGCAGGTGGCTGGGACACTGCCCTGACCACACACAAACCTACCTGAGTCACCACGCCAGCAGCACAGACACTGTCTCACAGGGGGATTACTAGAAGTGGGTAAAATAGCCACATCGGCCCTATAAATTGTACTAATTCTTCCAATCCCCACGAAAATGTTCATTTTTCCATCTTTCATATGTTATTGGAAGGTGAGGGAAAAACAGGGTCTTAATTTTTATTTGTCGCCCCATAGACAAATCCATTTCCAAAGCAGAGCTGCTGTTAGGAGGGGAAATAGAGACTGGCCCTTCCCCATCCCCTCTGAAGGCAGCAGAGCACCCCAACACAGACACCTGCACTTCAGAGCCCTTCAAAACAGACCCTGGGATTCTAAGTGTTAACAAACAACCAAAAAAAAAGCAATTTTAAAATTTCACGTAAAAACACAACAAAAGACTGTGGGAGGGAAATTGGGTTAGAAGAAAAATCTACAGTCCAGATACTCTTATCTAAGAGATGATTAATACATCAGATAAATTGTTCAGCAATGGTTCATGCAAACAGACCCTCCATAATTCTGCCAAAGTCAGTGAGATCAATGTGCTCTGCTGAGTGATTGTGGCACTGACCACTCAAAAGAAAGCACCTAAGGGCAGCTGTAACTTATGCTGATTTCATACCCCTCATGATTTCAAAATATATGAGATTCTCCAGCTCCCTCTGAACTAAATCCATGTATAACCCTCAGGAGAGGCTTGCTCCTGTTTTGGGAGTGAACATGACCCTTTCCTTCTTGGTTGGCCCAGATTCTGTAAATGCCATATGCTTCTTTTTTATGTGATAAATGTTTTAATACAGCTGTCACCCCCAGACAGACAAGTTACCATCAATAATTTGAATGACAAGCCTTCAGCATGCCTCTTAATTTCAGTGTAAGATTTGGGCAGGATATGAGAACACCCAAAATCCCAAAAGAAAACAAGGAATTATGTGATAGAAAATGTATGTAAGTCTCCAGCAAGAAACTATTAAACTAAAAAAAAAAAAAAAAAGAGCATAAATTCAAAGCATGTGTTTGAGTATTTAATGTTAAAAATATAAATTAGGTATTGAAGAAGCACAAAGCACCCACTTGTACTTCCTTAATAGGGCTTTTATTAAAGGCTCTAGAAGAGATTCCGAGGAGGGAGAGATCAAAACAGAGGGCTCATCAGCCACGCTGTATTAGCAGCTTCCCAAGAAGCACTGAGCAGCAGGCAAAGCCACACCAACCACAGGTGCAGGCACATCAGCCTGCAAGCAGCTCTGATCCCACAGAAACACCCAGCACACGCAATCCTCCCTCTTAGGCTGGTTCCTCACTCTGGAGCTGCTTTACCCCCCTTCTGCTGGGCTCAGCCAGAGCTGGGCACACTCCCCTCCTTGTCAGCTCTGCTGTCACCTTGTTCTGATCTCCTCCCAAAGCCCTGTGGAGGCCTCTTGCTGTTTTCCTGCAGAGCTGCTCAGACCTCTCTCCTCAGAGGCTGTTGGAGGGATGACAAATGCCACAAAGCCATCAGAGACACCCAGTGCCACACCACTGAGCTCCTGCCCCCTGTCCCCTGTGCTCCACGGGGCTGTCCCCAGGACAGAAACGCTTTGCTGGGCACCCCTGAGCAGAGCAGGGAGGGTCTGGTGGCCAAGCAGGGAGATTTTGGAGCTGGTCAGACATGCAGAAACATAACCAAGTACCCAGAAATGAAATACTCTGGAGAGCAGCTGAAGCAGCTGTGCTACCACTCTTGGCTAGCAGAGCCCAGATAGGTGCTGCCCACCATCTGCTCAGCATCCCAGCTGCTCTCCTGGAGCTGGAGACCACAGCATTCCAGCAGCCAGAGCATCCCCACATCTGCAGCCCAGCAGCCAGAGCTCTCCTTTCCACGCACTTTGCCCTGTTCTAGGGAGGGCTCTCCACTGGGCTGAGCTGCTCCCTGGCCCTCAGCAAGCTTTTTTCCTGAACCCAGGCAGTGGGAGGTTCCCCAGCATGACTTGGGCCAGAGCACACAAGCCCTTGTGCCTGCTGAGGACCTCCAGAGCTCATGTCCCACCTGCAGGTCAGCAGTAGCCAGGGAGCTTGGCATTGCCCAGTTGGCAGAAATGTAGGTGCTTATTGAGTTAATAGGAGTTGAGGGTGGTTTAGAGAATATTAGCGATTCTTTTGTGGTGAGTGGGTGGTGTGCCTAATGTCACTGCCTCTGGGTTTACCTGCTGGTTGCTCGTGTGTATTTGTTGGGCTTTATAGTCTTCAATGAAGAAGATAATCTGATTTGATATCTGTTTGAGTTGCTGGAAGTTTGACTCACAGATCTGTCAAAGAAGTCTTACATTCATTTTAATATTCAGCCTGAGCTAAAGGCTACTCTCTCTCTGTTAATTTTAGCCTATTTCACTCACTCCTGTAACTTTGGCTAGTATCTCTTAAACAGAGATGCTCTGCTTTTCCCCCCACAGTTTGCTTTTGGTCAGTTCTGTTTTCTTGAAATGCTTTGTTTTTTTGAGATGTGGACAGAAAAAAAAAAAAGGAAGAGTTAATAGAATTTTAAAATGTCTCTGCTCTGCTTTCCTGTATTTCTAAGTCATGCAATAAGATTGTCTATACAACAGCTCACAAAAGAAGAAGCTTTTTATTGTTTGTTGTGGCTTTATTGCTGTTAAGGCAAAGTAGTGGGTTGATGTGGCAAGCAGGTGGCATGACACTAAGTATACATGACAGTATATATGTAATACCATTTTCTTTAAGGAAGCTTGTATGCTATTTCTCATTGTTGAGCTAAAGGTCAGGGTGTCAGGTGACTTCTGCAGCAAGAAACAATTCTCCAAGCTGCAAAACTTCTGCTGAAGTTGGTGACATTAAGAAAAATGGAGGCAAATTGGAGAGAATCCAGAGGAGATCAACAAGAATGATTAGAGGTTTTGCTAACATGACCTATGAGGAAAAGTTAAAAGTATTGGATTTGTTTAGTCTGGAAACAAGAAGCTTGAGTAGGAACATGATAATAGTCTTTAGCTATGCTTAAAAAAAGTTGTTATAAAAGGGGTGCTGATCAAATGTTCCTACCGAGGGCAGGACAAGAGTTAATCAGTTCAGCTTGGCAAGGGGCATGGAGATGAGATTATCAAGGGGAACACAACTCTAACTACGAGTTAAGCACAGAGCATCTTGTGGAGGAGGAGGAGGAGGAGGAGTGCAGGCACCACCACTGAACCCTGCGATGAGCTGACGTGGGTGTTCCTGACCTACTTGTGCTGCAGGATGCCAGAAGCTGAACTTTGAGGGCTCCTGTAACCCACAGCCCTGTCTGAACACCTCGGGTGTGCATGGCTGTTGCAGAGAGAACCTTTGTTAACTCTGCTAACTCCCGTCTGCTTTCCTGCCATGCACTTTTCTTGTGCTGTACAGGAGGACAAACCAGCTCCTCTCCTCTAGCAGAGGGAGGGATCTGGGTGGTTTAGTGCCACTGTTGGCTTTGCTGACCAGCTCTGACAGGCAGTGACCAGCCCCACGTTTTGCTGTTCTACACCGTGACTGTGCTCAGGTGAGGTTGCACTCCTTGGAACACTCGTAGGTAGAGTTCCTTTAGACACAGCTCTGGGGTTTTTTTTGCTGGCAGAGGTGTTAAGTTTTCAACATCAATCATATGACTGAGTGGCCTGCAGCTGGAAAGAGGGACCCTTCACTCCTTCTCAATAACACTACAAACCTGTCCAGTGCTCCAGAGCAGAGCTCAGGTTCCTCAGATGAGCTCCCTCTTTCACACTGGTAATGCAGACATTGTGCAGATAACAGACAGCACCATTTAACCCTATAACATATCCTGCAGTACAGCTGGAGTCCTAGTTACTCCTCAGGGAAGCCTATTATAGCAGCACAATCCCATGTATCAGTAATAAAGTGTTTCAGAGACTCATAGGAATGTTAATAAGTTTGAGATAAATACAGCATGTTAACGTTTGGGCCCTGTTACTAAATTTTACTTTAATTTAGTCCTCACTGCTCTATTTTCATCCATGGCTCACAGTTTCATCGGGCTTTTCCAAGAACAGACATGGAGAGCAGGATTTCAGTGCCAAAACAGATACTTAAGGCTGCCCAAGATGTCCTGGAGCCTCCAGAATATCTGCAGGGAGTGGACATAAGTGAAAAAGGACACATGGGAGGTCCCTGCCCTGTCAGGGAACAGCTGGAGCCCAGGTGAGTCTGTGCCACCCCTGGTGCAGCTCAGCAGGGGCAGAGCAGCTGATGCCCCTGGACACAGGGTTCCTCTAACACTGTGAATTTTGGCTTTGCTCCTTAGTGGGCAATATATTTCAGTTGTTACACTTGACTGTAGGCTTGTTCTGCAAGGAAATACCTCCATCTGCTTCTCATACAATTTTTAGAACATTTAGGATGTTCTGTTTTTAACAAGCTTTGGCCAGAGAACTTAAGAATAGTTTGTGGTGTGTCTTAAAATTAGGAGGACTCTCTTGGTCTTTTGTCTTGGTTTTTTGTTGTTTTTGGTTCGTTTTTTTGTTGTTGTTGTTGTTTGTTTTTTGCTTTTTTCTTGGTTTTTTTTCTCTCTCTCTCTCTTTTTTTTTTTTTTTTTTTTTTTTTTAATATCTACAGGGTTTTTGGGGTTTTCTTAATATCCTTAAATATTCCATCTCTGTCCCTTGTCCCCTTCCCTTCAGCAGAGGGCTTGCAGAGATGCCCTCTGCACAGTCCCACTTCCCAGCGTGGAGAGTTTATTCTGTCTTCAGCAGCAGCAGCAAGTAGTTCCACACAGTCACCTTTTCATCACAAATCAGGCCAGCAGCCAAAAGACCTTTTATGTGCCCTGTGAGGAAGGGAAAGGCCGAGGAGTGGGCAAGAGAAAGGTTTGCTTAAAGTAAGTGCAGGCCATAAAGGAGCCTGTAGGTCTGTGCAGGCTCTGGCAGGGGAGGAACTGGGTTAATTGCCAGAAACCATTGCTTGTACCATGGCTAACAGTGGGCCAGTTAACAGGGGGGAAAGAAACAATTGAAATAATGATTTTTCAGGTTTTTGTTTTTTGTTTTGTTTTGTTTTTTTTTAGCTGAAGAATTAAAATTACAGCTAAAGGCCAAAGCTCATTATTTGAGTTACTAAATGTCATTCCAAGATTGGTTATTGCTCAATGACTGATGCCTCTGCTTACCATGTTTGCTTCTATGCACGGTAACTGTGGGTCCTGAGCTGTGCCTACAGCCATCCTACCTGAGAAATGATGGCTTTGCCAGACTTAAGGCCCTTTGAAAGGATCACATGGAAGGGCAAAGGTGAGAAAATATATTTACTTTGGTGCATTTCAATGAAAAATGGAATGAGATGCTGCCTTCTTGCAAGTTATTGTTCCTAAGTTTCTGCCAAGTGTAAATGGGTCTTGTCCTGGGGCAGAGCCTGAGCCCTACAGGCTTCCTGCAGATCTGCTTTTGTTGGGGTCCTTCCGATTTTGCTCACCTCCCTACCCACCTCTGGGTGTCCTAACCTGTACCTTTATACTGATCCATATTACTAGTGATATGTTTTATAAAAACACAAACAGTTAATTTTTTTTTTTCCTAAAATGATACAGTGTTCTAGCATTAAAAATAACACAAACTAATAGGGGTTACAGGAAATTAAATTTATTTAGTTTTGTTCTCTTGGGTGTATTGCATATCATGACCCTCCTGCCACTAGCAAACCTACTGTTAAATCCATCAAAACTGATCTATGTTTAGCTATTCATTTTATGTATATTAATTTGAACAGAACATTTATTTGGCTTAAATTTTATTTTCGGTGGTGGAATGTATGTTCCAAATGCAAGCACAGGCGATTTGCTAGGATTTAGTTAGGAGGAATGTGGAATGTTAGTTTACAAAGATAATAACTGAGCTATTAAAGCCAACAACCCCTTTTAAAGCAAACATACCATTAAAATATAGGAACAGTTTATAGTGTAAATAAAATTGAGGATATGGATTATTTAAAGATAAAAATTTTAGGGGTAGCTATGAGAAAGTTGAATAAAATGTATTTAATTGCACCACTCTTTTTTCTAAAGTGAACTTCAAAAATGCAAATAAAGGATGATAGTTTATGGGCAGGGGGAGACAGCTACACAGACAGTGATGTTAGAAATCCATTTTACTTATGGAGATGTATAATAGTGATTTGACTTTTATTTTCTAATCTGAATCAGATTTCAGGGGAAAAAAATTATGCCTAAACTCCTAAGTGGCAGAATTTATCTTGCTTGTGAATCCATACAGTGGAAAGGGAAGCAAGACATTTGCTTCTAGATCATTCTCCTTGTCTGAATGACAGATACAATAATTCCCTCTATTAGCCAGATCCATTGTCTTTATTTTGCACAGAAGTACTGTATTGCTGAGGTAGACTTCCACTGCTATGCATATTTTAAGGGTTATTTGGCAACACAAGTAAAGCTAAAAGTAGCCTCTTAATCTAATTAATTGACATTTCTGAATCTTGCTTTCACAACAACACATGGTTTCATGTTCTGGGTTTTAGCACTTGTCAAGCTTTTTTGGAGAATGTTTTGGTCAGAATGACAAGATAATTTGTGACTGAGGCTCCAAGCTAGAGGAGTGTTTAAGGCTATAATGATTTATTATCATCACAGAATAACAAAATTTACAAAGCGTTTCATCAGAATTTTTGAAATAAGTTTGCCACCGTGGTAGAAGCACGCGGTGAAGGGGGGGTCTTCCCACCCAAATGCCAGTGTGACTTATTTGTAATAATCACAATGCTAAATTTATTTTGGAGCTTTTCTTGACAGACTTGCAGCATGGTTAGAAAGACGAGAGGTGAGGGAACTGTAACAACCAAGAAGGTAAAACTCTGCCTTTTTTTAAACAAACACTCCGGGACCAAAATAAAAATATGTGCTTCGTGCAATAAATAATATATACGTGGCCATATTAAACTATCAGTGCTACCATCCTGGCAGGAGAGACTGGAAATAGTCACACCGTAAAAAGTTTAAAACAGTGAATGTCTGTGCTTCTGATGTTCAGCAATGCATGCAAAACTCTTTTCTTGAAGGATAAAATAGGTGATGTTACTGAGTGACGGTGCATTAGTGGGGCTGGCATTTGTGGACTTTCAGGCAACTGCTATAAAAAGAAATAATGTAACCACACTAATTTTGACTTCATCTTGATTCTCTGCTAAGTGAGCTGAGGATGCCAGACTTTGAGACAAAATGTCTGACTCTGAATGTGCAGCATTTCCACTTATTCTCTGTGTTTCTATAACTTATTATGTAATTAAATACCTTGAAACCCTAGGCATTGGTTAGTTTAGACAAAGTTGTGACAGTTATTTGACTTCAGAGGCCGGGAATAGAAGCTACTTCTCCAATGCCCTAAAGTGAATTTGAGGCTGTTTTGTTTGACTATCAAACACATACCTTTCCAGAGCAAGCTTTTTTAAAGATGCAGTCATAGCTCGCTGAGGGATGAGGTGAGGAGTCAACGTGTTTGGCAGCGAAGTGTGTGTAACATTGTTTAGTAATAACAAAGACAATATCACCCAGCCTCAGCGAGCCCTGTGTCTCAGAGGATCACAGGGTTGTTTCTCGTAGAAATTAGCTCTAATTATTGTATGTATTTCTAAGACACAGGCACTGCAGTATCCACGTGCCCTTTCCAGCAGCCAGTACACGGTGAGCTAATGGAAGGCGACTTCCAAGCTGGTACAGGGAGTGACCCCTTGGGTTCCAGGCATTCTTTCTTTTTTTTTTTTCCTTATTCTTCTTTTCCCTTTTCACAGAAGTACTCAGGCACTTGCATTTAGTGAGTTGGAATGTAAAAAGATGTGTCTCGCATCTCCTACGAGAGCTTGCCAGATTCAGGCTCTGATGGATTTCTGGCAAGAGTCAGTTCCGGAGCTGAGGACCCACCACAGAGAATATCTATTTATTTAAGCTATTTATAGCATTTCTAAAGAACTCCTCACTGTATTATCTCAGCGTGTCACAGAAATTAAAGGTACACCATGAATTAAAGGTGCACCACCAGCATCCAGCACTGCCTGCCAGGAGGTCCTGCAGGGCTTCAGGGGGAGTGGTACCAGGGGCTGGGGACAGGCAAAGGTGCGTGGTCACCTTGTGCTGGATGCCATGTGGGGCTGCAGCAGGAACAGGCTCAGGAGGCAGATGGGTCTGTTCTCCACCAGCCAGAGCTTCTGCAGGGCTCAACAGTCTGCTCAAAATGGAGTTTATTGTCATAGCGGGGCCTATTAATTAAACATATGGTAATCACTGAATTAAATCTGGATAGATGATGAATGGATGCAGTTTTCTAGCAGATGAGTAAGGATGAGAGACCTAAGGTGACAATCCTGCTGCAGGCAGCTCAAGGAATATTACTGTAGTGCCATTCCAAGCTGCCCCATAAATTTTGCTGTGTGCTTCCTGTTGTTTCTGAGTATTTTGCTTGTGCAGGGAGACCTTGTGTCTATCTAATATTGAGTTTCACCACAAGCAGCAGAAGCCATGTCTGCATGCAGGCTCAAGGAGAAGCAAAGAGGTGGCTGGGAGTTCTCCACCTTGCAGCCTGTAGACGTTGCAGCCACACTGTGTGCATCTCGAGGAGCACTCACAGATCTGTGATTCCTATAGACCTGACAGATGTGCTGCTGAACATGGGGTTTGCAGCACCTCTGCAGTGGGAAACCTTACACAGCCAGGGCAGCAGAAGGTTAAGTTATTTAGCTGTGGTTACAAAGCCGTCTCCTCCTTTTTTTCTGCTGCCATTAAAGTCAGCTGTATATTCTGATTAAGATGTGAAAGCAGTTGATTAGTCTGAGGATCAGCAAGCTTGTTTAGCTTCTGTTCATTGTCACAGGGAGGCAATCACTTCTCTCCCCTTCCCCTCTGCACCCCAAAGCTGTTCATGCCATGACCAGCAGCAAAGGGGGGTTCTCTGTACCTGAGCAGTAATGCAATTGCTAGAGTTGGCATTGAGCTACCTTCCCAATGATTTTTCCCAGAAAGGAAGTTCAGAGACTGGGTCATAATTGGTAGACTCATTAGTATTAAATTATGTGGGTTTTATTAGGGGCCAGACATTCACTTGTTTAAATGTAGCTGGCATTTTAATGCCTCTCTGAGGGAATGTAATACGTACTGCAGAGGCAATACATACTGACTTTTATTGGTGCTGGCCAAACTCTCAGGTGGCTGGGGCACCTGCTTGTGTCCATGGCTAAGGCTTGTGCAGTGGGTTGGTTCTGACAGTTTAGAAGCAGAATGGGACAACTGAAACAACACCCCCTTTTTACCCCCTCTCCTTTCTTGCTTTTGCCTCCAAAAGGCTGAGAGCCTCTCTCAGGAAGCAGCGTGAGTGCGTGTGGCTTCCCAGGTAAGGAGAATAAGAGCTAACAATAATAACTGTTTATAGGGGATGCAGCATGATGTTAGGAAAGTCATGTGGCATTTTAGCTTGGTCATGTTGCTCAGGATACAGCTGCTCCACATCACCATGAAACTGAATTGCAGCATGGTAGAGCTGTGGCTGACTGGAAACATTGCATGAAGCATCAATAGAAACTAAGAAATATGCATTTAATGGAATGTGGGGTCACTAAAAGGTCTCAATTATTATATGTTTTATAATATGTTTTAGCATAAGCTTCCTATGTGAAAAAACCTCTTACACCCCACACCCTTTGCAAACTGTGTTCTTAATGCCTATGAAATATGCCTAAATTATCCAGTGACACCTGTTGTTTTTATTAAAATAAACTGATTTTGAATCAATAAAACCTTTGCCAATGACTGATCTGTTCCTTTCCAAGGTTTTATTGATACTTTTTCTGAGAGTTTCTGTATATCTATTTGGCTTAACATTAGGTATTTTATGATCAATTGAAATTCAGCTTTTTAAATTTTTTTTTAATGTATCTGTTCAAAAATCTTGGAGCATTTGTCATTGCATACTTAAATTCAAGAAAAAAACAGAAAGGTGGAAATAAACAGACTGCTCCATAGGGGGTTCCCAGGAACTGAGAGATATGTTGTGCACCTTAGACTGATCCAATCACACTTGGATTAGCTGGAGAATTGCTGTGTGGTTAACTAACTTGCTGGGTGATATGGGAAAGCAGTCGCTCAGAGTGTAATTAAATGATAAGTTCACATCCAAGGGACAATGGTAAGTTACTGAGACTGTCATAGACAATGCCAAAAATAGGCTGTCTCATGATGAATACCCTTATTAACAGCTACACTGCTCTGTGTTCCTAGGATATGGCTGGGGACTCGGTCCTGTTTGTTAAAGATCTCCCAATAGATTTTAAACAAGATTCATATGAAAGATGACTACATCTGAAAAGCAAATAGTCCATACTTTTGGCCCATACTGGTGGGGCTTTTAATCACGTGTTAATAGTAAAATCTGATGTGGATTCACACCTTTATATAATGTCAGCAAAACTATTTATTAACAGAATACAACAATAAGAACTTTGCTATTTACAGGAGAAGGTGTCTGAGAATAATTTGTGTTCATTACAAACATCTTTCAAGGAGTGTCTTAGTGGCTTTGGAAGATGACAACTCCACATTTTAAAGTTCTGTTTAGGAAGTGTGGGCAGGGATTGTTCATTTTTCTAATTTGTAATACTCAAGTTTACTGTTATCTTTTTCTCTGCCAATACAAACCCCCTAGATCAGCAATGTCCTCAGTCACTGTGAGATGAAATGAGTGTTCCAGCAGGCCCAGGAGATGCTCAGTGAATTGGGGATGGGGGAAATGAGTATTGCCCCAGGCTGAACAGGAGTGAGGTGGTCTCATGGACAGTACAGGCACAAAGCTCTGACTTTCTCAACAATCAGCCCCAAACCCCTCTGCACTGTGCTTGTGGGAAGGTGTTCCAGACAATAATCTGACTGCACTGCACTGCACCAGCTCCCAGTTCCGGGTAGATTGACATTGACTGTGTTGCAGCCTTGTTTGTTTAAATAACAGAACCCTGTCTGCTCAAACAAATCAATATCGGTCTTTGAGTGTTCTAAATGGTGATAATTTTGAAATTCATGTTGCAGCAGGGTTTCACATGAAGTTTACAGGAGCAGATGAAAAGCTTGATTTGGGTGCTTCTGTGGTGTTTGGACAGACAACAGTGTTTTACACTGAAAGAATAAATTCTGTACCCTTTCCTTTCCAAGAATTTTCTTGTGTGGTGCAGTGGGCATTTGTGCCCCCATAGGGAGGCATGAGAGCTGCCAGGGAATCCATGTCCAGAAGGCTTCACACCTGCCAGCTTTTATTCATTTTTTCTTTGTCCCCAGACCCTGCTATACATGATCTGTTGTACCAGTGCTGTTCTTTCAGTCACGGAGCTGAGCAGATCAGCTGGGGCTCAGTTCAAAGGCTGAGATAATATGTGGAACAGGCCATAGGAATGTTAATAGTTTTGTCTGCATGGTTTATTAAAATTTGCATCATTTTCCATCTTATCTGAAGAACAGTTCTCCCAGCTGCACAAATGAGGTGGCATTCCCTCAGTGCTGACTCACTGGAGTGCAGATCCTGCAGAATGAGAAACATCTTTAGCAGCAATGTAAGACCTGGGCTCTGCACCATGGACCCTTCCTGGAGCAATTTCTGGAATGGCAGTGAGCAAAAGTCTCATATTTACTTCAGAGTTTTGCTTACCTTCTAATTCTACCTGTTTTTGGGACTTTTCCCTTACAAAGTGCCTCCTCTGGGAATTATGGAGTTTACATGCCAATGGCTCAGGTTTGTTCTAAAGAGGAAAATTATATTGACTTTCTTGTTGAGTGTGGGTCAACTTGATGAAGTTCCTGGTTTATAAACCCCATATTTAGGAGGATTTCTGACTGTAAAGCCTTTCTCTGTGCTTAACCTTTTAAGAAATGAATAGCATTGAGTTTGCATTACTGTATCAGGAGTTAAATCATTGGTATTTCTCACTGAGAAATAGCTGTAAAAAGGTAGGAGGGGGAAAAGATAAGTTTACTAGCTGAAGATCTCAGAACTTAGGAGATGTGGGCATCCTAATTACACTGAAATTTCACTGAAATATAGCTGGGTTTCTGTGTGTAGAATGAACCTGATTTTGCACTTCCCTTAAAATATATGAAAAGATGATGAAAGGAGATATTTGTGCAAAAAATGCCTTCTGTGTGATTTATGACACAGAATTTAAATCCAAGGTGTTAGTGGTTTTTTTTTTCTTTTTTTCATGTTGCATTTCAAGGTCACATGTGTCTCAACTGAAATATGAAATGTTCTTGTTCTACTTTTTGGAAGAACTTGCAGCAATGCTGGGGCTAAGGGATTGCCATACTTGGGGAAGATGAAGAGCTGTTGGTTTGAAAACCATACACAAAGTAGTTTTTGCTTTTCTACAGGCCCTCTATTTTGAGCATGCTCAGTGCCAATAAATCTGTGTTGCCATCTTTTACATGCATGTAGGTTTTGCAAGCCAGCAGGAAGTTATTAATCCATCCTTCACTATTAAGATGACAGTGATGTTTAGGTCCAGAACTCAAGTAGAATGTGCATCACAATTGGATGTTGTTGGGTAACAGTCCCAGAAGCTTTGTTATGATATGTGATGGATCTATAAGACAATTGTTTCAGGGCACTTTTGTGTATATTGTTAATATGATGCATGATGACATGACCAATTATAGTAAGCTCATGTTCAAACAGCATGTCACAACCTGTGTATCAATGTATTGGATCTCTTCTCTCAACAAACAAATGGAACTGAGCAACACGAGATGAAGAGTCATTGACCTCATAAAAGGTCAAAATCCTTCTATATTGACCTCTCTACTGCAATATAATTATCAGGGTATAGTTTCAATCTGTGAGGAAGAGAATTAGCTTCTGTCTTGAAATGTGTGATTTGGTTTGGCAGAAAAAAGCTTGTCGTAAATTTCCAGAGGTGGAAAAATTGTGCCACAACCTTTGCCATGAGTTTAGAAGTGTTTCCAAATTCCTGTATTCAGCCAGCTGTGCTCTCAAAATGGTTGGGCTCAGGTGAGGAGAAGACACAGCCTTGCTCCCCTCTGCTCAGGCTAGGCTGGGAAAACTGGCAGCAGAAATTTTCCCTTGGGTTGTGGGTGTGGAAACTTCCCTTGTTTCTCAAGTGAAGGGGAAAGTTGAGTATGAGCAGTTTCCCTCCTGCCATCTGGAATGTGTCAGAGGGGCACCAGCCCCTGAACGTATTTTGACATCTCTCAGCATCGAGCTGTGTGTTTTGAGGCCTGTCTGATCTTAACTGGCAGATATGGTGAGCAGGGGCTTCTCTTTGTGTAAAGGCTCTCCCTGCCACACTCACCTGGACACAGGAAAGGGTCTTGTTTGTTTGGCTTTTGCGCATGTGGTGTAGATGAAGGAAATTGTAGTCTGCTCCCAAAGAAAATGCTCATATATGGAATCAAAGGGCTTTGGAGTACTTCACATCTGTTCCTGCAAGAGTCAAATGCAGTGTGCAGGGCCAGCACTTCAGCAGGATGTGACTACAATAAAATGATCTTTCCACTTTAGAATACTTTTGGGTCAGTGTGGTCATTCTGGATACTTTTATACAGAGGATTTGTGAACCTACAGTTCTGTTGTGTGAGTAGAAACTGTTATGAGGTAACATAAGTTGAGAGGTAACCTTTCAGCAGAATGGTTTGAGTTAAAATAAAAGAATTGAAAAAGAGTACAATGACCAAAAAAATCTATAAAAATGCAATTGCGCTAATATAATTTTATCACTTATTTAAAAATTTAGTCGACCCAAAAGACTACCAAGTGTGAAATTAAGGAACAGCTCCTCTACTTTTATGGAAATCACTCTTCTTCACTTGTCTAATAGCCTGATTTTGTCAGATCATTTATTTCCATGGTTTTAAAATGAGCTTGACAGACAGAATTTTATAACACCACTTTACTGCAAATAAGAACATCATTTTCGCTTATTAAAACTGAAGCTTAGAGAAAGCATTAAAATTAACAGTTCACTCTGCTTTAACCTTTTGAATACTACTATGACTTTACACTCCAGACTATGTGTAAGGAAGGACTCAGTGGCTGCTGGGTACAAAGCTGGAGCAGAGCTCCTAAAGGACAGGCAAGCAAGGAGCTGCTCTGGCTGTACCTACAGCCTGCTCACACTTGCCCTAGTAACTCTGTCTATGCAAACATTTAAAACACCACTGACAGAAATTAATACTTGCTCCAGTCAAGGTGACTTTGGGCAGAACAGTGCAGTAAGGAGAGGTGGAGAGTGACTATGGCACAGCAAACATGGTCTGAGATTGCAGACATGTTGCTGCATACAGCAAACACCATAAAATGCAGCTTATTCTCCTAACAGATGTTTTACTTTCCGTGTGATTTTTCCTCTCTGAGCAATGAAAACTTTGACTGATCTTGGAGGTCACTGACAGATGATGAATTCTCTACTCCATAGTTGGCAGTAACTCAAACATCAAGGCAATGGTGGTGGGACACATCCTCCTCCAGCTTGGCTCATCTCCAGACTGGAAAGTCATCTTCACAGCTACAGCTGGACCTTATCTGCATTGGGGGGTATTTGGTAATGACAGTTTGGATCAGGTTTTCCCATGCATGTCCATGCAGCCTTGTTTTAGTTTCAGCTGCACGCCTGGAGTTACTCATTGCCATCAGCTCTTGCCCCAGTGCTGTATCTTTTTTAGAGCTAATGCAGGAAGGAGTGGGAGTCCCGGGCCAGGCAGTGCTGCTGTGGCTCAGGCTGCTCCCCGTTAGCCAAGTTATCCTTCTGCTAACTGTGGTTATTCCTCGAAGTTAATGGTTGCAATAAAACTAGATTTCCTTTTTACATTGTCAACTTTTCAGTAGATAACAAGGACAGATCCCTTCCAGGATCTCCAGTGGAAGAACTGATTCAGACTGTGGCAAGACATTTGCACCCTTTCTTTGCCAGCTCATACAACCTAAAAAATTAATGCAGTAGCGAAAGAGAGAAGTGTCTTTGCCAGAGGAGCTGAACTTGTCTCTCCCTTCAAAGGCTTCTGTATTTGGCCCTCTGACTCCCCTTGGACTCTGTCCCTGCAGGTTAGCAGAGGAAATCCATCTTTTCTCCTGCCCCAGCAAGGTTTCCTAAAGTTTCACAGCACTCAGGATGGAGGGTGAAAGACTCAAAGTCTTTGTGTTTAAATAAAAAAGGAGAATGAATGGGAAAGGTTTTTCTTCTGGTTTTGACCCTGGGGTTAATTCATCTCTTATCCAACTCTCCTTTTCTTCTTGCCACTGTCTTAACATAAGATTTTAGTATGCTTTATTTCCTGCCCCCAATATTCTGCAATGTGAAGATTGTTTCCATCAGTGCGTTGTTGCTGCTTTTCACTGGGTTTCATTTCAATAATTAAAAGACTTCTGTACAAGCCAATAATGGTGTGTTTGAACCCCTCTAGATGTAAGAATAGTGTTATCAACATCACTGTTGTCACAGCCTTTTGGCCTTGTTGCAGCTCATAACAGTGAGAGAACATGCTATAGATGAAGAACGTAGAGCTCACAAATTTCTCCACCAGCGTTTGTTGCAAGCCCAGATTTAGTTCAAGTTCTAATTGCTGTTTCCTTTTGGTGTGATTAAACTATCATTCCTTGCCTTTAAGGATCAATCCTCTGGACTGGAGGTTGAGAATCAAATTGCCTCTGTGCCCTGCAGTCGGAGAATCAAATGAAGAAGTTTACTACATGGAGACTTGAAATTTTACTTGAACTAAGTCTAAAAAATGACCAGTGAACTTTTTTGCTGTGGTAGGGAATTAATCTCCCATTTCTACAAGAGATGTTGTACAGGAAAGGTTACACAGAATGGAGCAAGGTATGGTTGTGTTACTGGAAAAGGAACAGCCTGGTACCATCTTCATAAATGAAAAAAGCTGCTCATCCCCCTGCACTGAAATAGAAGTTGTTGGTACAGGAGTGCCCAGCAGTTGAAGTTTACAATTAATCTACAAATTTGAGATAAAGAATACAAATTTGTGTTAGAAATCCTTTGGCAGCAAGTATGGAAATGAATAAACATTTGAATGACATTCTCTTCTAATCAGGCACCTACAAAGGACCATTAATATAAGGTAAAGATGTGTTGTTGTGAACCACAGCTGTAATGGCCAATTTCCATCCAGCCAGTCATGCCAGGGAGGTACCAACAATTCTGAGCTGATATTTTCCAATGTATCAAAAAAATTACAGCAACTGGAATAGCGAGTGAAGCTGAGGTGTTGGAATAGCTCACAATGCAGGGAAGTTTTTAATCATATGACATGGTCTTGCAAAAGAAAGCTCAGGAGCAGGAATCGTGAGTGTGAACTCTTAACATTTCTTCTTGGATTTGAAGGAACAACTGGAAAGCTGTTTATTTTTCATCTCAAAACAAGCCCTCTCATACTTCTGGCCTCCCTAGAAAACATTAAATCTGAGATTTTAAATTAAGTCATGCAAACTTGAAGGGCACTTAGGAGGCATCAAGACCATCCTCTTGCCCTGGGGTGATGTAACTGATCACTCCTCTGTCATTCCCAGCAGATGCTTGTCTCATTTTTGTTTAAAAACACAATTTTTGGAAGCTGCACAAATATGTCCAGGAAATCTCTTCCTTTGCTTTGCTGTTTTTGCCACATAACAGTTCTCTCTTGATATCCAGTCTGATTCCGCTTGTAATTTAAACCTTTTATTTCTTGTTCTTTTCATTGTGGCTTAGGGCAGCTTTGAATCCACTCTTTTCTGCCTTTAATGTGACTGCAAATTGTTATCAGACTAACATATAACATACCTCATTCTCTTCTTTACTGACTTATAAATACTGATTAATTAACCTGTTAGGTTATGGCTTCTTGATTTATCATTACACCTATATTTTCTCCACTTGGATCACAGCCTTGTGGAAGAAAGGTGACTCAAACAGGTATCACCTGAGGTCTTCCAAATGTATAGAGCAGAAGAATTTCCTAATTTCTTCATTCATGTGTTACAGTATATATGTGGTTTTTTGCACCTGAGTATGGCATTTAACAATCTCTATGGACCCCAAACATTTTCAGATATTTTGTAATTTGTCTGGCTCTCCCTGTAGGTCAACATACTTGCAGTATGTTCTGGTTTGATTACTTCAAGCAGTTTTATAAGTTTACCCTTTTATTTTATCATTCAGGTCACTGAGAGTGCTGAATAGTACCTGGTCTAGACCACCTTTTTAGTGCCTCTTTTTTGTTTTCATAGTGAACCATTGAGAATTGCTCTCCAGATATGGTTTTCAACCAGTTTTGAACCCACTGTATTGTGTTTTCATCAGCATCCGGTGGGATATTGCATTGGAAATCAGGAACATGTGATAAGTATTTAGATGTGCTTGAGGGTTCAATGAGTATAGATGTATTAATATGCATTTGGATTTTTTGACTGTTCAGTGAATGGATGCACATTTTTACTGGTGCAGCTGGTGCTTTTTAAAAGTGATGCATAGAAATTCACTTACTAATGAAAATTGCTAAGATATCATAAAGTAAAGAGATGGGTTATTGGGTTCAGAAAACCAAAACTGGCACTGAATCTAATTACCACAGGGGAAGGTATGCTGCCGTGAATTTGATTGAGATTTTATGTAAATCCCGTCCAGCCAGTCCACTCCAGCGTTTAATTTACAAATCTAATGGACAATAAGGATGTGCACACTGCAGATTGTGGGTAAGCAGCAAAGCAGCTGCTCTGGGAGCTACTAACTCAAGTGAGTGATAGACATATTCCAATTTCTGCTGTGGGTTTTGTCTGCAGTACCTGGCAGTGGGGATGGTCAGAACACAGCCACCCCAAGCTTGGATTCATGGCATTAACTTTTGTGTAGACCAGGGTTCTGAATCCTGCAGGCTTGTCCTACTTAACAGCACCTCTTGTCAAAAACCCCACAGAAACTACTCTAAAAATAAGAGTAATAGTTGATGTGCACCAATCATTCATCTTTAAGCACTTAGGAGCTTCCCAGGCTTCAAAGTAGCCTGTGGTCTGTTTCCAAATTGAGTTTATGAATGTAAGGTCTCTGCAGGCTGTAGTTCATTCTGGAGTTGAAGTGACATGAGGGTTTTGTGTACTTGAACCAATCCAGCAGACAGCACAATGACCTCTTCTGCCTTCCCTGTTGTTATTCTTTCTCTGGCTCCCAAACTAAGGCATGAACAAGATGTTTTTTAGTCTTTGGTGAAATTTCTCGAGATTCTTGAATCTCACCTGTAACATGAGGTTATTCTCATATGATCAGAGCTCCAAACAGCCCTAGCTCTGAGTTTGCCCTCACAATCTGAGTACCTCACAGCAAACTCCTTGAACTACACAGCTCAGAAAAGCTGGCTCTTACAGTAGGAAATGTGTACTTACTAAAGGCAAGGCTTAGTGTAAAGGATGTAACTATAATTTATGCCATAAGCTCTCCACATGTTTTTATGCACAGCTAGAAACCTCTTTGGCTTGTGCAAGCCTTCTTCCATTCCAGAATTAGCAGAATAAATTTCAGTTCAGGGTCCTCTCCCTACCCAGAGTCAGTTTGAACTCATAGAATTTTATATAGAAAAGAAAAAGCCTCTGAAGGTGACATTTGACTCTGTAGTCTCTGTAACATAGTTTATAATGTTGTATCATGTGAGTTAACTTAGGAGTTGTAAAAAAAACAGGGAAAAAATATGAGATTTGCTCAGAGCTTCAGAGAGCGGTCAGGGCACAGTCTCCTGGGTTTTGAACTGCTTAAACTCCACCAGCTTCAGTGGATTCTGCTGATTTGGATCATGCAAGTGGCTGGGCTTAGATTGCACTAGTGGTGTTAAGGCATATTCAGGCAAACCCTTTATTCATCAGTTCTGTGATGAGCACTTCATGCATAGCATCTTCTTTATCATTCCTCCCCATAATTCGATGTTAACATTTTCCCTTTCCTTGGTCTTTAAGATGTAAATAATCATCTGATTAAATATCTCTTGAGAAGATTATGCTATGGATAGAGGACTGTCACTGCACCCCTCACAATCAATGTTTCACTTGTTTATGTGATATATGTACACCTGTGAGTAGTTGCCATTACCCTTGATTGCAGCGTGGGAGACTCCTAGCTTAAAACACAACCATGCAAAAATCTGTCTTTTTTAAATAGTGTCTTTTTGCAAATGTGAAAGCAAGGAAATGCACTGACTGTAGATAAAGCAGCATTAATGCTGAGAAAAAAATATTGTAACAGGAGCGTAGCAGTCACTAAAACAGCTTTGCTCCCTCCATTGCTTCTACCATGAGCACTGTGCCTTATACAGAACATTTCTTAGCTGGAAAACCCGCTTGATTTTTTTCCTAGAAATAAAATTCCCACAATGTCTAATGCTAGGTACACACTGTGGTTGGGTGAGGCATGAGATACTTTTGCTTGTCCTCTTACCTGAGAAATTAATTCACATTGGCTCCTAGAAATGCTGCATGTGGGTTAACATTGAGCTGTACAGAGTAGAACAAAAAAAAGGCAATGTATCAAATGTAGGGAAGTTTCCTACTAATATAATGCAGGGAATAGCATTAGGTCCAGTGTTATTTAACATCCTCGTTAATGATCTGAAAGAGGAGAGTAAACAGCTGGTTAATGAAATTCACAGATGATACTAAATTGGAGACATTATAAATATCACTGAGGGCAGCGAAATAATAGAAAGGGAACTGAGATCAGAAACATGCCAAGGAAATAAGGAAAGGAAGGAATGTCAGCTGGGACAAATGTAAGGTAATGCCCAGGGGGAAAATGGGAACAGCTCTGCTGGAGGGGAGGGGAAGCAGGACGAGCAGGATCAGGCAGATTTCAAATGCACCCCAATTCTGCAGCACAGCCCAAGCCCCAGCAATCCACAGCAGCTTTGCACTGCAAATACAGCCCAGCCTCAGTGACCAGGACCTCTGCACACAGAGTGGGGAAAAGGCTGGAGTGTCACCAGTGGGACTCCTCTCCTCTGGGAAATCCTCTCTTGGCTGTCACACCGGCTTTTAGGCTGCTTTGTGTTGCCACAGAGAGGCAAAAAAGCTTTAGCTGGCTGAGAACTGGACCTGAAGGGTGAAGAAGGACTGTTCAAGGTAGCGCAAAGAAAGGCAGATCAGGAAGAGAAGACAGTAGGAGTGTGAAAATAAAATATAATTAAAAATTGAAATTTTAGCCTGGGTGTCAGGGGAAAAGCTCCTAACTAATCTGAATAGTCTTCTGAGGAGAGCAGTGGAAGCCCTGTCACTTAGGAGTTTTAAACACAGGATGGGGGAAAGGACATCAGAGGAAACAGGCAAGAGTAGGCAGGGTATGGGCTACCTGTGTGTCCAGCTGGTCTTAGCCTTATCAAATCAAGATAAAATCCTCTCCAATCTCACACTATCACAGTGCTTCACACAAATGTGTTGATTCTGGAGAATGTCTGTACATCTCAGTCACAGAGGCACTTTTACCAAAATACCTTTGCTGCACTATACTGAGATTTATTCAGTGAACTTACAAGTTTTCTTATCTGTGGCTGAATGGGTGTCAATCACGCCAAGAACTGAAAAGGAGGAACAACATTAAAGCTCTCCTTTGCCCTGTGTAGCTCTCTTTTTCAGCGTGTGCGTGTTCTTAGCTCTGTGCTGAGAACATTAAAACTGGTTAGCATGGGTGTAAAAAATTTTACTACTGTAATTACAGCAAAAGGCTACCTGTCAAGAAAATAAATGCAAGTAATCAAACATAGCTACGAGTCTGGCTTGGACTGGGAGAGCCATTCAGCCATGCTGCAAGGAGGCAGAGCTCCCAGTGACGTCAGGGGCTTCTGCCAGAGCACAGTCAGGCTGGGAACCAACGCCACCACATCAGAACCAAACACTCTGGAATTTAACCACAGCTGTCAGGCTGTGCAGCAATGGGAAAACAGGCCTGCATGTTGTCCTGTTCCTCCCTGAGTATTTCCAAGTGAATTTAGAAAGGTAGGTGAATATATATATATAGGTATATATCTAATGGAATGGAGGAAGATTTTTGAAAGGGTGATGAGGAAATATGAATTATCAAAAAATACAGAGAATGTAGAAAATGCTAAATGCAAATCTGACCAAGAAAGCTGCCTCTCCACTACAGTCTCACTCTGAGATGGCTTACCTAGACCTTCCAGAATCTGAGTGGATAAACTATACATATAAAATCACAGATGAAACTTGGGTGATTTCTTCTGTCACCCCTGCTAGAGCCATTGACTTGGTTATAGCTGCAGCAAGTATGGTGTATATGTGCATGAAGGCATTACCATTTTTCACCTGCATTTGAGCTTACTGGTTTGTACCAACTATATAATCTGTACCAGCAAGAAGAGTCCTGATGTAGAGCTTGGTGATGAAAACTAAAGCACTGGCAGTCCCTTCTTTGGCTTTGGATTAGATCTTAATTTTATTTGTTAAGTTCTAGGGATTCAATGCTGTGTAACTGTTTCTTCTACTCCAAAAATCTGACAGCAAAATCATATGCAATAGTTCCAGAAAACTGTCAATTTAATAATAATCTTGTAATAAAGTAATACCTTGTTCTTATATTTCATTTTCATCTATAGATTTGAGTGCTTTAAAGATCTAGTCTCCATTTTACAAATGGTACACTGAATTTTTGAACGCTGTAAGTAGTGTATCTGTCATTAGGAGAGCACAATACAAGCTCTTAGTTTCTCATGTGCTATTTTAATAAAAGGAACCATTCAATATTAACAAAGAGCATCAGTTCATATGTATCATTTTCCCACTCCCTGAAGAAGCACATTTCATATCTTGGGTATTTATCTGAGCAGGTGGGAGAGAGAGCAGGGAGAGGAGAGTATCAGTGTTTGCCCCAAAATACCAGCCTTTGCCAGATCCCAGCACACTGCTGCTGTTGTCAGACCCTTTGTACAGGGGTGAAAACTCCTAGACAAGGTAGGAGGAAGCAATCTAAAGACATTTTTGTGGTCAGACTCTCAGAGTTAAGTAAATGTCTAAATTCCCTTAGAAGTTAGGAACCCAAATGTCTGGAAGGATTTAGGTCTTGGCAATTTCACGTTAGAAGTGTGGATGAGATTAAAAATCATGATTTCCAACCTTGTGCTCCAGCAGACTTGTATTATGGAATCATTCCAGCTGTGTCAAAGAGAACTTCTCCCAGAATCAGTGTTGCTGATACCCTCTATTAGAGCTGCCTGGAAAAAGAAAATCCCCTTCAGATCAATGGGTTTCTCCAGGCTGTTCATAGTTCCAGAAGATTTATGAAGTGAGCTTTGAAAGGGAACTTCTAGAATGGTTGGATGCTGGCACTCTGTCCCACAGTTTGACAGGAAACTTGGTGTTCTTCATGGGATTCCAGATAATTACTCTGAATGTTGCTTTTTGGATGAAACCTGCTTTTAGTCATTTCTAAAATAATATTGCCAAAATATTCCCAAGATACGTGGCTTTTATCGGAAAAGGACTGTTTAATTTCTGTTCTGCTGCATTTTATGTTTATGCTGTCTGACAACTCTGTCAGATATTGTCCCCAATATTCCATCTGAGTCCTTGATGGATATTCATGATGAGCTGCTGCTCAGGTATCTGAAATATTTAAATGCCCTGTTGGTCCTGCAAGGAGTTTTGGATTTTTGGAGCCCATCAAAGAGTGAGGCATTTGCAGGAGTCTCCTGCACTCATACTTTTCTATTTTCCTACACAGTTTTGAATACATGAAAACACCTGGACTGGAATGGTGCAAATAAATGACATCTGATCCTAAAAGCTGGAAAACATTAAGTTCACTTGAGAGGAACAAATTTCCTGCAGTGTTCAGGGGAACTCCTCGTGATGTTCAATAGAAGTCCCCATAACTCCTGGAGTTGTTGGAGGCACTCAAACTGTTTTCCTGTAGTTGGGGGTTGAGATCAGGGTTACTGGAAGCTTTTTGAACTGAGAAATGATTTTGACAGGGTAGTCAAAATGTTCCATCTCGAAACCTTGGTCTTATTACTGAGAAATGAAGAATTTTTTTGTCTCTTTTTTTTTTTTTTTTTGTTTGTTTCTTTGCCCTGCTGCAGACTCTGATCAGTTGGTTCCCTGTGACCTCTCAGAAATGTCTTGCCTTTCATGTGTGCAGGGAGCAGTTTGCAAAGCAGTCCTGCACCAAACAATTTTACTTTTTGTGGTCTATATTGCAGTAAAACTATTTATAAATCAGAATTTTAACTTAAAGTAAAAGTAGGATTTTATGACTAAATCATTATTGTATAGCTTCAGAATAGTAAATCAGTCACTTGTATCCTAAGTGGAAAGTGAAGATTTATAAATCAAAGCATTTTATTTAGGAATTTCTCAGGGTGATTTGTAAATCTGCTGTAGAATTTGTAAATCCAGATTGGGGTATGTAAATCCATTTCATGACTTATAAAGCAGTTGAATGTTTTAGCTAAATCTGATGTTTAAAATAATGATTTCTGAATCAAAACTTTCTGCTAAAGATTTACTGGTGAGTTTTATAAATCAGAGGCAAGATATATAACTCAAACTGTGAGAAGTGCAGATTTATAAATCCAACTTGTAAATCAAGGGAAAAAAACATCATGTTTTACACTAAATAATATTTTACAAATGGCACCTCATACATCATGCAATTGCCACAAATCTTCTGCGTGGGAGTCAGGGTACATAATGTGTGACTGAATCAAAAAGAAAAACAGTGGGAGAGGCAGCACAGTGGGTTAAAAGCTCAGCTTGAGCCCTGCAAGGCTTGGCTTGTGCTACCTGCAGGATCAGTGCTGTCGACCCAGTCAGTAGTGGACATTTGTCCAAATCAATACACGATGGCATAATTCATAACCTTGGCAACTGCAGCAGAGGGGAGGCCCCACACAGGAGTAACAGGGGTGTTGTAGATCATGATTGAAAAGCATTGGCAGAGTTCTGTAGGGAACCTTATGCAGCACCTGTCTGCAATGCACCTGTTATAGCAGGCTGTCCCTTCTAAAGGAGCCAAAATCCACAAGAAGAAAAAAAAAAAAGGCCCTAAAACCCCCTCAAACCCAAAATCCTGAACCCAATAATCTGACAGAACTTTCCATTAATGCAATGACTAAGTGAGGAAAATAAAAAAGTGGTATTCTAAGTGTATGCAGACATCATTAAAAGGATTTAGGAGAAATCCTCACTTTTCACTTTATAATTTTCAAAGCAATTTTTATTCCTGCAGCAGAGCTTAGGTCTAGGGGCAAATATTGGGGAATAAGATTGGTCTACAGCTTCTGTAGGAGCTTCACATCTGGGTGGCTGGAAATTCTAATGCTGATTTGGAGGTGGTGGGTTTGCATTTCCACAGCTGTGGGAAACTGGGATTTTTTACCTCCTTATCACTTATTTAGAACCAAAAATGTTCCTTAGATGGGCAGCTGCCGTCGTAGTGCATTCCCTTTCCTTCCACCTTCCACCTTCACTGCTCACACAAAGCTGCAGATCTTGGGTGTGGGGTTTGGTGTCCCAAATCTGCCTCTTCTGGAGCCTTTTCAGCAGGGCAGGCAGAGCTGTGGTGGCCTCCAGGAGCTCAGGCACTCCCAGCCAGGAGGCAGCAGCAGCTCTCTGTGGACACTGGGCTCTTCTGTCCTCTTCAGTGGGCAAATGCACTCGAAAGGGAAGAGCTGAGGTTGGTATCCAAGTCAGAAAACTACTTGTTACAGAGAAAAATGATAGAGGGAGAAGGTATAGCTGTCCTTGCTCCTGACAGTGTTTTTCACCTGGGAACAGCTTCCTGTCACTACCTGCAGGTGAAAAATACCTCGTGTCTCAAAATATTTTTTTTAGAATTCAGCTGTTGGGAGGTTAAAAAATTAGCCAGGAATATCAAGCTGAGATTTGTACATGAGTGCCACTAATTTTTATAACAGAATCCTTAATTGACTATTATTTCAGAATTCAGTTCAGGAATACAAGGAGCTGGGTATATTCCCTAATGAAAACGCTGAGTTAAAATAGAGTTGAAATTGAGCATTTTTTGGTTACTTGGGGGTAAAATAAAAAAAAAAAAGAGGGTGTTGTAATTATCCCTAAAACAACAAAATTCAGTAGACACAAAGAAACTTAAAAGAAAGGCAAACATGTTAAAGTAGGGAAATACCTCACGAAGGCAAGTAAACAACCTCCGCTGTGCCCTGTAGTGATGTGCAGTAATTATATTGCAATGCATTTTATTGTCCACTGGAACTGATTTTTGATCCTTTGAATTCTATATTTCTGCCTTCCTCTGCAGCTTCACTAGGTGACAGGGAGCTAAGGATGTGCTGAGGGAGGAGCAGCGAGCCAGGATGTGGAGGGTGGCTTTGAGGGGAGCAGCAGGCAGGAGCGAGGGCACGAAGGGAGGAGGAAGAGTCATTTAGGGACAAAGGAGTCTAAGGGACAATTGTGCATAACAGAGTGAAACCAGGGCTGGGCAAGTTGGCTTTTTGAGGCATTTTTGACATTGTCAGCAACAGAGGAGCTGGGATTCTGGATTTCTTTCAAGCCAGACTGCAGAGTGAGTGAGCGGCAGTGCTGAAGTGGGACCATGGGCCCATGACTGGGGTAGGACTGTCTCAAACAGGTTTTGTTCACCAGGGAAGATTTCTCCAGAGCTGCACCAGGAGTCATAAAGTCCCTTTTTTTTTATTTGTTTCTTGCTCTGTCCTTGCTTCAGAGCCATCATCTGTTTGGCTGCAGCATCCCATGGAGCCAGAGCTGCCTTCAAGGGGTCATGCAGCCACACAGACTTTGCTTGGTGGCCAAGGCTTCCACAGTGAGAACTGTGCAACGTGAATCAGTTTTTATCCTTCCACTTGTCACAGTTATTAAGACTGTACCATCAAAATTAGGAACTGAGTGGACATTCCCACAGCCTGTTACACAATTAAATAGGGCAACCTTTGCTAGATTCCTCACTAACTAGAGCCTCAGTGCAGTCCACAGAAAACTGTAACTACCTGGAATATTTTGACAGTTTTTGATGCCTTTGAACCAGTGGAAGGCAGATAGTGTGTTAAAATGCTAAAATATTTTAAATTTTTTTTGTTAATCAAAGCACTCCTGGAGAAATTATTCCAAGTTATAAACTAGGACAGGATATGGTGCAGTTTTCAAACACTATAAGAAGGTCATCCCTCACTGTTAAGTGCTTAAGCTTATCTATAAAGCCTTCAATTGCATTTTTTGGTTTCATATCTCCCTTTGGATTTACAGTCCAGCAGAGATATAACCTTTTTTTCCCCCTTCCAATACTTGCATTTCTTTAATAACAAAGTTCTCTTGCAATTTTTCTCTTGTAAATGCTAGACAAATGTTTTTGTTTTATCTTCTCATATTCCGAATAGGCGTTGAGTGAGTTGCAGTCAGTCCCTCAGAGAAAAACCTCTGACTGAATTTCTTCTTTGGGAAACAATGTAAAACTGTGTGGGCCTGCAACTGACCTGGCAGTTGTCTAAATACATTAGGATAAACTGCTTTAAAAGGCAAGGTTGTGTCTGATTCCTCTGAAGTGGTTGCAGTTTCCCCAGCCAGCCTTCCCTGTTCTCCAGCAAGGTCTGGAATCCAGGGGCAATGCTCAGAAAAATCTGGGCTCATTTCCAGGAGGAGTAACAAAGAAGCAGATACTTAAGTGATTTTGAATGCAGAGAGCCATACTCAGAGACATTTCAAATATTACTCTACTATTTGTTATGGATTTTCGTCCTATAAAATGTTGGTTCTTAATAGGAGGCAAAGTTGAATGGCAATAAAGTCATATCCCTTGAGCTATGTGGCAATACTTGGGAAGCCTTGTGTTGAAAGTGGAGCTGTGTCTTATGCCATGATAAGGAATTTCTGATAACACTAACCTGCAGAAAATCAAATCCCAACCTATCTATGGCAGTAGGAAAGGTGGGGATGGGAGGGTCACACTGGTGAATGCAATCATTATCAGGAAATCCAAGTCATGATCCTAATGCACAACTAAACACCTCAGCAGGCTGTGACTCAGTGGCTGCAACCACCAGAAGAAACTTAGAACATTTCCCTTGCACCAAACCTCACATCTCAGAAAGCCCAAGTGCAGTTGTATGGCTGCCTGATTTATGGACACGTTTAACCAGAGCTAATTACATTTTTCATACCCTGGTGATTTTCTTCCAGATCACAGAAATTGGTTTAAGAATTCCATCAACCCCTCTTCTTCTGGAGGTGAATTCTGAAAATGGGAAATAAAAATACTGAGGTAAAAAAGATACAGAGGTATGAGGTACAGAGGATACAGGAGTAGATTACAACGATGCACAAGAGTTTCTTGCCAGGTGTATGGAAATATATTAATACCCACATTTTCTGGTTGCACATGATGACACTGCTATTCATATAAGGAACTGAAATTTCTCTATGAAAATACATAAATGCTACTCCAGTCTTGCACATAGAAGAATACATCATATAATTTACAAGCATCATGACCAATTTAGTCAAATGCATGTTCCACAGAGGTTGAGAGTCAAGACTGGGTATTTGAGCCCAAACAACTGGATTTTAAATAGGACTTATGGTCACCTTGCAGCTCAGAATTCTCAGCAGTGACAATGCCATGAGAATGAGCTCCCAAGCCATGGTGCCCATGCCAGAAGCAGAGGAAGCCCTGCCTTTTGGTCCCCATCACAGAAACCTCCATCACAATGACAGGGCAATATTTCCATGGTGCATGGAAGTGGCACAGGAGAGGGGAACACCCTGAAGTATATAAAGAAGAGATAATCTATAAAAACAGATCTATCTTGCTCCAGAAGAAGCCATGTCATCTTACAGCACAGCAGACAAAGCTGATGGCAGGAGACTGAGGCACTTTTCCTGCCATACACTGCTGTCCCCATGTCCTGCTGGAGCCTTGGACACAGCTTTGCTGCTTGCATGATGCCACCAGCACTGGCACAGAGAGGGCTGTGGAGTCTGATTTCTTTCACAATCTCTGGAATATAATGATACAGAGTCTGCTGAAGTACCAGCTCAGATTCCCAGCTGTGGTTGGTGCTAATACTGATGCTAATGATGAGCAGTAATAAGCAGTACCGATACTTAAACCCTTGCTAACATCTTTAGTCATCTTCCTGACCTTTTCCCCTTTCCTGGCTTGCAATATTCATTTAAAAGGAATATATCATTATATAATCATGGGAGATGACTTTCCCTGTGTTTGCACTTTTTCATACTATAAGAGAACCAAATTTTTTCCTTTTTTTTGGCAGTAAATGGATTTGCAAACTTTTTGTATCAGAGATTTAATAAAAAATTATCAATCATCTCAATCATCTGCTTGAAGCTTTTGTGTGCAAGGGCTTCTCATTGAGTCTTTCTTCATTTGTAACAAACATAACTCATAAACTTTGTCTGACAAGGGAAAGTAGTTTCTCTTCTGCTAGTAACTCTTGTCTTTCAGTTTCAGGAAAAGAGAAAAAAAAAACCCTGGGAAAGCAAGGAACTGCAAATGCTGCCATTCATTTTGCAACCATTCCTTCATACAAATTTTAGGAATGATTTCTATCTTGTAAGGTCTGGCTTTCAAACTAGTAATTCAAGTGAAAGGTACAGATCTTCCTCAGAGAGCAATGGCTGGTAACTGGTAAAGTGCTTATGGGTTTCTAATGCCATTACCCTCAGAGGAAAAGGGAAAGTCTGGTTATTCTGGGTTGCAGTCTCCTAATGTGTGTCTTCTGTCTTTGCTTGACAACTTAAATGTCCCTGGCTCCCATTGCAGGGTGATTTTTAGCATAAGTACCTGCCTTGATCCATGTTGCAGTGTGTTCCTTTCTTCTTGAGAGGCAGGAGTTAAGCTGGATGTGCAGAGACAGAGGCTTGAGTGACAATCCACTCCTAAATTATAGCCCAAAACACAGTGCAACACAAGACCAAAGGATGTGCTATTCTTCCAGGGAGGAAAAGACCAAAATTGTTTTGTGAGATTGGCATGAGGCTGACCCACAATGTTATCCGCCTCAAGAAAAAGGTTTTTGTGTTAAAATTTTTAGGTAAGTACATAGGAGTATATGATGCCATTTTGGCTCAAAAGTCAGCAGAGGAAGCTTTTTTAGTTTAAGGAATTATCTTGTATTTTTAAAGACTTTGGGATGAATGCCCTAGGGATGTCTTGGTTTTTGATGAAAGGTAAAGTAATTGCTAAAGCAAACAGAGAGAATGATGCCTCTTCTGTACTCCACCAGGGAAACACAGCAGGATGCAAAGGGAGGGTCCTGTTCCCTTCCTGGCTTTTCCAACATGTTTTTGCATCCTAGAACCTCGGAAGAGCCTAAACTTCCCTCTCAGCTAGTCAGAGCTCTTTCAGGCTGATATAAACTCTGGATGTATTTTACTTGTTAAAATATGCAGGGCAGAGTCCAACACTAAACAAATTTCTCCATATTTTTGTTACCTCTTCCCAAGCATTTTCTCCTCTATATTGTATTTAAAACTTGCAGCTCTTTTGTCCAAAGAAAGGAATGCTTTAGGAGGTGTTGCCTCTGCTTGGATTCATCCCATGCAAAGCAGAAGGTGTGCAGGTGCTTTCCTGCTTTGTTTTACACATGCCCTGGGATCAGATTCCAGCTTGCAGGGATTCTGCATCCTCTCTAGGAAAACCATCCCAGTGTGTAAATAGTCTTGCTGTGACTTTTTTTCTCCTTTCAGCCCTCTTGGATTTCCTCTTCTGCAACTTGTGACCATTGCTTCTTGTTCTTTTGCTGAGACAAATCCTTCCTATAACCTTGTCTTAGCTGGTATAAAACAGCAGTTAGATTATCCCAAAACTCTCCTTCTCCAGGGTAAATCAATTTAGTGCCCTCAAATTCTCCTCTCTTGTCTCCAGTCCACTGGATTCTCCATTGCAATTGAACTGTGACTACATCTATAGCTATAAAATTAGTAATTTTTTCATTAAGATGACTGCCCTGTGGGATACTTGTAGCTCTGGATAAGTACACAACCGTGTTTTTTCTCTTTCATAAAATTACCCAAAAAATTTGTGCAATAAGAATGCTAAAATAATCTTGATTATACTTGTTTATATCAATTCTCATCAGACATGATAAATATTAATGTAAGAATGAGTGTTAAGTAAGTCGAGATGATCACAAAACAGCACTTTAAAACAGCATTATCATCCAGTGGATCCCCCTGTCTACAAAGGATGGCAATAAAATGTATCAGTTGACCTCCTAATTTGCTTTCATTTGTCTGTATTCCTTATGAAGCTTGGAAACTGATACGAAATGTAGAATCAAGGCTGTGATTTATTAAGGTAGAATGGGTTCAACAAGTGCTATAAAAACCACTTGATTGTGATAGTTAAATTTTGTTTGTGTGAGACTCTCCAGGACAGCATGTGGCACTCTGCTAACAATGTGTGTTTTTTGATTTTAACAAGACAGTCAGGGAAAATTGAGATGGGGGAAAACTGACAATTAGAAGGACTTTAATGTTAAAAAACCCGAACAAACCAACAAACCCAAAAGGAGGTTGTACAGAATTATAGCAGTGAGAGCTGCCTGAGTAACATCAGCTGAGCTGGCAAAATTTTTCTAAGGGAGCTTGGGGATTTAAGGGAGGCAGTGAGTGAACGTGGATGGGTCTGCTACCTCCATGAACTGACCCTTAGTGACACAGCTGCTGAGGCTCAAGTAAGGACTCTGTGTGTGCACTGTAATTAAGTTTCTTTCCTGTTTGTTTTGTTAGTGTTTGCGTTTTTTTGGTTTTTTTTAAATTTCCTTCCTTGCATGTGGACTTTATGCAGTGAAGTTAAACCCTGTGTTCTGATTGTTTAACTGTGCTCTGTAAGGTGCTTCCTTTGGTCTCTTGAGAGGCTGAATCTACACCTGTGGCTGTGGCAGAGACTCCCAGGGCTTTGTGCCCACTGAGAGGGATGGGGCAGCTGCAGCCTCAGTGCTGGATTTTGGTGTAACCTCGAGTGCCCATTGAAATGGTTCTGCTGCTAACAAAGGGATCTCCAAACGTGGGTCTGGATCTGGGTGTGCAGGAAAGGTGCCTGTTACACAGTGCTTTGGCAGAGCCTTTAAGCCTGTGTGTGCTGTGGATGCACAGCTGGCACCAGAGCCCGTGGCTCGTGGCATCTTTCTGTTTGTACAAACACAAATTCCTGCACAAATACAGCTGATGAGAAGCTTTAGTATTTCTTTCATGTGCTTTTTCTCTGCTGGTTTTTTTCATTTCCTTGCAATCACTGATAGGTTTTCTGGGCCATGCCCAGATGATTAACTGCAGTTTAGCTCAAGGCTTCATAAAATGTGGCTTTCAAATGAGTTAGTGATAGATGAGTTACAGCAGAGTGGTGTATGCAGAGCTGGGACTGACAGCTCTTGCTACTACTTGGGATCGTATTAAAAAAAGAGCTTGAAATTTCTAATTTAGAGAGATTTAATTTAAGAGATTGTGTTTATTGTCCTGGCTGTGGGAAGCATGTTTCTTATTCCATCATCTTGTATCAGTCAGGCTACTTCCCCTTGCAGTCGGTAGCCAAACTGCTGATTGATAATGAGGGAGGACAGGTGCTATTGTGTGAAACCAGGCAAACCAGTGCTGCTGAGATGAGGGCCCTGGGGATGCTCCAAGAGCAGCCAGAGCTCCCCAGGGCTCCTGAGCTTCTGAGCTTCCTCCTGTGTGTGTGACACCAGCAGCCTGGACTTGCCAATTCATACTACAGCTAGTGTGGAAAACACTTTAAAATTAATTATTTTGATCAACATTGAGTATTACCTGATTTTATTTTGTTTCCCCTTGTGTGGTTCTCTTCCTTAATCCCTGCCCTGACTGGTGATAGTGCTTCTGTACAGCAAGGACTTCTTGGAAAAGTTAAAAACTGCCTGTGTATGCTGGGAGGTGGACAGGATATGAAACCCTTCTAATTTTGAAAGCAAAAGAAAATCATTGTGGTAGATGCAGAAATGGCACAACGCCTTATGGATGAAGAAAACCAGAAGGATCTGAATTTCCCCATGTCAGAAGTTTGATGACAATAATTGTATTTAAAAAAATAAATTCCTCTTTGGACATCAGCAGGCTTGTTGGGCTTTGTTCTAATCTTTTTTAAAACATGCTAACTGTGATCGTGTTAATATCAGCTTAAAGTGTTGTGAAAGGCTTTGTGTATGTTTGTGGATTTATGATCATGAGGAACACCCATTCCATGAGTAATAGCAGGACTCTGTATGGTCTGATACTGGATTAACTTGGTCAAAATTTTGTGAAAAAATGATTCAAATGAGGATTCAAAATTATTTCTTAGTGAATTCTAAGCACTTGATGTCTTTTTCTACCTTACACTGTAAAAACAAGACCAGTTATGCTGTTAGCTGGACTTTGAAAATGCAAATAATTATGTAATTAAGAATGTGCTTCAGTTCTATTACACTACCCATAAAATTCCACAATCTTAAAAACAACGTGTTTTAAAATATTTTACTAAATATAATTCATGTAACCGAACTTTATATCCTACCAAGTTGTGCAATTAAATAGTACATGACTATTTCTTACAATTAAAGATAGCAAGGATCTTCCCACATACAATATGATATATTTAACAACTTTTTATGCTAAATAGTTGATATAGTTAATGTTGTAGTCACTTAATTCAATTTTAATTAGCCAAACACTAGTTTGAAAATGTGAGCTTTTCATTAACTGACACTGCTCATATTTTTGCTGCTTGTTTCCCCCGTAGTTCTTTCAAATTATGTATGTATAATGTGTTAATGTTCATGAAATGCATTTATCATTGAAGGCAATGCCAAAATTAGTGCAGAGTGAAGAGAAATATACTTGTGTGTTTTTTGACAAGGGTAGCTTGAGCCTGAGATGATTTTAAAAAAATTTAAGAACAATTTCTAAGTATTAACCAAGTACCTCTCCTGCAGGAAACTCTTCTGTTGTGGTTTTATCTTGGGCCATTTCACAATCCCAGGTGTCCAGGCTGAGATTCTGTCACTGAGTAGCCTTGAAATATGTAGAAACCAGGAAAACTCTGTGGAAAGGGATTTACACCTTGAGCATGGATTCAGGAGAAGTATTTCACGAGGGATGGTTTCTAAAGGACTTCTATAATTTATTGTTTGATTCTGAATTATAAAACTGGGAAAAGGTGATATTAATTTGACTTTGTTATAATACTTGCTTTGCACTGTTAATCCTACTATCTATATAGCTGGGGAAAAGATACCAGCTGGTTATAGGCTAGAAATTACCATATTAATGTTTTATTTGTGTGGGAATATAGTTGTGTTAATTAATGTTTTGATGTGGTTACCAGCACTTAGTGGTCTCTGAACGTCCCCTGCTGACTTAGGGATATTAGAAACATTCAGGTATAAATGTGGTGGGGCCAGTTATTCCATCTCTGCCCAAGTACTCAGGGGGGAATCCCACTTTATGAAGGGTGGTGCTGGTGTGGGCTTGTGCCATCAGGGAGAAACCTTCCAGTGAAGGGTGGCTGGGGAAAAGGAAATGCGGGGATTTCAGCTGATGTGCAGCTTGGCTCCAGCCAGGGCTGGCTGTCTCTCAGCACTGATGAGAATTACCTCACTACATGAGAAGATCTCTAGGTGCCTGTCTTGATGCAGAAGTGTATTTACAACTCATAGTCTAAAAGATACTTCTTTTTATTTAGTCATAATTGGTTCAAACTCTTGTTTCTTAAAACTGCTGGGGCTTTTGTTTTATTTTTTCTGCTAAGATCAGAGCAGGGAGAGAAGCCCTCAGATTAAAATGAAGGATATGTATGAGGAAAATGGAATGTTAGTCTAGAAGCTGCAAATTGTACCCTTTCCTTGACCCACCCTTCCTTCCTTCCTTCCTTCCTTCCTTCCTTCCTTCCTTCCTTCCTTCCTTCCTTCCTTCCTTCCTTCCTTCCTTCCTTCCTTCCTTCCTTCCATCATTATTCCCAAAAAAGTGTCTTTTAACAGAAATATTTCAATCCCCTGTTTCAAATGGTCACTGTGTTCTTGCCATTAATATTTCTCCTATTCTCATTCTGCAGACCTGAAAGAGTTAAATGTACCAGCACTCTGTAACCTAGATAAAAAATATGCATTTTAATTTCTAATAAAAAAAATCAAGCAGGTATGAATAGCAATAAAATTACTCAAAATGTTTAAATTGAAGGAAAACAATTGAAAATGGATTTAGAAATATAATGTTTAGTTAAGCAAGCTATAATGTTCTGTTATTTTAATCAGTATTGTGAAGCAATTTAAACTATGCTGGAAGAGAATTCTTATATTTTAACATATAATTCTCTCCCTCCCCCAAAAAGCCACCAAAAATTCCTCAATGTTTCTGTCATATTCTATAGTCCTTGGCAATAGCAGCCTCTTCGTGCAAAGGTTTTCAGTTTTTTGATCTGGCCCCAGAACAGCCAGCCCTGGACAGAGCAGCCAAGTGGAGCTCCAGGCTGTCACATGAACAAACAAGATGCTTTACATAAGACCTGGAGCAGCAAATAAACAAAAATCCACCACCAGAATTAGCATCTAGAGAGAGATGCAGAGTGTTGGCTGTGCAGGAGGAGCCTTGATTCAGCATTTGTCTTGTCCCTGCCTGCCTTGGTGGGGGGATTGGGGTGCATTGCTGTGCAGGGAGCACAGGCTGGAACCTCAGCTCTGCTGCTGTGCAGACACCTGGACAAAGATCAGGACTAGAGAGAGGAAGAGGATTGGCAATCCTCATAACTAAAAACTGGGATGTTTAAGCACGTGTGAATTGGTTCAGAGAGACTCCTTTGCTTTAGATGCTTATCTGAAAAATATGTAGGCATATTCCCAGTCATAATTCTGATTTTTTGGTGATGTTTCTTGAGTCTTCCACCTGCAGTGAGTGAAGTGAGTCTTGCCAGTGGTTTATCTTCCCCGTCTCTTTCAGAGAGCCTCAGGTCTTGGAGGAGCCAGGGGTGTCTGTGCTCAGCCATTCTGGGGACACTGCTCTGGGTCTGTCTTGCCCACGGGGCCTTCTGGAGGAGCTGCTGCTGTGCCAGGTTGTGTCCAGCAGCTGCTGTGTGTGCTGAGGGCCAGGGGACACAACGCTGTCCCCTCCGTGGCCTCCTCCTCCTCCCTCCATATGGGACTGTGGGCACAGAGGTCTCCCGTGCTGACCCCAGTTTTACCCCACGATTGTTCCTGTCTGTTCATTTAAATTCCAAAAGAAGTGCAGAGAAAAGAGAAGATGCTGCCCCGTGTCTGTGGAGCACCAGCCCAGCTCCCTTGGCTTTGCTTGGATCCTGTGGTGCTGCTCCAAAAGGATTCCTCAGGAGAGAAGCCACACTGGTGATAAATCACCGAGCCTGAGGCTGCCGGAGAAGGAAAGAGGGGGAGAAGGGAAGCACTTTGCCCTGCCTTTTATTTTCAGGGTGGCTGCATTCGTGGGATGAGAGCTGTGGGTTGCACAGGGACATTTTTCCCCTTAATCATCCAATTCTCCTCACAGGGACCTTCACACCATGGACACTTGCAGGCACATCGATGCAAATGGCACGCACGGGGACACCTCGGTGTCATGCGTGCCATTCCTGCCCCTTTTAAACAAGCTTTTTTAGTGTTTATTAAAGAAGATTTGGGCTTTAGAATAGGTACTAAATCTCTGCAATGTGCTGAATTCCCATTCTGTGAGACTCCAGTGCAAGCTCTGAACTGAGGGGAGGCGGGTGAACTTAAATTAACCCAGGAGAGGAGGGTGAATGCCGCTTTCAAGCAGCAGATGCTGCAGCACCAAATAAGCATATTGCACAATAAATAGCAGTCATGGCTTTAATTAGGAATTCAATTGAAGTTGGAAACCACTTGCCTACAGTAAAATTGTCCTATTTAACATTTCTATCAACATATTTTTTTATCATTGGCATTGTTGCTTTTAATTTAACTTTCGATTTTAACTTTCAATGTAATAGATAAAATCTTTTCTAAACAGTGCATTAATAGTTCTTTCCCATGCATCTATCTTGATCTTGCATTTAAATCACAGACACTGAACAAATCTGAGAGCTCAGGGCAAAAAAAATAGGCACATCTTTCAACTAACTGTCCAAAATCTGGAATACCTGTTCTTTTGGATCACTTAGATCTATTTGGAGCTCCAGGAATGTGTGCTTAGCACTCATGCAAAATGCTTTCTCTGAAAGCTCTGGTCTGGTGGATTGGAAAGCAGTTGAAAGGTGACATCCTATCAATATGTGACTCAGAATTAGAAGAATAGGGGCTTCACTTCCAAACAGCAAACACAGGCTAACTTTAGGTATTGAGCTTCCTAAAATGTAAGAATTCAAGAAGAAAAAACTGTGCTTGCTTTGTTACACCAGTGTGCTTGTTGTTTATCTGCTGCCACTGTAATTGCTGGTTTACTTGGAGGATTAGCTATTTATTGTGCTGGCAGACTGGAGAAGGTTTTCTGCATTTTCAGCTGGGGATCTGTGCATGGTGAGTGATTCCTGGTGCCCATAGAGGCACTTTGAGATGATGGCACTGTGTGTGAGATGGGGCAGGTCATCTGCTAGTGGGAATCCTCTGGGTCTGTCCCTGGAAATGTTGAACTGGCAGGGACTAAGCAACGTCCCCTCCCTGCACCTCCTCACCCCCAAAACCACTACGTACTTGCTGAGAAATAAATACAGATCTACTTTGTAAACATACCTCTAAAATAATCACAATGCCTTTACTGGCAGAATAGTGCCACAGTTTTGAAATGTGGAAATATTACAGGGAAGAACTTTATGAAGTACTCATATATAAAAAATGCTAACAATCTTATGAATTAAGTCAATCCTCACAGTATAGAAGAAAGAAGCTTCTTCTAGATTCAAGTTCCTTGTTATTTCACTCAGGGAAATTCTTTCCTGGTACAAGACCTGGGATTTGCAGCAATCCTGGGAATGCAGGCAGGAGACACCAATCAAACTTTTGTGAGAATTTAATACCTACAATAATATCAGTGTTAATACCTTTGTTCTCCCATCAGATGTGGGCAGTCTGTATTGTAACAGTGGGAAGAAGAAAACCAAACCAGCTCACTAAACTCTCCAAAGGAGTTTTACCCTACCCCAAATCCATGGGTGATCAAGCAGAAACTCTGTGCAGAGTAGGGACTGTAGCTGAGCCTCATTAGCTGAGTTGAAATTTCAGACTAATAAAATTATGCTAATTTGTAGACAGTCATTTATTCCTATGTGAGTTAGGAAATAACTTTCCAAAGTCTAGATTACACAAGCAGTGTTTGTGCTAAGCTGAAATGCATCCAGTATGGAACTGGATATAAATTGTTCCAAATTGCCCTGGGAAAAATAATATATTAGTAAATATATTTAAAAAAAGAGTGGAATTGAAGAACCTGCCTGATACTGTGAGTTCAAATATTGTTGAAAAAAATTCAGTAACATAAAAAGAAGCTACAAAAAGTTCTTTAGACTCCTGGTCTAATGGACTCTGAAATTTTTTACTAAGTTATGGGCAGTTAAGCTTCAGGAGGCAGCCTCTCTCTCCAAAGTTTGACACAAAATGTTCAACCTTTCTAAAACTCTAATACAGTTTGATTTCACTCGTCAGAAGTGGAGAAAGTGGTGGTTTTCCAAATCTGTGTGATTTCAAGCAATGAGTCATAATCAATAAACTATTCCCAGAATTATAGTTAGGAAGGGAATAAAAACGAAGTGAAATCACACAGGAAGTAAGGAAATAAGTTTAAAAAGAACTTCAGCTGACAGGTTATTGGCTACTGATACAGTATCCACTTATTTAGGTAAATAATGTGTGGAGCTTGGTTTGGTTTAAGTGAGTGTAAATGATTTTCCAATGGAAGGAAGTTTTGGTTTTGGGTTTTTGGTTTTGTTTTTTTTTCCCATTTGAGATTTACCTTTAGGGGTGTTTAATTTTTCTGCAACTTTTTTTTGAAAACACAAAATTCTGATTTCATGTTTTGCCAAATGAATGTTTTCCCAGAGAAGCTGTTCTCTTTCTGCGTGGAAGTGGTGTGGAAAAAAAAACGTATTTGAAAACGTTTATGGAGTAAGTTATTTCTGGAGGGGTTTCTGAGCCTCATTTTGTGAATTTTTGCGAGGTGCTTTGAGATTTAGATACTGCTATATATTTGTTTTTTAGTGACAGAGGTTTTTTTGCATAACTGGATTCAATTTTTCTGCGAGATATAGGCACAGACTGAGAGGTGGCTATGGTGAGATTGTGAATGGGGAGAAACCTGACCAGAGTATGGGACAAATCCTGCTAAAATGTACGTGGTACCTGTAGTCTTGCAAGTAAAACCAAATCAGATTCAGTTCCTGAACGACATCTGTCACACAGGTTAGAATCAGTGGATATCACCTTCCCCAGTTCCTTCTCTGTGGGTGATTTTGGATTGTCTTTGTCATTTTAAAAATCTCAAGGAGAGTGCTTTGGATGTGATCTCTTTATACCCTCCATATTCCATTTTAAGTATGACCAGGATTAATATAACATATGCAAACTAAATCCAGGCTACTGCGTTTACCAACACTGAATTTTTATGAAGATAGGGTAGCTCTTTGATAATCCTCTCTGGCTTTTATTTGCTTTCCTTTTTAATATTTCAATGAAAAAAAATATTTGTTACCATTTGTTATTTTGCAATTTATTTTTGTAAAAGTCTATTTGTGTTGCTTTTGGCCAGAGAGTTACTGTAACTTGCTCCAAATTGCTGTCCTCCTGGAGCAATCCATGGAAATGTGTTGCTATTGTGTTAGTACCAAACTATTTCATCTCTAGAAGACTGAAATCACAGGGACAAATGCAATATTTTTCTTTGCTCGACTTCTGTCTAATGAGCTCTGCTGTTGGGCAATTGGAGATCTTCATTCTCGCCCTCTTTCTTACTAGTTCCTGTGTGACTGAGTGCATGAATTCTTAATATTCCCATTTCCCCATCTGTAAAATGGGAATTTTTATACTTTCCAGCTCTATAAAATTTATAATGCAATTAATAGGATATTGACAGAGCAGTCTGAGACCTCAGGTGGTAGGCACTATATGTAAACATTTTGACAGTTTTATTATTTCTTCCAGCTTAAAATAAGAAAGGTTTAGGAATCACATTTGGAAGAGGCTAAGAGAGTTTTGTGGCTGTTGCCAATAGAAGTATTTGGACCATCTCTCTTCCTATTTCAAAAAAGTTGCCTTGGCATGCAACTATTTAAAATATAGTCCCCTTTCACACAATCTTTTCAGCAAGCTCTTTTTTTTTTTTTAATAGAAAATTTATTTTTTCTTGCAGAAACAGAATAAAAGTGGAAAGAATGTTGTGGGGTTTAGACCTAATATTCCTGTAATATTGACCTATTGAAGTTCAGTACAATGCCTTGCATTTGTTGGGAACTACAGTGGCTAGCCCAAAGGATCAGAACTAAGAATAATGTTTCTCTCTATTCTTTTCAGCTGACCTTTTGCTTAGCTGTGAGCTAAGGTCATTTTCACTCTTGGCTGGGCTTCCTTGACAGCTAAGATGGCTTCTTTATGAAGATCCTGAGATAAACTGGGGCCGTGCATTCATTCACATTGCTAAAACCACTTCATCAAATACTGCTTCTATATAAAATACTCCCGATCTAATCAAGAAAACATCAAAATCCTGCAAAGTGCCCTTGTTAATCCTGTCACTTACCACCTAGACCATTTTTCAAGATGATTTAATTAGCAAAGTAGAGGAACGTGCTATTCTTTCAGCATTATTCACACAAGTCAAAATGTATGCTTTGCTTTAAGATATAAATAACTTGCAAAAACTAGTAGAAAATACATGCAAATGTAGCACTGACATTTAAAAGCAAAGATATATCCTACAGTCAGACGTGTTCTGATTTTCTGCCAATATCACCAGAACCCCAAAGCCACAGTAAGAGGTCTACCTTTGCTAATTTTCAACCAGAGTTGGAGTGAAAAAGAACTGCCACTGGAAAGAGCCACACACAGCAAAAACGTAGTTAGGTCTTTATTTTTACCAGAACCAAAATGGCTTTCCAATACCAAGAACTCTGAATGTTCCAGAGAAAAGAAAGAGCTAGAGGAGATAAATACTTGCCAAAAATAAGGAGAAGTGCAGGTGTTGTGTGCTCTATGCATATATGCTAACCCATAAAAATTGGCTTAGTAAAGGCAAACCAAAAATAGCAGCAAGAACCCATGATGCTACTCTAGATTAACCCTAGAAGCAATTCCCCCTCTTCAATAAAGTGTAGACTTACTGGAGGTAATTGTCAGCATATTCTTTATTACTACTTCATAGTTATAATATCGGAGTGCTCCTAAGGTATAATTAAAGATTTACCTAGATTTATGAGACTTTATCATCACCAACAGGGTTAAAGAATGCCAGGGAGACCCATTGTGTGAGGGTTTTGCTCAGCAGTTTCCACAGCAGTGAGGGTATTGTGGAATTACTTCAGTGCTTTAGGAAAGCTTGACTGCTTGGCACTAATGTAAGGGGCATTATTAGAGAGGGGACGGTGTCTGTGGGTTAGGCCAGCTCTGCACCTTTCCTTTTCTGGGAAGGAGAAAAGTGGGGAAGAAAAAGGGAATGAGAAGCCAACAGAAGGGGATGGATGTACTCTGAAGAGTGGAAATTAAGTAGGAAGTAACAGTTATCATTTATAACGATGACAATAATGATCTGCTGGAAAGTTGTCAGTGTCCACACAGCCCTCTCCATTTCCTTAATACTGATATCCTTGGTGATGGATCAGTGCTCTCCCACCTGAATTCTGCACAGCCCACACTTTTAAATGTTAACTAAACAGTGCTGAATGTTGTAGGCTTCCAGATGTTACCATATTTATTACATAACCGTTCACTGAATGTATTTAGCAAGTGTAGATGATAAGATGAGCCTGGAAATCCTGGAAGGGATAAAACAATCTGTTGGTGGTATTTTAAGACATTATGGTATTTTACCTTCCAGTTTGCTGCAAAGTCAAGCCTGACTCTGATTAGCACTTTATTCTTCAAAGGGTATCTCAGGCTGAGCAATCAGAAATCACTGTTAAGGGTTCACAGTTTGACTTTCTCTTAGCTGCATTTAAGCATGCTAAAAAGTGATAAGACATTAGAATAGAAACATGGTTCCTGCATTAATGGCAAATTCTTCGACAATGAATTGTATCTGAATTTGCCCATGGTTCCACAGATAGACCTTGTTAGAAATTGCTCACTTCTCCCATATTCACAGTCTGTGTTGCTGTGGGAGTTTATAGAGGGCAAAGGATGAAATTTGTAGCTGAGTTAAATATAATACTCAGTTCTGCACCTGGTCTGGAAACACTAATTGGTTATCTTGCCCTCTAATATTAGTCTTTTGCAGTGTGAATCTTTGATCCTTTGGGCAAACATTTCAGTTTCTGTTTGCTAAGGAAAGGTTTCATTCTGTGCATACAGTACATGGGTGCCTACTTCTTATCACACTCACTGCGACACTGTGGGAAAGCTAATATTCGTGGCACATAAATTGCTTCTCTTATTGCAACTTTCACATCCTGCTCCTTCCTCCTTTGCAAATTCAGAGCTGAAGCCGTAATAGAAATTTCAGTCATGTGAAAAGGATCCAAGGTAGAAAAAGAATATCTTCTGTGGGATGGATTGCCGTTTTGAAAAAATGAGATAAGGGAAGTCAGAAGAAAATAGCAAACAATAAGATTATGTTATTTTGTGCTGCTTTCCTAGAAACAACTCACCTTTAAAACTGCTTTAACCAAAGAATCTGAAAGACTTTGAGCACATAGCAGGCTCCTGTAAGACCACTGCAGTCTTGCATGCAAACACTGGAATGTGTTTTAGAAAATGCTGGAATTTTAAGCTACTCATTCAAACTGTACTTTGTTGGTGTTGCCTGGCACATATGTGATTTTTTAGTTCCCTGATCATGTAATACTTTTTTTAAAGATTTTACCCCACCCCCCTTCTCCTGGGCCGCAGCATGAGCTGTTTTCTGGACATAAAATCAGGCACAATATCAGGTAATTACCTACAAGGCAGTTATCCTTGCCTTAGTAGCTCCAACAGCTGAGAGTTAACCATATCATTGTGACTGCGAGGAGAGAAAAGACATGGCTAAAACATGAGAATAAATAATATGCAAGAAAAGTCAATCACAAATCCTTCTGCTCAGCATGGAACATGCAGGGCCTGAATAGCAGAACTCCTTAAGCTCTTACAGTGGTGGATCAAGTCGATCAGGCAGTAATTGCATATGCAGATCTGGAAGCTGAAACATGTGGCCAGGAGACAAGAGGCTTTAACTTATGCCCCAGACTTACTCAGGGACTTTGCTGCCTGGCAAAATGGGAAAAATAGTATTGTCCATCTCCCTGTGGAGAAACACCATTAGTAATTTTGAGGCATGCAGATACTCTGGCAGTAGATGTCAAAGCAATTCAGTATTCCTTGGAGCAAATGCATCAGAGGCAGAAAGTGAAACGGAAAGCTGAGAAGGTATTCTTGGAATAGCTGCCTCTTTCCCTGAGTTGTGGTGCCCCCCATACTCTGCATGATGCAGGGCTTGTGTGGAGAAAAGTAATAATATAATTAAAGACAGTTTATGTTACACTTAAAAAGAAAGCAGATTTGAAGTCATATGGACCACCTAATTTTAGTATTTCCTATCTTGTAAGTGCTTAACTTTTATAAAATAAATCACAATCTCTCAATAGTATCAGTGTAATTTCCTGGGAATTTTTTGTTGTTGTTTGAGAAGGAGGGAATGAAAAAATCCTATTTTGTGCAGCCTTAGCAGCTCCCATCAGGCATTTGATTTGACTCTGATTTCTCAGGACAGATTTAAACTATTTGAATGACGTGACTTTTGAAGTTACTGGCAGCAGGAAAAGGTTCTTGTCTTGGAAAGGGTGGGCTGTGGCAGCTCTGCACTGAGCCAGGGAACCCAGGCCAGATTGTGAATGCAGGCTCGTGCTCCCTTGGCTGCTTGTACATCCCCATGCTGGAGGAAACTCCTCTGCTGGTGGGGACACAGAGGTGGAGGATGTGTGAGAAAGTCCTATTAAATACAGGCTTTGTTCCCTGCAGGATGTGTGTACCACTGCTCTGTTGGCTGTGGGGTGACTTGGCTTTTTAAAATGTTCATTTTTCAGCAGTTTTGGAAATTCTGTGAAAATCCAGTGGACAGTCAAAAGCAGGAAGGAAACTTTGTAGGAGGGAGGGAGTTAAGTGTAAGCTGCAATCAGTTCTTTCCCCCTGCACTAAAGAAATAGTGGAAGAAATTCCTTAGCTCCAGCAATTTCTTCATGTCATAATTTGAAAAGTGAGTGGAAGAAGGGGTTTGTAAGAATGTCTCTAAAGTTGAGGCAAAAAAGTCTTTTAAAATGGAAACTGAAGGGGAGTTCCTAACTACCTTTGATACAAAAATTCAGAATTGTGTCTTAGGAAGAAGTCTACATTTTTAAAGTTTAAACTCAAGCCAGCAGCTTGTTCTCTTATTTCTATTTTCATGCGGATTTTTTCAAGATTTTCAGTGTTCTAAGAAGATTGTTAAATCCTTAAGGTGTTCATTCTGATACAATACCAATTTTGACCTGTATTACTAAGGAAGCAGAAGACAGAAAGGCTTAGACTCTTGTATTCATCCTGGTCCATAATTTGCACTGTTTTAATAAATTGTAAGATTTCAGTAGAGGTTATAAACCTCCATACTTTGACTCCTGCAGACTTTCTGCATGCTGTGGCTCCTGCACTGTAAAACCTTGGTTTTAGTATGCTATGTAGTATGGGGAATTCTTTTAGAGGAAAATCTGTGAGAATAAGGCCTAAGAAAATTATTTAATCTATTTTTTTTTCTTGTTTTCTTGTTAATAGCATTGTGTTAGGTAACTGGAAGGCTTTGGGCTTGCAACAGTCCCTGGCTTTGTTTCTTGTGTCCTGTGCTGTCATATTCCTCTTTTCATGTTAGGATGGGTTACCATTAGTGTTGGTGTGGCCTGCCCAATGCTTTGAGGAGGTCTGTTCTGTGCTCAGCACATAAATAACTCATCAGCCCTGATATAATGACTTGAAATCCACATGAGAAGTACCTTTTAGCACTGACAAGTAATCTCTTAGCAATAAAACGCCTTAAAATGAAATATACATCAAAACTTAAGCCATGCCATTTCCATGAGCAAACAGAACTCAACAAGGACAGCCCTCCAGAAGGGAACAATGACTTCTATCAAGTAATACATTTGTATATTAAGATTTTTCTTTTGTAGTATAATCAAGCTAAACTAAAACTGGCCATCTTTTAGCCTAGTTTCTTCTGGAAAAAAAAACATGCACAGTCACACAGCCTGTTTGGTTCTGAGAGTCCTTCCCATGCTTAAATACCCATGAAACTGGGGTTCAAAAACCAACAGATGGATACTGGCTTTAGGGAATTCATTTCCCGTGAGCTCCAGGTTATCAGACAGGTAGACTCCAATAGTCCTCATCAGAGAGAAAAATTTTAGATGGTATTCATAATTTATTATACAGCAGAGCATTTACACTGTGGGAAGTCCTACTAAATATTCCAGCAAAGGAAAAGCCTTGGATGGGCCTTGTGTCTCCACAGATATCATAGTTAAGAGTCCAAGACAAGTCCACTGGAAACAGCATTCTGGAAATATTTGTTCACTTTGAATTGTGAAATTATGGGTTTCCATGACCTGTCCAGTGAATGCTACTGGGCATGGAGTTGACATTGCAGATTTCTCTATGTGTGTGTGTGTGCTTCGTAATGATGTGGTGTTCTTGTCTCTCTGATGTCTAAATCATCATTTTCCCAAGTTGAAAAGGATTTGTTTTTTTCAGGAGTTATCTGCTACAGCAGTGTTTCCAGGAAGGGATCCTAAGAAAGGTGTTTTTGAAGCAGAGTACTGAATTGCTATCAATGTGATTTTTCAACCTCCTGCTAACTGTTAGAAACTGTCTCCCAGGGTTCCTGGGTTCAGACATGCCGTGTGCTTCCCTGTGGTCCATTTGCACCACCAGTGGGAATGCAGGTTTGAAGAGAAACCTTTCCTCTGACGGCTCATGGCTGAGAGTGGCAGATGGGAAACAACAGCTGAAGACAGCTCAGGCCCTTCAAAAATATCCTTTGTAATGAGGATGTGGTGTAGGAGGTAGAAGTGGCCACCAGAACCTGGAATGTAAAGATGAGGGTGAGATGAGACCAGCAAGGAGATTTAGGGAGATCGTGGCCTGGACAGAGCTGGGGCACAGGAAACAATTTTAGCAACTGTATATAGAAATGTTTGTAATAATTAAAACCCTACTATCATCCACAGTAGGAGCAGTAAAACACCAGGGCTTGGGTGAGCAGGACTAGCGTGCTGCTGAAATACTCCATTCCTTAAATGCTGATAAGTGTTTTTAATTCTGTTCCAGCCAGGTTAGTTATAAGCTCAGTGATATCCAGCTATAGGAACACGTGGCCAGTCCTGTCATCTCTCACCTTAATGAGCACTGAAAGCCAATAACCAGAAATTCTACCCAGTGCTCAGCATAGCAGTTCATTATATAAGTTCTACATATAGTTAAATTAGTAGCTTAGTTGACAAGAAGGTGACATAGCTCAACTTATTTTTTAAATTGCTTAGCTTTATCACTCTATTGAACAGATTGTTCAAGTATTTATAGAATACTGTGCTACAGCCAATGTGATCTGCAATTAAGGCAAAAATGGTCAAGTAAAATGACATGATCAAGCAGTTTAAAATGAATTGACCTCTGATTGCCATCAAACAACCAGAGGTTGAGGCGTGAACCACAAAATTGCCATCTTTAATTCTTTAAGGAAATCGGGTGCTGAGACTGAAATATGTTTTGACTGAAACTTTAGGAAGGGAAAAAAAAAGGTGATGTTATCAGACCAGGAACTTTGTTACTTTCCATTGTGGCTGAACATGTTGCTGAGTTTCAGTGAGATGACCTTTTGGAAAAAGCTGAAAACCTTACAGAAATTACAGCTGTTGAAGTACTAAGCTACAGACCTTCCCACCTTGAAGGGGTCATGTTCCTGAAATGTACAGACTTTAAATTTTGGTTTAAAAGGAGAAAGTATTTAATGGAAAATTAATGGAAATTCATGGAAAACAGTCCAATTGAATGGTCTAAGCCTTTGCCTCTAGGATTTTTGATCTTCCAAGACTTTCATTTCAGCCCTGAAGGAATGTGGAAGTTGTCTCTCCTTCTGTCCAGACCTGACTCAGAAAACATGATTCCTGAAAAAAACAAGCAAACCAAAAGCAAATAAGTTTCTTTAGAACAATTTTTTATTTCATATTTTCATTTTATGTGGAGCTAAACAATGTCTTGCTTTTGGAACCACAGGTGAAAAGAGAAGTATGAAATAAATGAATAGTAAGGAATAAGGCTTAGGTTCAGCAAACTGAAATACTTCAGGGTCTACTAAACCTCTTCTAAAATGCTTACTTTTAGAACTTTCACTAAAACATCTAAAGTGTTTTTTTTTTCCTTACCTTTCAGTAAACTTGTTTAAAACCACAGTGTGATTTTTTCCCCCTTTTTTTCCTTCCAACTTCCCGTTCACAAAGAAGCTTTATTTGGAAAAGGAATTCTTCATTAATAGTTATTTAATTGACTCTGGTAAGCAATTGTGTTGAAGGGAGTCTTGGCCACCATCACCTTTGGCAAACTGCTGGTTCTAGGAAGGAGAGCTGGAAAAGTGACACAGAGGTAAAGAATAGAGATTAAAGAATGCATGTTCAGGGGAACCTTGGGACAGCAAAAAGAGAAAAATCTTCCCAGAAAGATCCTGAACCAAGAAGTGACTTAGCTCTCACTGATAGCACTGAGGCTGGAGAGCTCCTGCCTGGGGAGGTTTTGTGTCACAGGAACCAGCTGGACTTTGTGGCTGGAGTGCTCCCACCCTCTTCTACAGCAACTTTCACAACTCAGTCATGTCTAAATTCTGCTCTCAGTTATGCTGATGGTGAAAATTGCTATGATTTAGAAAACAGCTTTATATGTTTCTGTTACTAAGCAGGTCGAATATTCCCTAAGTTTTGAAAACACCTGGGCATTATTGTCCAAGACTTGATTTAAAGAATTAGCAATACATCCTGTTTCAGATTGAAAGAAAGTTCAGCTGTTTCAAGCAAGCTTTATTCCATAAGCTGCATTGTTTTAATTCACTTGGAGGTTCCTCAAGCTTTTCATAATCTTAGTTTAGTTTAAAAGTTCTTGAAAAAGAAATCTAGTACAACTACCATTTCCTTCTAGCACAGCTGACTATATCTTCTTTCCCAATAACTACAGATTCTGATGCTGCCAGGAAATATTTCCAGCAGATTTTGTAATAGAGGGTGTCCACTGGAGATGGGAAACAAAGATACAGGAATATCTGACATCAGTCTTGGCCAGAGCATCCAGTTCTGTTTTTAACAGAACAGAACTGCTGTCTGGCTGCTGTTGGATAGAGCAAAATTCATCAGCACAAGATTAAATGCTACAGAGCAGGATTTGGACAGTGTGTGGCTCTTACAACCATACTCCAAATGCTTCCTCAGCTCTCATCCCCATGCTTGTCTCAATGCTTTGGCTTGCTCTTCTTTCCAGTGGTGCTTTGAGGTGGAAGGCAAGGAAGAAGAGGTGTTACACACATTCTTCTGCTTTTTACAGCAGAATAACTGATTTTATCACTGGGTGTCTTGGTTTGCTGCTGAAGCTAATAGCACTGCATGAATCCCTGCAGCTCTCCTCACTGATTACCCCTGCCTGGCATCCAGGAGCCTTTGAAAGGCTTTTTGTGTTGCTTTTTGACAGGGGAAATTTGTGAGAGGGAGAACTTTTTGCTGCCAGGGGGTGGCAGGGCAAATTTAGCTTAGCAGCTCACTTTAATTGAGTCTGCTGGTGCCTGCCATGCACTAAAACTTCAAATTTGATCTGGTCAGCATGGCTGCATAGGTGGTTTGAAGTTGGATTTATCCAGCCATGGGAACTGTCTCCACCAATGAAAGGCACAGTCTGTGAGCCTAGTGGTCTGTGACAGCCTGGAACTCCAAATTGAAAAGGGTGTGTTGGAAAGGGATGAGCAGCTGATCCTCAGAGCAGTTAATTCTGCTTCTGCTGCCCCCCTTTCTCCACACAGTGATACACAACTCTACATAGGGACTAGAAAGAAATATAGGTCTTCTCCACTGCCCACTCCCTCCCATTTTTTTTTTTTAACCTGGTAAGTCACCCTCCCCCTTTTTTATTTTTGTGGCCAGTCAAGTTTGCAAAGCCAGCCATCCTGACTCACTGTACAAGCAAGGTAAAAATTTTAGAAGTGGAAGTTCAATGCTGCAATGTGATTTAACTGTACCTGTCTAAACCTCCTAAGCTTGACATGCCAGTATCAGATTGTGACGTGTCCTCATCAGAATGATGTGTGAAGCCTGGGGCACTTCAGGAGTGCTGTTTAACCACACTAGAACATTTACTCTTAAAAAATGCTCTTTTAATTTTTTATGTTCTGATACCCCTGATTTAGTTCAAGGCCTGTGTGTAGCTGTTTACTAAATAGGTAATCATGGAGAATCCAGCCAGAGAAACAGTGGTATTGGTGTATGGGTGTTTTAAATGAGCTAGGAAGGAGACTCAGGAAAGGCAGACTTTGCACGTGTTCACCCACGCTCTGGATGCTCAGGGCTGATGGGTGAGTGTTAGTGTGCATTCACACTCAGTTTGCTTGTCAGTCCCATCTGGGAAGGCCTGGAAATATGAGCATCACCACCAAACACTGTCTTTTTTTTTCCCTTTTTACCACTTCTTTTCAAGCAGGGGAACCCTCCATTCCCCTCCCGTTTTCCCTCGTTTTCATCTGTGTGACAGAAATCCTAAGCAATCAAGCCCCTCCAAAGATACAGGGCATTCATTCTGTGCCAGGCACCACAGCCTGGGGATGGCCCTCTCCTCACATGTCCAGTCTTGCTGGGAATGGTGTCACAGAGGAATTTCAAAGTGAGTTCTGTCATCAGGAGATTGTCACAGCCAAATTTTATTGCCTAAAGACAAGATGTTTCATTTCTGAGACAATTTGTCTTTGCTTAACCCTAAACATTTTTCAAGACCTTTCCACAAGGCTTGATGGCCAATATCATGCCAAAGAGGGGATTTTTTCATTTGCTTCTGTTCTCCCCTAAGGTCTCCTTCATTAACTTCAGCTGCCGCAGCAGAGGGTGGGAGAAATGCTTTTGTGTTTGGGCTAGAAAATGATAATTTTTCAAGACTGTTTTAAAACATCAGATGGGAACAGAAGTTCACAAAAGTATTTCTGCTTTTTTCTTTTTCTTTTTTTTTTTAACAAACTGTTTCATAGCATATGTACCACTTAATATGGCATATGTTAACTTCAGTGTTTTAATTGATTAGCAAAGTAAATAGACGTATATAATGGGAATGATCTGTCAGCAGCACCATGAGGCTCCAGCAAGGTGAATTCTTTCTTAAGAATGTAGTTTGGTAGTTTGGGGGTTTTTGTTGCCTGTGATTTAAAAGAAATTTGGTGCATTGTCTACTGTACATTTTGCTTTCACCCCTGCAAGCTGCACTGTCTGACAGCATGCAAATGAGAGGTGGCTGTACATACAGAGGGAGGGGAAGAAAGGGATTAGGTGGACTGCTAAATACACAGTGTGGAATATTGTCAATGTTCCCCAGTGACCTTGGGAACAGACCTTGGCCGAGAAGAAAATGGACTGTAATTAATAACTCCAAGTTCCAGGCAACCAGACCTTTGTGTCACCAGGTAGGAGAAGGAAACCACTTAATTGCTGTTAACAAAAATCTGAAGAGAAATCTGTTAAGGGGAATGTTGAAAAAGATGACTTTTAAGAGCCTTTCCACAGGCTGTTGGTGGCTGCTTTGTCTTAGCAGAGGTTTTGCTCCTGGATAGACTCATGAGACCTGAAGGTACCAAAGCACTAAGATTGTAGCAAGGATTGAGACCTGTTACTTGCCCACTTGCATAAGCTGAATTTCAGTTTATTAAATGTCTTTGTTGTGTGAATTATTGAGTAATAAAATCCAGGCTGTAGCATGAGTGTCTTTCTCACTAGTTGAGTTGTTCCCTTGAACATTCCTACAAACTCTAGCTTCATACTTGATTTTCTAAGTTCATTTGGTTTGAATGATTTGCTTTACTGTGGGGTTTTTTTTACTGTAACTCTGATTTTCATTGGAAAAATTCAGGTCAGACAGCACTGTCAAATGCTCCATTCCAGCTCTAAGCAATCCCATTTCTGTAGGCAAGCCCGTGGACTTTGAGCTGCTCTGCAGGTGGGCCTCTCAAACCTGGGCATAACTCTTAAAACACAACTGTTATTCTTAGCTACTGCTCTATGGACAGCTTTCCTGAGAGACACAGTCCAAACAACTTCTCTAAAATCAATCATTCCATCTAAAGTATTGCAAAAACATCTATGACAGCCTTAGATTATTTTAGATGCAGTAGATAAGCGCAGTTGTTTTTTAACTTGTACATGGGATGTAGTTTTTTCCACAGTTTTGATAACCTCCATGCACATGGCAGTTAACAGCTGAAAAACATTTCTTTGGTTAAAGCATATCAGCAAAATACAAAAGCATACATTGAGCAGGACAGAGGCTTTGGGGACCAGGACTTCTTGTTGCTACTCTCTGCATGCAGCTGACCTTGTCTGTGTTCTATAATGGAAGTTACTTCATCATCCAGCCCTGGGCCTCTCCTGAGCAAATGCTGCCAATCACCCTGAATTGTGCCAAAAGCCTCAGCAGCCGTGTCAGGCTGTTCACTGTCCACTGTGGGCTCAAGTGGGACCACCAACCCTTAACCCCAACAGAGCAGAGAATTTGTTTTGTTTCAGAGAAGCAAAAAGCACACAGGTCTGTGTGCAGTGTGGTTTGGTTTTTGCATTAGCTGCTGGTGGTTTTCTAGGGATTATGTACAGTACTAGGAAAAAAGTAAAAAGAAAGGAGTTTTGTTGGTTCTCTATGTACTGTATAAAACCCAGTCACATTCAACATTTGATATTTAAATTGATGTTGAATATAAGTGTTAAAGAATTTGTGTGTTAATTTTGCATGGTTATTTTTGCTTTACCTGTGGTTTCATTTTGCATGTTTGTTTTAAAGAAATGATGTATATTTGTTGCAGCAGTATGGTACCCCCAAGACTTTATAACATACAGAGCTCTTCAAATTCAAGCTGCAGTGTAGGTAATGGCCCCAATTTAATGTGGGAAGTTTTCAAAGGCCCTGCTGCATAATATTTTAGTGTTTTGTTAATTTTTGCAGCAATTGTTCAAACACAAATTGCCATTTTAACATTTCCCCCTAACTACCTTCATCAGCCACAGATCATAGGACACTGAGAATCCTGGCTAACAAAGCTGGGAAAAAAGTATTTAGCAGACAATGACTGTAAGCAAATTTTGAAGACCCAGACCAGTTACAAATCATATTCTCCTGTTATTCAAAATCAAGGCAGTATTTTACCCCTTCCAGAGCCTTTTGGGGCCTCCATGGCCGTTCCAGATTTGCTGCAACAAAATGCTCGTTTGTCCCCACAGGAAAAATACAAATTGATTTCTGAAGGTATGGTCCATTATCTTCCCTGTACCCTCAAAGTCACATTTATCCTCCAGTGACGTCTGCTGAGCACCAGTCCTGGTGGCCATCTGACCATTAATCCTTTGGTTCTTGTATTATGGGATAAACTCCACGTTTGCTCATCACCAGGAACCACCTGGTGCATCACCTGTGCATCACGTGCCCTGGCCTGCTGAGAATTTCCTGTCCTTCACCTTTGTCTCTTGGCACCACTGCTCAATGAAAGGCCAAGCCTGGACCTTCTTTCTACAAAGAAAAGAGGGAGAAAATGTAAGCACAGATGTTTTCAGGGCCAAATTGGACTCCTGAAGTTCCAGAGAAATCTGTACTTTACTTTGAGGTATAATTTTGCGTGATGATTTTTCTGGTCAAAACTGGGTTCACCTTACTGCAGTGAAGTATACTGTGGAATATAGAGAACTGTTTTTAAAAAGTCATAAGAGAAATGGTGAAAAAGCTTCCTATATCATATCCTCAGGACTGGTTAGGAATGTTGCTCATCAGGATCTCTGGCTCCTTTCAAAAGCCAAGTTTCATAAAACTTTCCTTTTTAAATGTACCCGTTACGAGAATGGAAGATCACTGAGAATGGAAGATCACATTTGGCAAAAAGGCCAAATGCAATTTTAGAATGGTGTCAGCATCTTCTCACTGGTGAAGCTGTCAATTTATTGCAGAGCTAATAGATCCTGAGCATTTTGATACCTTCTCAGCTCATGAATGTTTTTCAGTTTCCATGTCACACCTGAGTCACTTCTCTAAAGGACTTTTCCTGTGTACAGCTACCAGATTCCTCTGTTGAAATATTTCAGTGCAATTGAACTGATTGCTGAAAAAAAAGATTCTTCTTTTAATAAGGCAATTTGCATATTGGGTAACTTTAGAATTGCTTGCTGAAAGACTGTTTAAAAGTTTGTTTGTAAATTCCTTCTCTTTAATGTTTGAGAGTCTCTCATCTTGATTCCATTATCATGCCAATGAATTTTTTCAAAATATAAGGCAGTTACTATATTTTGCTTATTTAGCAGATTATAATGGATGTCTTGATTTGAACTTCAGTAACTTAAAGTATTTTATTATTTATTTAAAGGTTCTAAGAAAGTATCATGTGATCCCCACACCCCAATGCCCCTACAATCCAAATAGAGAAACCGTACAACAGGAGTAATCAAGGAGTGAAATTTAACACTTGATAGGATTAAATAACACTCAAGGGAGCACTAAGTTTTAACAATGACCAAAAATCTGTTTTGGACTCATATCTCAAGTGTGATTTTAAAACATAGACTTCATCTTGATTTCTTGTGAATATTTTTGTTAAATGCCAACAGGTTCATTTCCTGTCACCAATAAACCCTGAATTTCAGCTGTAGGTAAAGATATGCAGTAGTCCCATAATGGGATATCCTTTTATCTTTTTATGCCAGTTCTGCAGATCTTCTGATCATTTTTGTGCTTATTATGCACAATTTAGTTCTTCCTTGGTTTGCAAATGAGCCACAAAAAGAGATTGATTTTTACAGATGTTTGCTATTCAATATTGGTTGATAAATGTTTTAGATGTGGTGCAGAGCTCATAATTAAGGGTTTGCATTCCATAGACCAAAACTTCTTAATATAAAACATTTATTAGCTAATATGTACCGCAGATGCTGGTAGGTGCAGGGCTATTGGAAACTTCCTATAAATGTGTTGATCACTGAGATCAAGTTACTGTTTCTGCTTCCCTGGTTCCCTGAGTAAAAGGCTTACATGCAGGAGGAAGGTCTGTGTAAGCTATTTGCTTGTTACAGGAGATTGAACTTTACTACAAATACATTTTCTCATGCATATGGATGGCTTCAGGGAGAACTGACGTGGGGATGGCTTTAGATTTTCATTTTGAGCCTTCCTGCCACTTCCATCCCTTTGAATGGGAGTAGCAGAAGACTCATGCTTCAGCTCATGGAATTAAAACAGATTTAAGTGGGCTAAAGGCTTCTTCATAGCCCTTGGCTAAGTGACCACCTAGAAATGCTTCCTAAATGCAAGATGAAATCATATGAATTCAGTCATGTGAAATCCTCTTTCAGTGAAAATGCACTAGGTTGAAAGTCAGAGACTGATAAATTTTAACAGGATATGGAGATTATATCTGAGGAACTGAATGAATGCTACCAAGGAGTCATTTGCCATTTTCCAAGTTCTTGCAATGAAATGAGAGGACAAAAATGATGGTGATAGAATTTTATTTTCCTGCCTGTTTTACTTGCCTGACCCCTAGTTAGCTATGTCTTCATTAAAAGAACAAAACTCAGGATTTCACACCCATTTAACACCAAGTTAAGTATCACTTAACCCCTTGGTACTGACCAAATGTATCCCCATTAAGCAGAGTTTTTGTTAGTACCATCCCAATTAAACAGCAGTCACAGCTATTCACTAACATTATACCAAATTAGTTTCCTGGGAGGTATCTTAATAAAGCAACCATCCCAATTAAGCCTGTCCTCATTAGATGGAGGATACAGTATTACTATTTTATTGTAATTGAAGAAAGGCTCATGGTCCCATTTCATATAGTTTAGCTACAGAATTATTAATAAACAACAGTCCCAACTAATATATTAGTGCTGACTCAGAACATAATAACATTGACCTATTAAATATGGCATTTGCATGTAATCAGTGGCTTCTAGCTGTAGTTCTCTGAGCCACTGGAAAACAGAAGGATTTTTGTCTTCTTGTGATGTCCTTGCTCTTCTTTGTTGACATCATCACATTTAGTCTGTACAAAAGAAGTGTTGAAAAACATAGAAATTGCTGACTTAGGCTCCTTGGAGCTTTTGGAGGTGATGACTGTGATAAGCTGGAAATCTTTTGAGCTTATGGTGTTTGCAGTTTCCCAAATGTAATTCAGATACTTTGCTAGCTCTAATTTTTAGCTTTAGCTCCAGTTGTTTTCTAATACAATCCTGAAAGGGTGAATTTGGACAATCTCATCTTGGCCATTTTGAGCACATATGCTAGAACTAAGTCTTTTTGGCTCAGCTGTAGCTTGAATCTAATGAAAATGACAGATAATGCAGAGCGCTGTGTGCCTGCCAAAAAAGAGGATATTTCCCATGAGATAGCACCTGGTGATGCAGAAATAGACACTATAGATTTGTGATTGGCTGGTACTTACCAGTATTCATATCTAGTCAGTATTATCAACCACACAAGATCACATCTTGGATAATAACAGCAACAATGGCATGCATAAAAAATTACTGCAGCAAAAAAGGGAAAAAAATAGATCAATTATGTCAATTATATGGTAGCACTTTTTTTCTCCTCACAGTTTCAACACTGAGAAAAGGTGGCATCTATCTCTGATCTAATTATTCACATGCTTATTCATTTTTTTCTTTCACTTTTCTCTTTTTCACACACATAAAGCATTTTCCCTTTAAAAACAGTGTAGAATCAAGCATGCATACATTCTGTATGTGACTTACATTTTAGCAGCTGAGTAGTTGGCTACTTGAAAATAAAAAAGCATAAAAAGATTCTTGTGTTGGCTTTCTCTAAAGGGATATATATTGGGATGACCTTACCTGAGAGCAAAAATGCCATCAGCCAGAAAACTGCCATAAATTAAAGTGCTATTTAAGCCCCGATTCTAGTAAAAGGGTCCAAATTTCCAAGGTGCCCCTAATGGGTCTCTGTTCGATGATAATGGAGCTTTTCTCTGAGGGAGTATATTCACAAAAAAAAAAAAATAAAAAGAAAAAAAAAATCACAAACACAATGTCAAAGGAAAAAATCAGCCTCCTTTCATTTGGAATTGTTGTATACAAACTCCAGCCTGCTAGGGAGCTACAGCTCTGCTGAATTCAGCTTACCTAAGGTGAGATAATGAACAAGGTGATTCTGAAAAAGAAATACAAAATCATTAAGCAGATCTGTAAATTTTATAATGAATCATTTCAATTAGATTCAGGCAGCAGCAGATGTTAACTCATTTTGGCACGCCCAAGCTTTGAGGTTCTTAGGCTGAATTACTTTTTTTTCTTTTTTTTTTTTTTTAGGTGGAAACTTGATGAATCTCACATTTAGAACTGTGCATGAAAAAAAATGTGTTATGTAAAAACAGAGCAAATGGGCCCTTCATTTGCTGATTAATGGGTCAGGCCTCCCTTCCTATACCACGAGGGGGTTTTAATGTGAGAAAGTGATAATAGGTTCACAGAGACAACAAGCTGGGGCTTAATGCTGCTGGTGAACCCAACAGTAATTCTGTGGTTTTCCTTGAGTTTTCCTTGCAGTAGTCCAGCTGTGCCAAGGAGGGCCAGGCATTCCCATCTGGGACACAGGATGTGTTTCCAGGCAAAGTAAAACATTTGCCCTTTTCAGTGGATTTGTTGGGCAGTCTCTGAGTAGTGTGGTATGCTGAGAGAGGTTTTCATTTTTAATATAAAGGAAGGATCCCATGAAATAACCACCTGTGTTTGCATAGAGATATTGATGTTGGCATTTTCAAAGTCCTTGTGTTAACCTAAACAGAGACTGTGCCACTCCATAGGATTTAAGCCTTCTCTCTCACCACTTTTCTTTCTGCCTAGACTACCTGAATGGTCTAAGCCATCTGATTTTTGTCTTGCTGGCTCTTAACCTTGTCTGCTGTGATGAGAAGGGTGGTGTTTGGTTTACAGAGAGCAGCTAAGCAGATGTCTCTGTGATGGCACTGTCTGCCTTTGTACTGGGAGGGAATTTCTGCTGGCTCATAGCGCTTCCTGAAAGAGCTGTCTCTTTAAGGACTTATCTCATATTTTCAGAAATTGACTGTGAAAATTCTAAGTAATGGTGTGACATGATCACACTCACTTTCCGTAGTTAATCCTTCACTAGGGGTCAGGCGCTTTCCCTGCTCAATGAGTCATTTGATTGTCATCTACCTTGCACAAAAAAACTACGAAGCCCCAAGCACTGTCTGGTAAGGATGACAGGCAGTCACAGTGCTGAGCTCTGTGCAGGAATAACTGAGTTAGAAAAAAGCTGCTGGCACTGTAATAAAGCGTTTAATGGACAGACAGCCTCTTTTACCTTCCTTGGGGTAACACTAAATCCCTTTTTATTGTAGTTTGCACAGATGTTAGTGAGTTATCCATTTCTCTAATCATACTAGAAGTTGGCACATCCATCTTGAGTAAGAAGACCAGCCCACTCTGTTTTTGAGAGTCCTTTTTCTAATAAACTTGTGTCACTTTCAGGTCAGTTTCACCAATACAAATAAAATTCAAACAAATAAAAAGTATATTGTCTCATGATGAGATGTATGTAATTATGTCCCTTAGGTCAGTTTAAATTTACAGTGGGAGTTACACTGTGTATAACCCTTCCTGCAATCTAGATTTTCCTGCTGCTTTAAAAAATAAAACAAACCCACCACAATATTTAGCCAATATATTGTAGCTGTGTGGTAGTCTCAGTTTCGGAGCTGAATGCTCTATATGATTCATTTTACTTTGCAATTATTTGTGTATAAATGCATCATTGTGTCCTGCGAACAATATCTCCCCTCCTCCCTCCGATAAATCTTTGTGAATGGAATCCACTTGTTTTGTTTATCTCCTCTACAAAGTGATGCTAACGGGCTCCCTAAATGCAGAGTATTTATATTTGTTTCCATTCTTTTGCACGGTGCTGCACAATTGCATCCTCTTGTTGGAGAGTTTATTTCCCTTCACGCGGTTATTCCTAAATCCCGCGCGTTTATTGACGGAACGAAATAAAAACTCGGGTTTGGGGCTGAGTGGGGAGAGAGAAAAACCCACAGCCTCGATCGTCCCCGCCAAGGTGCTGCATGCTTCAACTGCTAGCGTGCTCACAAAGGTCAGCTAAAGTTCAGGAAGGGATAAATGATTGCTACTTTGAGGGGGTCCGTGGTAAGCCTTGTTCTTTTTTGCACTGAGTTGATGGGTTCACAGCGGTAGCTGAATTTTGATAGATTGGCAGACACTGAAAGGAAATGCTAAATCTGCCACAGGGACTCTAACTAACTTCATTTTCTAGGGGCAAAGGGTAAAAAGACAAGGGGTACTGTTCAAGGGCAGGACATCATATGACCTGGTCAACAAAGCTACCAGTGTTGTTTGTTTGGATCCTTGCCTTGTTGTACCTGGCTTCTTAACAAAAGGCCTTACCAGCAGGGTGGGCTATCAAAATAAACATTAAAGGTTCAGGGGTTGATGCTAGTCCTTTGTGTATGTAAATTTACTGCTCTCTGGGGTCTCACTGTAAATGAGAAGGCCTGTCTCTGTTGTGTTTCCTGGTAAAATACTTTTAATAAATAAATCAAAGACTATGGAACATTAACTATTTCTCACCAAAATGGAAAAAGACTGTAGGTCTGTTTTATTTTGTTTTTTTTTTTCATTTAAAACAGTTTCTGTACTTTGCTATAAAAAGGAAAACCTCTCTCAGCTTCCAAACACCTACAGCAAGTTACACTGACAATCTTGCAAAACAAAAACCCAACCTCCCGGGTTGGCTGTTGAGTTTTACACCGAGCTGATGTGCTGAATATATCTGACTTTTTATACATGCCTTGAAATAGATAAAGCAATTGATTAGGCTGAAGGCCGTGTTTTGCTAAGGTCAGTTTTACCATAGGTTATGTACAGTCTAGGCACATCTGACATCCGGTTAGTACAAGCAATTGTAAAGACTTTATTCACAAACTGGGTAATTGTGCACATAAATGCTTAATTAAGTGCATTTGTGCGGGTCATTAAGCTGGTTGTATACACAGTTGTGAAAACTGTACGTTTCTACCTTTTTCTTCTTTTTAATCTTAAGTTTCCTTTGTGATCTCCTAACACATTCTAGAATGAATGAAAGAATTTATGCTCTGAGAGAATGGGGAGTTTGAAATGTTTGCAGGGGAATCTGAAACCATGTGAAACCAGCTAATGTTTCAGATTTCATCAGAAACTCAAAACGCATCAGTGATTCTCCAGGTTTACAAACCATATGGTGAACCTGAGTCTAACTTTCAATGACCATAGTCTGATTTATAGTTTTCCATGGCAATTGGTCAAAAACTGTGATTTTTCCCAGGCTTCAAAGAAAAACTAGACAAGCTTAAGTGATTTGACTGAGAGCTGGGTTTAGTCTGAAATCACCACTCACAGGCTTACTGGAGGTTGGTATTTCCATGGCTTCTAAACTGCCCAAGCACGTTATCAGTATGCAAAAATTAAAATTGGCTGCTTTGCTGGCCAAATATTTTTAGTACCATTGGCTTCATCTCTTTGTTTATCTTCTAAGATCACTTGGGGAAGAATAAAAAAATCTCATTTTGATTTTTTTTTCTTTATTTTTTTTTGTCACTGTTTAACAAGACCAGAGCTGAAGCAGCCTCCAGGAACCAACCTCTTGACCAGCACAGGTTAATTTAGCTTTGCTCCTGTTTCTGGGAACTGGACAGCACATATTGCAGGGATTTTTTTTTTTTTTCTTTTTTTTTTTCCTAACAAGGAGTAGGTCTCAAAGCACTTTACCTCACCCAAAACAGCTCTGTGAGAGCTTTCTTCAAATACCACACACATTTTGAGCTCAGCAACCCACGTCAGGACACAAAGGAATCAGTATCGGTTTATTGGGATAAATGAGAGCTGGGGAGGATTAGAAGGTGAGCCAGATTGAGTTCTACAAGAAGGACATAAATGACTGCACAAGGCTTGAAACAGGTTGATTTTTCCTGGTGTTTTTTTTTGTTTGTTTGTTTTTCCCAACAGGAGAGCAAGAGGTTTTTCTTGGGGTTTTTTCAGGTTTTTTTTTCTTTTTTTTGTCCTTTAGTGAGATATTCTGTTTTATGCTGGAGCCAAACACCATACCTAAATGAAACAGGAAAAATGACTTTACTCAGCTGTACATCCTTCTATGCTGAAGGTTGAATTCCTGCTCAAGCTAGTGGTTTTAATGAATTTTAGATGGAAATTCTAAATAAATTATATAGGGGGAATTTCAGAGGTTATTCTAATTTGGCATATTTTGGTTTAGTTTAATTTAAAATTCAGAAGCTGAGATGGAGTTGAATTGAATGAACATTTTGTACAGCCAGTTCAGCTGCTGTATTTACTAAGGTTGGTGATGTTGTTGCTTGATTTCTGTACTATTTGAATGAACTATGATCTATCTCAGTTTAGGGTTTTTTTGGGTTGTTTTTTTTTATCAAGAGGTCACATCAAGATTGCCATATTTAATTGAAACACTCTGTGGATAGGATATAAGCCCTGTCATGTGCAATGTAATCAGATGTTATAATCTTCCATCATCACAAAATGAGGCTTCTTTAGTGAAGACTGCAATAAATAAGTGATATGTAACATTCTGGATCCATCAAAGGCAGGGTGTAATTTTGTCCAGCTAAATTCTCCACAATGTTGCAGCTCAAGGTGTGGTCTTGAGAGACCACTGGTTTACAGTATCCTGGAATGTGCTTTCACATCTGTTTCTTGCGAAAATAAAAGCATCCTTCTCTTGATGAATACATCAGTGGTTAATGGCATGTCTTTGGGGAGGTGAGCCTTGCCTGGCTGCAGGCACATGTGAGCAAGGTCTGCCTGAACGGGGAGCTACAGACACTGTGACTGTGAGGAGCACTGAGCTCCAGATCAGGGATCTTGCTCAAGGTTGCTGCTGTGCCTGCCTCCTCCTCAGAGCCTCTGGGCAAGGGGGGCAGGCTATGGGAGCTGGCCAGGGCTTGCAAAACACCCTGCAAAGCTGTCTCCAAAGAGTGATCCAGCCTCTAAATCACCCGCAGCTCAGTTATTGTGTAAGGGCAAACACCACCACTGGAGCAATGTGGGGATGGTTGTGACCTTCAAAGCCTGCTGGAGAAAATATGTCTGTAAGTGATCAGGAATAGATATTTCTTTGTCTTGAGATGAGCCAGAGTCACACAGGAGGAGCATGCAGGTTGTAGATGCCCCAGGATATACACAAACCACAGAGCTGCTGGTACCTTCTCCTCAAGATGTTCTCAGTGGTACCGAGTCTCTTTTCCCTCACATCCTTCTCTAATACTCATCCTGAGATTTTCCTTCCCATTTCTTTCCTCTGACAGCCAGAGAGGAAAGGAGCTGCTGCTTGATAGCATGGTAATCTTTGAGTTGATTTAGTTCATCCTTTAAACTTTCATCATGGTTTCAACATCTCCCAATAAGCATCACTTGCAAAACAGTGGATTTTGTCTTATCCTCTAAATTTTATAAACAGTCCCAGGGCACTGAGCTTGATATTGCTAAAAGCAGCAGTGTTTTAGTATAAAGAAAGATATTTGGCTCCAGAACATGGGCACCACCTTCTAACAAAGGTACTTCCCTAAACACCAAGGGGGTCAGGGCTTCTCTCCTCGCTTCCAGTGCACTGATGGACAAGTGTATCCTGAGCTAGTCACATTTTTCTGGCTCTATTATACACAGAATATTTGCTCATTCCAAGAAGATTCAATACTGAATTGTGTGACTCTGATAAGCTTGACAAAAAGAAGGCTCTTGTGTTTGCTGGAAGAACAAATGCACTGGCTTTTCATGGTAATATGAGTCCAGCAGGAGAAAAAGGCGTAATTAATTGCACTTGAGCCAGTTCAGAGCAGGAATGTAATGTCTCCCACATTTCCATCGTTCCTCTGCAACCACTCAAAACTTGAGGGGGCCTCCCAAGAGCACCCTCAGGGATGTGTGAGTACAAAACGTGGGTGTCAATTATGCATGCTTAAGTCAAATGAGTAGCTTGGCCTGACCTCACTTTCTGCTGGCCTTGCTTAGGAAAAAAACCTCCTGCAAAACAGGAAAGTTCTTGCAAAAGGTAGTGTTCTTCATAATCTTAACCTTTCCACCAGCTCAGCTGCTATTTTATGGGTGTAAGAGGGTGCATCTATAGTGGCTTTTTTTTCTCAGTGTTTCTGTCTTGAGGTGAGGAACATTTCTTTGAAAATAGAGACCGTCATAGATCTTTATGGTGTAGGACACCATGAAATCTTTAATTGGTCTTAAATCTGTCTTTTAAAAGCTGTCTTTTAAAATGTGATCTTAGCAGAGAGAAAGACCAGCTGGATTGGGCCAATGGATCAGGCTACCAGCATATTATCCCTGCAGGTTTTCAGGCACAGCATTGGAGAAAACAGTAAATCAAAGAGTCAGCTGAAAATAGATACTGCATACTATTACTGAGTTCTAATTCTCTGTGTGACAGACGTTTTTGAGAGGTTTTATTGAGTGATAGCTGAGGAACACCTCCACATTCCCAATCAGGAAATCTAGTCTAAAGTTGCTGGCTATTTGGGTGCCTAAGCTTGTCCACTGCCAGGAGAACAAAATGTACAAAATACAGCACTGTAACAGAAGAATTGGTTGAGCAGAATGAACCATTAGTGCTTACTCAATAGGTGGTTCTTTGGAATCATTTTATATTTAAATGCACTACAATTATCATTTTCTTGGCTACACACAGTCTTTGAGTCAAACTGATATCCCCTTTGATTTTTCTGTTAGAAACACTAAAAACAAAGATCTCCTAACAAAGCTCTCCTGACTGCATTTAATCTAGATTTAGTTGAGGATATTGATGGTCTCAAGGCAATATTGATGTATTCAGAAGTTGGTGTTCAAGCAGGTTTTGAGCACCATTTTCTAGATTATCACAAGCTGTAATTTTTTTCTCTGCCCACAGTATTTCCTGTAATTCAACAAAAGCCTTGGTGGAAGGTTTGGAAATAGCTTAGGCAATATTGAAGCCCATTGTTTGAGCACTCTGACTCAGTTTTTGACCAAGTGGCTCCACTGCTATCTATTGCTAGTAAAGTCAGTTCTCCTCCCAAACAACAACAAAAAAAATGAAATTAAGGCTAAAAAGTCCTTTCCTGCATTTGCTACTTCTGTAGCAAATTGACTTGTATCCAAAAAAATGGTGTGGCAAGATACCATATGTGGTAATTGTATGCACTGTTCAAAATATTTTAAATGTGCTTGTTCTTACAAAGAAATAAGTTATGAAGTTAACTTTTATATGTGTGTGAATAATTAAACTATTGTCACTACTCTAAATTATCATCTATTGTTAACTTACATCATTAAATCTTGCTTCTTTGCTAAAGAATAATGAAAAATACACTTAATTAACAGTTATTGCAAGCTTGAGGCCATTGATAACACAGTTCTCAGACTGAATTTCACAAGTGTGTTTTGTACTTGACTTGAAATTGCTGCTTTATTCTAAAGCCCTGCACAGTGATGTGGGCATAACAAATTTCGCATCACAAGAACGAACTCCCTTAGTAAATTATGTCACTGTTGGTTAAGATTAGGTTGCTACAAGCAAACAAGTCGAGTGTTATTTTTTTTTTTTCCAGTGCAGAGGGAGGAGTTATGGCTTGAGCCTGCTGTTTTAGTTTCTTTTAGCAAATTTATGAAAGGCTTTTGCTGTGCGCCGAATCTGAGAAAATCCCACCCCCTTTGCCTCAGAGCTTCCCTGTGCCAATCCATCAGGAGATTTTGGGGGGTTCTGTAACAGTTCCCTGAGGAAAGGGACTCTGGTTAATTTCCTTGTTGTTTCGATTACAGAGGTGATAGGGCTTTTTTTCCTTGGATATTGTTAAAGAGGCTTGCCAGCACTGTAAAGAATGTGCTGCATTCTTCAGATGAAATAAGGCCAATCAGTGGAATAATGAGGAAAGTAATATCTCCCTAGAGAGTCTGATTGGGTTTTCATCAAATCAGCCAACCTTTTCCAGTCATTTACACCAACGTTCACTCCATGCAGGGTGTTATGCTGTCTCAGATTCTTTCCTCCTTTTAAATCCCTTGTGATTATTACTGATAACTAAATAATTGGGATGAGGCAAATTTATGTATATTGTATATGTTCTTCTTTTTAAAATTAATTATTTTGCTCTTATTTTTTCAGATATATTTTAAACAACTCTGCTACCCTGGAAGCTATTCCAAAGAAAAGAGGGATATGCAAGGGCTGGAAGATTTATTCCTTTGTGACACTGAATGTCCTTTTATTTTTAATATGTGGGGTAGTCTCCCATGAATGGAAGGTTACCTACTGCTAAGAGTACAATCCCATGACAAGATGCCCAGTTCTTGGTGTTAATTATAGCTTGACACATTTATTTTTATTTATTCATTAATTTGCCTTTCCAAGATAAACCTCTAAAATGAGCCATTTAATTTACTGGGGAGTGAGGAGAACAATAGTTACCGTGATATCCCCTTATTTCCTGTTCTTTTCTCTGTCAATGCACGAGGAACATCCAGCTGCTGAGACAGAAACGCTTCCCCTTCTCATTCACTCACACAGAATTCAAACTAAGAAAAGGTTTGCACACAGCTTCTGCAGGTGGTTTCTTGCTGTACCTACAGACATCAATAATCTGCTCTGAAAAATATGAAGATTGCAGTGTTGGGCCAGATCCTCCCGTGGTGTAAATCAGCTTGGTTCTACTGACACCAGTAGCTGTCACCCAGCATGAGTCCCTTCAGACACACATGGCGAGTTATTGGCTCACCAGGGCTACTGCTCATACATCATTAAGTAGCCCTTTCCTATGAAACCAGCACCTTTTTGCCACCGAATGAGAAGTAGGCAGGAGCACAAAAGATGCAGGATACTGCAGAGCTGTGCTACTCCAGTGTGCTTGCAGACTAAATGTTGCAGTCAGCCTGTGCTGGCAGCTGCATACATGACTATACAGTACCTAAAATAAGGGGGGGGGGGTTCTGACTCCCTTCTGTGCTGTGCACTGCTCTGTTCTGGAGCACAGACAAAAAGAAATCGGGTCTCTTGTGCAAGTTACCTTCCTTCAGTGGCTGGGAGACTCAGAAACTGCAGCTTCGTTATACACGAACACATTTATGGCATCTTTGACAAGCTCCTGGACCACATCAGCCATGATCTGATTACATCACTAAAATTAATGTGGTCTTTGGATGTTTTACACAACAATCTGGGAGGCATTTATTTCCTGCACTTGGGGGGGGGACATGTTTAGCATGTGAAAGTTTTCAAAATTAACTGAGTTCCATTCACACCAGTCCTCCCACACCGCTCAGCAAATGATTCAAAGCCTTCAGCGTGATTTCATCTGTGCAGACTCTAATCCACTTACTTAATGAAATACATAATTAACATATTATAATTGCAGTAAAGATGGTTTTGACAGAAATCATTTCCCGTATCTAATACCGTGGTAATTTAATCTGTTCCCCACTCCCTAACACGACCCTCCGTGATTAAGTTTCATAAGAATTTTTTTGATTGATTGATTCATCTGACGTGCCTGGGCCCTGCTAAAGGAGTGTCTGTCAGTTTACAGAGCTACGTGATGTTGTGGCAGATGGTTGTGGAGAGGCTCTTTGCGCTGTCTCCCTGTGTGGTCTTTTTTTTTTTTTTCCCCCTAAATGCCCTGATAATCCAAATACAGCAACCCTGATCCACTAAATCGCTACATGTTTTTATATGCTGTCTTTTAGTTGTGTGTATAGTTATTAAACTAGGGAAGGCAGGATGTGTTAAACTAGGAGGTCTAAATCCTAATGCTGTCATTCACTTCCACAATAAAACAACCCACACAGATACTTTTTATTTGATTTCTCTTTCTGTTTGTTTTCAACACAATCTCTCTAGTCTGTCATTCACTCTCAGGCAGTTACTTGAGTTAAAAGGGCCAGCAAGCCAAGTTATACAGACCTTCTCAGTTAAATATCACTTGTTACCTGCAGGAATATATGGGGAACATTACCAACCACTCGCTTTTCAAGTCGGACTCAAACGGCTGCTCTCTTGATATGGGTCATGACTCATGAGATAATATCCAGTAAAAGGTCTGTGGCAAATGATTACTTCCTTTTCATAGACTGAAACCCTATAATTTTTTTAATGCTGTCAGTCTTCAGGAAACTGTGTCCTAGTGACATTGTGAAATAAAACAAATCCCAAAGGAAGGGATGCTGGATGCCTTCCTCTGAGAAAAACCAAACCCTTTGGCAACACAAAGCATTCTCCTCTCACCTTCATTCCTGCCTCTCACACCATCCTGTACTCCAATATAGCTTTTCCCATCTTTGGTTTTCTTCTCCTGTGGTAGGAGTTAACCAATACTGCTCAATACTGTACTGCATTTTCCTTTGTTCATGGCTTTCCTGCAGCTGGCCTGGTCTCCAGCATCTCCAGGGAAAAGGAGGTAACTGTCTGTGTTTGGGACAGATGACAGACAAAGACATGGCCCTGTCAAGTCATCCAGTCATTGCCAGAGATTGCTCAGCTTGCTAAAAAAGACCACCCTACTGCAGGTTTGGGCACTGCTGCCTGCAGACTTCGTTACCCACAGCTGGGAGGTTCCCTGACACCCTGAGCAGCACCACTGGCAACATTTCCTCTTTATGGCTTGACTTTGTTCACACAATGGGCTGCACAATAAAGTCATGGGCATGTGAGAGGGCACAGGGCTGTAGTCTTAGGGTCTGAGTCTTCTCCTGGGGCCAGGCAGGAGGGGGACAAGCAGCTTGCCATGTGTGAGATGGTTTGCCCCAGGGGCAAGGTGGGCATGGATTTTCCAGGATTTCTGTTCTGGAAGAGAGCAGGTTAGATGTGTTTGAACCCTTTTAAGCCCCTTGGTCGTCCAGACTTTTAAAAGTGCCTCACAAGCTGACACAGCACCACAGTGAGATAATGACAGCAAAAGCTCAACCTCTCTTTGCAGCCAGGATGCAGCAGCACTGCCATCCAAGCAGCAGGACAGTCCCTTAGGGGCACAGATTGCTCTGCAGTGGTGTCAGTTTGTGACACCATTGGTGCCAGGCAGTGTGGCACGGGGAGGGATGTGGTACAAGGAGCAGTGTGGCACAAGGAGCAATATTCCAGGCCAATTCCCAGCCTGGTGGTGTGAGGGATGCTGACATTAGTGGTTTATGGCTTGTAAGAGCTGAGGTGTGCTGCAGGCTCAGCGACCACACTCAGCTTCTGTGTGCTGTCATGCCCCAGCTGCTGGAATTGTTTTGAGTAGCAGTCCCTTGGCTCTGTTGGTCAAAAGGTGGATGGAGGTGGTGAAGTTGTGAACAGTGAGCAAATCTTTGCTTCCTGTCAGCCTGAGCCTTAATTTTTTTGCTTTCCCATAACTGCAAATAGTCTCAAAGGGTCTGGTGGACAATGCTGCTTATATGTCACAGGGCAGAGACCTTGGTCTTAAAAAAATTGCTGGACAGAGTTGCAAATTGCAACATTCATTCTGTTTTACACCTAGAATGTCCAAGTGGGTGCATTCACTGACAGGGAGGGTAAAGACAGTAGAAAATAACAGAAAATAATTTACAGCCTGTCTTTGCTCTGCTTTGTTGTTTCCCTTGATAGTAAGTCAAAGGTGACTCAGGCTCCAGCCTCTGTGATGGTCATAATGTACAAAAGGGACTGGAGGCAGAGCTGCCTCACCTGTCCTGCTGCCTCACATCCTTCTGAACACTAGATCTTGGGCAAGTGCTTCTGACGGAAGCCTCTGTTCATGAAAGGCTCAGTCTTCTTCCTAGTAGGAGGATGTGTGAATCATTTCTGATGATGTGAAGCTGCATTTAATTGTGTCATCTTTCATAAACTGAGTGTGTACCAGTGCTTGACAACATCTACTGGGTTTGTGGGGCTTTGTTAGTGATGTGAAATACAGCGTATTCATCCATTTCAGCAGGGTTTTAAACACTAATAGAGGTTTAGGTGCCTAATTTCTGTTGATGAGCTGATGCATTAGTTAGGGTTTATTTGCCTACCAGTTCCCACTGACCTGTGTGCTACTGGTGTGTTTGCATTAAAAGCTGTGCCAAGATTATCCCAGAGTAAGCAAAGACATTCCATGGTGCCTCTAAATCTGCCACCCCTCCCAGTGACAGATTGTAAGTGCTCTGATCAACAAAAGCTCTGCTTTTCCCATTGAGTAGTGAAACACTTACCTGGGAACAGCTTGAGCACAGAATGTGAGACGAATTAAGAGGCATTTATGCAAAGGGAGGGCAGAGATGTTGAAAAAAAGAATTCAGATGGTCAGCTTTTTGAAACACTGACACAAAATCAGAGATTTTGCCCAGCCCCATAGCCAAACCCACCCTGAGTTCAAGGAGGCCACTCAGAATGATGCACACCAGCTCCTACATCCGAGTCAGTGAACTCATTGAACTTGACTGAAATTCCTGTCGGAGCATTTTCTTTTTCCTGTGAGTGTGGAGGGAGGGGGAGGCTCCTTTGTGAGTGGCAAGTGTACATGAACACCACCACATCAACTGCCAATATGTTATGAGGCCTTGGTAACAATCTGGAGTCTCTGGGGAGCTCTGCTGCAGTTCAAGTGAGTATCAGACAGAGAGAAAACAATTTCTGGTGCCAATAATGCAGCACAGATGAAAAATGTTTTAATATTTGAAGCTGCTTTATGGCAGAAGCAATGACAGTGATGGAGTCAATGTCAGCTTTTTTCCTTTAAATGTCATCTTTCGTCTATGAGTTTTTTCTGCTCTGGAGGCATGCAAGCCTGATGCTGACTGTTTGCAACCATTGATCATTGATTTTATTCTAAATGGAAAGCTTGCCAGAAGACTAGAAATTCTGGAATTTATTAGGATTTCTTTAAGAGGCACTTTAGCTCAACAGTTCTCATTACTGTCTTTACAATGTTACTTATTTTTCTTTTTATGTCATATGATTTGTAAAGGGTTAGTACTCAGAGAACAATATACGATTAAACCACTGTGCATGCTGGAGTTGCAAGCTTAGAGAGGAAAAAGGATTCTTAGGAAGGCTAAGCACATATCTGAGTGTTAAACAACTAATGTCTCTTCAGAACCAAAAGCTCTATTTTGAAATCTGTGAACATGATTTTTATTAAACAGCAGTTTTGATTAAATAAGGTCACTCTTAAATTAATAACTCTTAAATACATAAATAAAAGGGCTAAACCATCTTTATATTCTGACATTTAGTGCATAAACACGTACTGTATGTACCAAATGTCAGAACATAATGAAAGTTTGTCCTGTTAAACTAATGCTACTGATGGGCAAAAATGTCTTGGACTCTAAAACCTCTTCAATATATTTATTTACAGTGACACTATTCTGAACATGCCAACTGGGAGTGGTTTAAGGCTTTCTTATGTATTAACATTTAACATATTTGTGTGCCTATGTATAAGTGATTATTCTTCATTTGGTTAAAAAGGATCCATTTACAATTATACAGTGGGCTAAATGTTTTCAGTTTGTGCTGTGTTTCCATTGGCACAGGACTAGTTCAAACAGGTATGTGAGCTCTTGGCTGACACGCCTGACATTCAAGCTTTATTATGGAACAGCGTACCCAGGGAATGTGAATTATAGAGAGTATCAGCCCTGGCCTGCTGAAAGCATCATTCACCCTGGTTGATTATGGAATTTACTCCTGAGTTTGGGTCTGGAGATCCATCTGCTGAGCTGATGCTGTTTATTTGTTTAGTCACAAGTGTGTTGCAGACCAGACAAAGGGAAGATCGCAGTGGGAAAGAGGAGGGTTGGGTAGCACTGACCAGTGGAAAGCAAAATCTTTCAGGGTAAAGTGTATTGCCACTGTTTAGATAAAGCTAATTCTGTTAATATTAACATTATGTTAGTGCTGCACAGATACATCACAGATTCTTCTTGCACTTAGAAACTTGGTTTCAAAAGAATGGGATAGCAGAGGCAGGAACAGGACATCATAGATTGGCCTGGGTTGGAAGGGATCCTAGAGATCATCCAGTTCCAACCCCCTTGCCATGGACAGGGACACCTTCCACCAGAGCAGGCTGTTCAGGTTTCCATCCAGCCTGGGCTTGGAAACTCAGGGATGGGGCAGCCACAGCTTCTCTGGGCACCCTGTGCCAGGGCCTCAGCACCCTCACAGGGAAGAATTTTTTCCAATATCCAATCTAAACCTACTCTCTGGCTGTGTGAAGCCATTCCCCCTTGTCCTGTCACTTCTTCCCTTGTCTATTTTCTCTCTCCATCTTTCCTGCAGCTCCTTCAGGCCCTGCAAGGCCACCCTGAGCTCAGCCCAAAGCTTTTCCTCTCCAGGCGGAACAATCCCAGCTGTTCCAGCCTTTCCTCCCAGCAGAGCTGCTCCATCCCTCTGCTCATCCTGGAGCCTCCTCTGGGCTCTCTGCAGCAGCTCCAGGTCCTTGCTGTGCTGGGCCCAGGGCTGGGGCAGCTCTGCAGGTGGGGTCTCACCTGAGCTGGGCAGAGGGAGAGAAATCACTGACCTTAATCTGCTGCCCACACTGCTTTTGAATATGAGATGTGTTATTGATATCCAAGGTCATATGATTTGGGGGTGAAATTGAGATTTAGTAGGTTTTAGTTCACTGTCTTTCTTAGTACTTTGCTTCAGAACCTCCAAGAGCACCATGTTTTTCTGCATTACAATTACTGTACAGGTTTCTGCTTGGACAAAATATGGGTTGTGTACAGGTCTCTCACCCCATTAGGAAGTGATTGTCAAAGAAAAGCACCACAAAATGTGATCTTAAAAAAATGAGTCAAAGTAATCCACAAAGAAAAAATTATATTTTTGCTCCTTGGTTGGGAAAACAATTTTAAGGAAAAGCCAAACTAACTTTTCCATCTCTAAGTGGATTGCTGCTAAGTGACAGCAGAGGACTGCAGAGGTGTGTTGAGAGAAGTGACATTAAAAAGAAGATAATTTTGGGGAGGAATCCTGAAATTTTTCAGAGAAACTAATTTCAGCTGAAAATCCTTGAGTAGCTCTAGTAAGGATGTTGCTCCTTTACACTGGGAATCAGTGATTTAACATTCCTGTGCTCAGCAATTCACAGCTTTGTGCATTTATCCATCTTTCTTTACAAATAACCAGCTAACATCAGTGAAAGGAGTCAGTTCCTTCACTGTGAGGAGCTTAGCCTTGCAAGAAACCTCCTCCTGCTAGTCCATATTCAGAGAAGCCCTGAGGGAGCTATCAAGACTATTCTGAGAGTAAATTATCCACCCAGGAAAGGATTACAAGATCCTGGCCCTGCTCAGGATCCCCAGCCAGACCATGTCAGTATTTGACAAAGGTTTGTGTCACTTGTGTGTTCAATGTGCTGATGCCCCTGGACCAGTTCTTAGACACCTCTGAGTAGAGAGAATGAAAAGGTTTGATTTTGGAGTTGAGGAAAGCAGCAGCCACTGGTGACTTCCAGCAGGGAAGCACCAGGCCCCCAGTACCCTTTGAGTGATGAGCACATGAGCAGGAACAAGGGCAGCAGTCGAGGGTGTCCTGTGGGGTTTGCACTGGAATGGTTTCTGCAGGTCCTCTTCTGACAAGGGAGGGGTTGGAGCCCCAGGACAGCCTCCTCCCTCCTCTGTGGGTACAATATGAGCTGCAATAGCTCAGCTGGGCTGCCTCAGGCTGTGGGCACACATTTGCTCCGTGGGGTCAGTCAGGGTGCTGGTGCTGTGCCCCACATCATCCTTCTCACCCTCCAGATGATGAAAAGATGAAGGAGTCACCTGGCTTGACACTGCTGCTGACACCAGGTTGGAACACCAGCTGGGATCATCCTGTCACAGTCTGCACCTCTGTGACTAAGGAGAAAAGTTCAGCTGCCAAGATATTCAATCTGGAACTCCTCATTAAAAAAAAAAAGTCCATTAGAAGTTATATCTTTTATAAATGGCCTATATATTATGACATAATTTAATTTAGTGCTCTGAATGTATTATGGCCACCATAACAGTTTTACATTTATAGATTTCATAGTTTTGCTTCTATAAAACAACTACAATCTGTACCCCTTCCAGCTAATTACAATAAAATGCTTCGATTCACATTTACAATGTAAACTAAGGGCAGAGGCGTGTGAATTCTGACTCAGGTTTATGCTTCACAGCCTGCTGAGAATGCCTAGGCTTAGCCTCCCCTGACTAAGGTGTTTTCTGGGGTCAGGTCTTGGTGGATACCTGCCAGGAGAAAGCTGTGCCCATGGCTAAGAGCTTTGGCTTGTGGGGCTGGGTAAATATTGTTGGGAGTAGATGCTCATTTAGGTTGAGCTGGAGAAAAGAGAATACCAGCTCTAAATATGATAGGACTCACTGGAAAAAAAGAGAGGAAATCAGCTGTCAGGGATGCAGATTGAGTGAGCAGAATGACAGATTCAAAAAGTATGTATGTGTCTGAGAAAGTCCTGGAGTCACAGAATCACAGAACATTTAGGTTTGAAAGGACCCTAAAGATCATCTTGTTCCACCCCCTGCCATGGGCAGGGACACCTTCCATCCACTACATCAGGTTGGGGAGGGAGGGCCCCATTCAGCCCCATCCCAGTGCCAAGGATGGGGCACCCACAACTTCTCTGGGCAAAGTGTTCCAGCACCTCCCCATCCTCACTGTAAACCATTTCTTCTGATATCCAATGTAAATTTTCTGTATTTCAGTTTGAACCCAATACTCCTTGTCCTGTCACTGCAGTTCCTGATGAGGAATCTCTCTCTGGCTTCCCTGTAGCCCCTTCAGACACTGGAAGGTCTCCCCACAGCCCTCTCTTCTCCAGGCTGAACAGCCCCAGCTCTCTCAGCCTGCTTTCACAGGGCAGGTGCTCCAGTCCTCTTTTCAACTTCGTGGCCTCCTCTGGAGTTGCTCAGCAGTTCTGTGTCCTTCTTGTCTTGGGGGCACCAGAACTGCACAAAGTGAAGATGTAAATGCAAAACAAGACATGTTATAATGAGCTTCATTTTCCTTTTGTGGTGTGATGTATTTGCTCAAGAGCTGCTTGTGTACAGAAGATCTGCTAAAAGCAATGCTTATTTTATTTTTTAAAATTAAAACATACAATCACAGGTCCCCAATGACTATGGGAAAAGAGAGCAAAATTCTTCCTCATTTCAAAATCCCCAAACTTAAAATAGGCTTGTGTCAAGAAAAGCAATAATTTCAGAGTTAACAATAATAGAATACAATATTTAATGTACTTTCTCTGCTTATTAATTAACAGATAGATTTCCCATATCTGTACAAATCAGTTAAAAATGAGATCCCATCTGCCTTTGATACCCTAGTTGTTTAGCCTTTCACCAACCTGTATGTACTCAGCATGTAAGAGCCTCCGGGAGTACCCAACAATAAGGAATTTTGTTCCTGTGAAAATCCTTGCTCTGGAGCCCACATTCTTACTAAGTTCACTGGAGATGAGTATTCCTGATTTTCAGTCATTGCCAAGTTCTTTGAGCTTATAGTCAGTCCTTCTTAGTAATCAAAATGCTCTAAAGAGCTCAAACTGTTTCTAGGATGCAGCTGGGTCAAATGGTTTTATGATCGCTTCCCAAATTCTCTGATTTTGTGAGGGTCTCTCTTCTGAGGAGAGAAAATGCTGCACTTACATGGTTCAGAGGTATCAGCAATGACCACTGCCACTGCAGTTCCAGTGACACAAATGCACACCTGAGTTCCCATTTTTACATGCAATAAAAATATGTGTGATTCCACATCCACACAGCAGCCCAAGTATCTCTGGCAACCCAATTTTTGATGCTTTGCAGTGTGGCCCCAGGTCTAATAACCTTCTTCTGCAGATGCTGTTTTTGCATGTTTTTAATCATGAATCATTCCTTATCTATTAACCAATCATATTTGCTAACTGGATTGCTTGTGAAGACCTCTTATTGTAATTAGCATGCTTCAGCTGAAGAGTAAACAAATATTCTAACAAACTACTATGACATAAGTTGATTTTCTGTTCTCAATCACTACCATTGTGGATACAGCAAGTTTTGAATTAAACATCTCTCCAAGATGTAATGATCTCACTCAAGAATGTTTTAATTAAATTAAGGGATTGAAACTTTTGTTTTTGACAGGGCATGAATAAATCAGCAAGAGGTGAATCTGGTTCAGTGAAAAGCTTGATCCAGAGACATAGTCTTGGAAATAATTAAAATTGTGTTGACCAACAGTGCTCAAATGGAACAGTAAATACTTTGTGAAAGGATGCTAAAACTTAATGCACTACACAGAGTTCAAAGGATTGTTATAAGGAGAGGGGCATTTGCCTGGGTAAGAGGAGTCTTCTGATGAGAAGATCATGTATTCCTCTGGCACCAGCCCTCTGTTCTGTCACCCTGTGTTTGAGCTGACACATGTGAATGGTGGGGTGTTTCATGAACTATATTAGCAACATTTTGGAAGGGCTGGATGCACTGGGGTTCTGTCTGACAGGACTGGCACAGGGTTTGTTGTCTGCAGCTCACAGACTCCTACTGGCCACTCATGCACCATCACTGGACCTGCAATATACTACATTTACTATCACCTTTTGTTTTACTGGCAGAAGAAACAGGGCTGGACATCAATCCACAGTAACTGATCTATGTGTATAAAAACTGTATGATTAATATACTGAAATAAACCAAAAAGCATCTGTCTGGCTCCCTGATTTTAAGTTTGTACCTTGTTTTGGAACACACGTGCACGAACACACACACGCCTGTGTCTGGATATTTAATCAGTCAAATTACCTAGGAAGTAGATTTTGAGTATTGAATATATTATGAGCTTCCAAGAAATGTGTTTACCCAAAATACCTATCTGGCACCTGTAAAAAAATCTCAAGGTTAAAGTGACTGAAGGATCCAGACTGCAGATCCTCACTCATACACTAGGCAATATCTCTTTTCATATCCTTTAAACCACTGCACACCACTCTCCTAATCTTAATAGTGCTCTGGAGAGTGTGGAATGGCCAAAGCATGGAACAGAATAACCCAAGTATACAGAAAGCTGTTGCATTTGCATTGCAAAACCTTGGCTTGGGTTTGAAAATAATGGAACAACGATTTGTCCTCTAAACAGCGTCCAATGTCCTTAACCTTTAAGTGTCATCTGCCCAGGCAGCCCTCAGTGCTTGTTTTTACAGATGAAAACAGGGCCCATAGGACTAAAGACAGATCAAATAACTGGGCAGTAACCACTGAGCTTGCTCTTAAAATAGAAGAACAAAAAAAGGCAAACCAAAATAAAAGAGGTCTGATTAAGAAATGGGTTTATTTGGCTACACTGAAACCTGCAGGATAGGGGAAGGGATGGAAAAGAGAGCATGACCTGGTGGAAGGAAAAAAAGGTTAATAAAGAAGGGCACTCCCCTAAACCATGCTGTGGAAATCTATCCTTGGTCATGTCCTGGAGGCACTAAAGTAAATGCAAAATGGAAGAATGTTCTTCCAGTCTCCATTCATGTTCAGCTCTGTGTAGATCTGTCAGATCTCCTGCAGAATAGATGAGAACTTGTATATGTCCTTATCTTTTCCTGGCTTTCCTCCTCTTCCTCCTGGAAAGAATCCAGGTGTGTAACATTTCCTTGTGGTTGTCCACCTTTCAATTTGAATGCAGCATGAGAAGAGCAGAATTCTTAATTTTTCCTCAATTAAGCAAGAAGAATCATTTTTCTGGTTGCCCTTGCTACAACTCCATTTGCAGACCATATCTAATTTCTCATGCTTATTGTCTCAACCTCTTTAAATTCCAAGATATTCTTTCCAATTCTTGCAGCTAAATCTCTGTGCCAAGCCATCATAGTTTTGTGTCACAAGTACTACAAGCTTCTCCACAGCCTTTTTAACCCCCATTGCCCTCTGAGAAATCAAATGACACCAAAAGAAAGGTCTAAACAGGGGTTTCAATATGTTGTGTCAGAAAAAGTGGCAATTTTAGTCTGTAATATGACACTATAGAGAAAGAAGGGGTTTTTTTTCAGGATATTTGTCCAGTTTTGTTGCAACAGTCACCATTGCCCATGGAAATATTTTTGCATCTTCATGGTGGGAAGATGTCTTTGTTCTCTCAATAAGATTTGTGAACACTAATGAAAAATTTGTCTTTCTCTTCCAGAACTGGTTTCACTGGCTTTGCCTTCCCCCCTCATAGGATGAAGGGCAAAACACAGCAGGAAACTGAGACAATATTATTAAGTGTGCAAAGGAAAAAATGCTATAAATATTTTGGTTGAAACAGCAGAGACATTAAAGATAAAAGTTAAATGGAAATAAAGGCAGTCAGATGGTTATTATATGTTGCTATAAAATCCAAGAGCTGTTAGAAAAGGTAGATCAGGATTTGCTTTTAAAAAAATGACAGGCCTGTGAGAAAGCAATATTTTTGATTGATAGAGATTTTAATTGCTCTGATATTTATTGGAATGACAGCTATTAGGAATTGAAGCAGTGATAAGGGATTCTCTGAAGCTTGAGGGTATTTGGATAAACACCTCAAATTTGAATGCCTATCAGAAGGTTATTAAACTTATTAAAACCTTGAATTTTTCATTTGGGCTAAAAGTCTTTGAAAAGAGGTTTGCTTGGTGAATTTCTTATGAAATTATATAGATTCTGTTAGTGATGACTTTTTCTTTCTCTCCTCTTGAGAAGCATGTGCAAGCTAGGTCAGGCAGGAATTGCTGACATGCATATCTGCAGAGATTATAGTGTTAAGGACAAAAATTCATGTGGGTAAAACATGTTCCAGAAAAATGTGTAGCCTTAGAATTAACAAATGGTGTTACTTCCCCTAGCAATTCAGGTTTTATTTTTAAGAGACCTAATCTGCACATGTGCTGTTTTCCATCTATGGCAACTTGTGTTTTTAGAAAGTTAATTACTTGCTTTGGATATGTAATTGGAAAATTTAGTCCTGAATTATTAACAGTTTTCTTCTGGATGCCTGATTTTTCTGTGGTCTAAAATAATTTTCAGAACTGTTGACTATCCAAAGACAAAACCAAAGAGAGGAGAAGTCTCTCATGGTGTCAGAGACCAGGGGCTGTGAGAGCTCCAAGTGTGGAGCTTTGCTGATCTATGTGTCCTTTATTATCCTACGGAGATGAAAAACGAATGGCCAAGTTAATAAAATGGCCATTCATTACCTTTCATGCATATTTTCTCTTTTTTAATGTTTTATTTAGTCTGTTCCACATTAAAAAGCAAGAGGGTAGAGCTCTAGTACTATTTAACCTCGTGACACTGGTCATATGAGGGTAGGGTTTTTCTTTCTTTCTTTCCCCTTTCAAATGCCATGCCAGTAACGTGATAGTCATGACCATTCATTATCATTAGCTAAACCAGTTCCCTGGGAGATGTGATAATAAAAGGTTGAAATTATAAATTGATTAAGTGCACATGGTGTACACTGATGGTCGGATAGAAAGTCTGAGGACAGGTATGCTTTGCAAGAAATTCATATGGGTACTTTGAATGAGTGGGATGGCCTGTAACTCTAGCAACTTGAATTGTTGTCTCCAGGAATATTGGAAAAGGATGGTGTGAGGAAACTGTCACTATTTTTGGAGTGATACAGTCTAGGGTGATCATATCAGATCACAGATGAAATGTAACTGTGCAACTGTGGCACTGTGCTGCTTTGTGGAACAGTTCACGTGGCTCAGGATTTTTGAGTAGATGTGGTGAAATGCGAGGGAGTGGATCCTTCCAATGTGTGTGCATGTTGTGAATCAACAGAGCCATAAACTGCTACAGAAACAAAAAGAAAAAAAAAAAAAAAAAGAAAAGTGTAAAAATGAAGGCAGAAGCACAGGCAGCTGTTTCATGAGTTTGGGAAGAAAATGGAGTTTAAGGGGACATTTGAGAAAGTAATGCCCCATATTGTAGAAGTGGATGGAAATGTAACAGAATTAGCTGAGAGGTACTGAGAAGAGTTAGGCTGAAAAAGTCAGCATTAACAAAAAGGAAGACTCAGTCCAGAGTTTCAAATACACATGTCTATGTTGGAGATGTTATTTGCAACACACTTCAATTCTTTCACATGTGGTTTCCTCTTTGTCAGTTTTTATCCAGTCAGCTTTCTTTGCTCTACCCCTTTATAATTTCCTGTATCTTGTCCTCCTTCCCCATCTTTTCCTCTTCCTGTCCTCTCCCATTTGCTCCCTCACTGTGGGACTCAATTCATTAATGCTTGCAGTGAATTCCTTCTGAAATGCTGCACTAGAAGGGCAGAGTCTGTCTGATAAATACATACAAAGGCTTTCCACTGTTTTTGGTACAGAGCAGATTCCATCCAATGTACTGCATGTATATTATACTATTTCAGACTCCTGAATATTTGGGAAATTTTCCCATTTTTTTAATTTTAATGTTAAACTCAGAACTGTAGCTTTGACTTGATTTTGTTCATCCATGCACACTGAGGATATACCAGCCAATAATTAAGAATGTGAAAAACAAGCTGTAGTGGAGAGTCAATAATCCAAATACTTCTATATATCAAACCTCCAGATTGTTAGCAAATTTCTTTTTGATAGCAGTCTGTTTTCTTTCTCAGTGACAGAATGACATGGCATAACCCCTGGCATTTGAGAAGAATATGCTTGGTTTTTTTTCAGATGGATTAGTTCAGGTAAGCAGATCTGATTCAAATATTTAACAGATTGTCCATAAATCTGACATTCATGGGAAGCTGCTAATTCTGAAGTGATCATAAACACTTCACAAATGCAGAGACTTCAGTTAGCACATAACTCACTGAAGACTAGAAACTGAGATGGTTGCTTCTGACAAATCTTTCATTGATGTGTGTGTCTAACCATCAAGAATGAACAAAGAGTCAGCATGTTTCATAAAATACTCTCCTTATTGTAATTCTTCTGTAAAAGTATTTGACATCTTTTTAAGCTTTTTTCTTTCTCGGATTTACTTTTTGTTGCAATCAATCTTGGTTCAACAAAATGCTCTCACCAAAACATTTTTAATAATGAAACAATGACAGCAGTAAATTTGCATAACCAATGAGTTTTTTCATTGTTTCTTTTTGCTATAGTATTATTCTTTTCTTTGTTTCAGAACAGTGTCTGCTAGTCAGTGTGGACCAAAGAAAATAGTTTGGTTGAAATGAATTGAAATTCTTCGTTAAGGCTTAAAGTTAAAACAGTTTATTGGGTAATTCTTCATAATTGCAAAGACTCTGTAGTTCTGGGTTAAAGCTAGGGGCAGCAGCAGTAGTGGTGTGCAGTAGTTAGACTGTTCCAGCAAAAATTCCACACTTTGGAGAAGTAAAAGGCAGGTCGTCAGCCCAAGAATAATTATTCCAGCCACTTACACATGGGGTCCACTCCTTAATTTTTCCTGCCCATGTGTCCATGTCATTGAAGAGACAGTGGGCACTTGGAGCCAAATGTCTGTTGTGGAGACTTCCACAGGAATTCTTGACATGTCCACCAGGATTTTCCTGTTCTCTAGTGGAGTAAATCAAGGACAAACCCAAAGCTGAGCTATGTTTTGTTCTGGGGTTGAACTGCAGAGTGCAGGGCCTGGGTGGTCTCATCTATGTAGCTGTCACACTCTGCTGCACTGGGACTTGTGTCTAAATCACTTTTTTCACCTCAACCCAAGGCAGCAGGGCTCCTTTGGAGGTTTTCAGAGCCCTGCACTGGGCCACATCCACGTGGCCTCCAGTGGAGGCTTAAACAGGGCTGCTTTGATGGGGTGGGTGTGCCTTTGAGCTCCTTCCCAATTTGGAACACCAATCAGTTGTGCCTATAGATCTTTAGCATCTTATATTCAATTTTCATGCAGGTGTTTACAGCATGAAGCAAAAAACTTCCTGGGAAATGAAAGTTTAACAGCAAATATCATCCATCTTGTAAAAAACTCAACGGCTTGTAAAGGGAAAACATGCATTAAAAAATGAAACTCAACTGTGGAACACTCCCTCAATCACTTTGGTACTGCTTTTCTGCTCTTTGGGGTCTTAACATCTTCTAAATTCATTCTAAACCCTTCCAAAGTGAGTTGCACTCACCCACAATGCCAACCACATCTTGTATTTAAACAAATCTTTTAGCAAACTGTGTGTGGTATCCAGCATCTTTCCCAACTTCTGTCAAAATGCTCAAAATAGATTTTTTCCCAAATTTGCCCACCTGTATGTGGACAAGGGGACCTGAAAGGAGGTTGGTAATGGCTGCCCCACATATTTTGAAAAGTCATGAGGACAAATCCCTGCTCCTTTTTTTTAGATTTTAAACTCTGATTCTTCTACTGATGTGACTAGGAACTTCCTTCGTATTGTCCAAAATAGTGGCATTTTGAAATAATCCAGATCTGTGGGTGTAGCTAATGAGGAGAGTAAAACAGAAGATGCAAACTTCAGAAAAAGATTAAAAATATACTATGGAAATAGCCTGTCTAGGTTTTGACAGATGAAATTTGAAGACAAATGATTTGTCTTTCAGGCAAAGGCATTTTTAAAACAAAATTTAAATGTAATGCATGAGGAAGAGTTGTGCTGATCTGAAAGGAGGATTAACTGACATGATCTTGATCATAGGGTCATTATACTGCTACCTTGGAAAAAAAGAAAACAAACAAAAAATGTTAACAGGAGGTCAGGGTGGTGGCTTTTAGCAGCTTAGCCCATGGGGGAAAAATGTGATGTGCAGAACTGCAGAATGTAAGAATTGCCTGATTGTGGGAGATTTATGGGCTTTGTGTGGAATAGAGGGCCATGTTGCATTTCTAACACAGTCCTGCTGTCCACAGACCTGGGGAAGGGAGAGCAGCCAGGAACAGCCTTCCCCAGAAATGTTTCCTGAGATGGGGGCTGCAGTGAAAACTATCTGGATCTCTGGTTTGACTTAGCAATCAGGTCATGCTGGAGCTGTGACATTCCAGTCACTTCTGCAGCAAAAATCTTTGTATGGAATAAAAGAAAAAAAAAAAAAAAGGTGTTGCTAGATTGATAAAATGTGCTCATCACATAATCTCGTAGCACTGCCCCGACAGAAAAATGTATAACAATATGTGCAATTTATTGATAAATGTCAGCCTAAATAGTCTGCAAGAGGAGGGGGGAGCAGAAAGCTATACATTTCCCACAAGCACCCCCTCAGGCAGCAGCTTGAGCAAATACAATACATGCAATGCAATAAACTAAGATTATGGGACTTCACTGCAGACAAGTGTGGCCTTCACCGTAGGCTAAGTAGGCAGTCACCTCAGCACTATATTTAAAGGGGCACTGGAATAACAGAGATAACATGGTCATTCTCCAGTACTCCTGCTCAGACCAACTCTTCTATGACTGTTTCAATAACACTTGTCTTGCTGTCTGATGGGATCTTTCTGTCATTTTTATGTAGAAGCTCAGGACTCGCACACCCTCGGCCGTGTTCAGCGCAGGATTTCCAGCCTTGCAGGGCTGAGCTGGAGGCTGAGCTTGATTTACAGCAGAGCTGCTGCCTCCAGCTCTCAGCCCTTCCAGCCTGGGGTTGCTTCTCTGGACTCTCCACATGGGCTTTAGGCTCAGAGCTGGTGCAGTCTCAGGTACCTAAGCCCGAAATGGGTTCCCCAGAGTTGGGGGGAGAGTTTTGGCACAAGGCTTCAGACCAAAGGGATTCACTGCAGGGAATGGGGCATTAAGGACTGTTTCAGTCTTTCAGCAACATGTGGCCAAAGACAGGCTGAGGGAGTTTTCAGACAAAGAAATCAGCTGCAGTCTGAGGGTACAAATGCTGCTTTCACTGTGGGGATGATGGGGTTTGTGCTATTATCTTGGTCCAGTTCAATTCCTTCTTGTTACAAGGCTGCATTTCAGTAAGTAACACAAAATGACTGCAATCAGACCCTACCTTCCTGCAGGAAAACGAAATTTTAAGGTGACAAAATGACAACATCAGGCCTAAATAACAATTTGAAGAGGATATTCTAAGCTTACATTGTCAGCCCTCTCTGGAAGCATGGACTTTGTCACTGGTGGCATATGTAAGCAGAGAAATACTATAAAATACATTTTTTGCTTTTTACATGAGGACTCTTGCAAGTGAAAGACCCTTCTGAAAACTGCATGAAACTGAAGCACCCCAAACAGTTAAAAAACATGAAATTATTGCTACTTATAAGGCCGCTCAGATTTGGAAAGGATCACACCCATGCATTTGAGATTTGGGGTGCTTTATAATGACACATGCAATAAATCCCCAACTTAAATAATTACAATATAAATAGGTTGTTCTCCTGTTTTTGCCTAAGGAGACTTGTCCATGTAGGCCTGCTAAAATACGTATGAGCTGAGGGTCTTGTTTTTGATACTAAGCTGAGTACCCAGAGAAGCATAAATCAGTTTTTTCCTCTTTCCTGCTGTTTTCCTCAGTCAGCTTTCCCATAATGCCTCCGCAGGAGCTGACAGCTGGATGCAGCACAAGACCCTGCTGGACAACTGTCAGGTTTGTTGAAGGATATTAAAGAGAACTTGATCATGTGTCAGCTCTCTTCAAAATACACTCACATTGGAAAAGTGATATATCTGTCAAAGCAAGGACTTCAGCATTTGGCAGAACAGGCCATTTTCACAAACAAAACTGTCCAATTACATTAGGGGGCATGAACTTCAGGTGTGTATGCCAGGGACAGAAAGATCTGCAGCCACACATCACAGACACTGTCTCCTTAAGCCATATGGTTGGATGTGGGCTGCATCTCAAGCATAGTTTCTTTATGCTTCATAGATTAGGAATTAATTTAAAATTATCAGAAACATAAATTGCTGCTTTGAACTTCTACATGAACTTTTTTTTTTTATTTCACTGAAGGCTGCCAAGAATTCATTTTAGGGGAGAGAGAGAGAGAGAGTGGAAAATTTATCAAGTTTGATTAGATGATTAAGAACTAAGCTATGGAACAGAAATGCTTCTTTCTTGTTTTGTTTTTTAAATGCTTTTAGGAAGACTGGTGTGAGTTTTGATTAAATAGCATCATCGGTAAGGAAACAAATTGTGCCTGAGAGAATAACAGCAAAGACTTTTTCTTGGAAATATGTTATAGTTGAGTTTAGGTCTTTCTTGGCTCACACAGAAACGCAGACATTTGGTGGGAGTGAGCTTTCAAGTTGAAGCCGCTCGTATCACACACAATATCCTGTGTGTGGGGAACTGTTACATCTAAGTTCAAGGAAACCATCAAGATTCAGTGATGAGGATGGAAACTGTCTTGATCACATTGTTTATGCCAAAATGCTCATTTTTTGTGTACAAGGAATTTCAGGCTTCATCTGTGTGTGGAGGTAGAGCACTGCAGTGTAGTACAGAGTCATGCAGTCTTTGGCAGGCAGAATTTACTAAGGATGAGCTCAGTTTTGGGAGTAGTCTTAGGAGATTCTAGGGTGAATTTACCTTTTTTAGCTGGCTTACAACTTACTAAAGGACTTTGTACAACATTTGTACAACCTTTTAAATGTAAATTATAATAAGATTTCACAATGGAAATGTGAAAAACATGGCATTAATTTTCTTATTCCAGCTAAACATCTGGGCTAAATTTTATGACTTTTACCTTGTGCAATCCCACCAAAGACTGTTCATTAAAATGACAGCTCTCAATATTATTTTTTCCCCTTTTCTTTCCAAATTTGCAGAAGCAAAATGCCACTTTCATTAGGAAACTGATTTATTCTGAATGAAAATAGAAATTCTTCTTTCTTCTCCTCTGGGACAGGGAATTCCACATGAACTCAGTTCCAGGAGAGCAAGTACCTCTTCTTTGCCTCCTGGTTACTATGTGCTTCCTCAGCCAAGTTCTCACTCAGGAGCAGGAAAACTAACAGATAGTTATAGTTTTTCATGCTGTCAATTAAAGAAATAAATGTGTACATATTCAGGCACACACACACACACACACGTGCACTTATCCCTACACATACACAAGTTTCCCCACCTTGCTTTGTTTTCCTCTTCACAATTTCTCCACTATCAAAATCGTCCTTTTCCTTTACTTTGTCTTCACAAGCAAAAAATACATTTTTTTACAGCAAAATAGCACACAGCAGCAGAACTATCTGGTTTTAAACCTTTGTGGGGATAAACCTTGGAGTGGTTTGCTGTGAAGCATTTCTGCAAGTGTGCCTGTAACAGCTGAGGGTTTGAGCTTACCAGCTGCTTTGTAGTAACTGCTGGAGGTTGTGAGCTGGCCATGTGTGCTTGAAGGGTAAGCAGAAAAGCCACAAAAGTTTTTGGTTTCTTGGTCCATGAAAACCAATGTAGATGAACAGCTCTATACCTTCTTTTGGAGGCTCTCTTCAGATTTAGAGAAGACATTTCTTTGCAGTTGCATTACTAATTGTATGTTTTCAAGATTGTTTTCATTCATGGCTAGATTTGTCTCTTTTTCTTGTGAGATCTCTGGAAAACAATAGAAAGAACCCTCCCTTGTCTCCACCTAGTCTTTTGTGTCATTGCCCTGATGGATGTAACCCACATTTTGAGAAATAGGCACTATTCTGTGTTATTACATTTGTTTCAAAATCCTCCTCTAAAAGTAGCTTAATTTCTGTAGAGCTGACATTATGATTGATAGGAATTTCTACATCACAGTCAGTAATCCTTAAGAAACTAAATACCTAAGTGGAAACAGTTGTAGGGAGAGCTTTTAGCTGTATGTCCATGATAGCTGCTCAGCAATGTGGTGACATGTCACCATGACAATGATGTGACATGTCACCTCACACAATGACATGTGACAGCCACAGAGTAACTCTGGCACTACAGGATAAATCACAGTTTGTGTGTCACTGCTCGCTGGCTGCTGATCCAGCTCTGGGACACACACAGCACTTCTGATTTCTAATTAGCTCCAAACCTCACTGTTTCAAATCCACTGGCCAACTCACAGTGGGGTGGGCGATGATGAGGAGAGAGATTTGAGGGAGGTGAACTTATTTGTATAGAAATCTTCAGCACAGGCCTGGTAAAGGGCTTTCCTGCTTGTCTGCAACAGGGCCTAGGGGAACTCGTGGTGGGGACCCACATCTGTGAACTCCTGCAGGCAGGTTAGAGGGCTCAGGAGGGGACTGATCCCTTCTGCTCTCCCAGTTCTCCAGCAGGACAGATGAGTTAGAGCAGATGCAGTGATGAAGAGCCATGGGAATTTCTGTTGCTGGCTGAGGAGCAGCTGCAGGAGAAGGGTTTGGTCCTTTGCTCAGGTACTCTGAGCTTTGGTGGGACTGAGAAGCTGGGCTGCTCCCCCAGCCTCACCTCTCTGCTCCTCAGGAGCCAGTCTGGTCTGCTGGAACTATCCTGAAGCAGCAGGTCTGAGCTTTCATGAATTACCACATTTTTAAATTCTTCTTTTAAATGAAAAAATCCCATCTCTCATCTCTCTTGATCCATGTTGTGTCCTTCCCATCCCTGTGGTGCCTGTAATCTTGGAAGATGAGCTCTGTATGAGACCTTCAAAATCTTTAATCTAATGAATGTGATGAGTGGTTTAAGATTTTTATTTTTCATTCTTTATAGTAGTCCAGTCCCATTCATGGACTATGTACCTGGAGTCACACTTGAAGATCAATGTTTATATGAAGAGTAACCTCTACTATGGCTGCTAAGAGCTGAAGGAGATGCTGTGATGCTGACCTCTGCAAATCTGGCACCTAAAGGGTCCCTCACTGTGGACCCAGCACCTCATGCATGCAGCCTCCCAGCTCAGAGGAGCTGGGAATGATCTGCATGGACTGACACAAAGAGTCATGTTCAACTGTAAGCCAGAATCACAGCAGAATTTATTACAGTGCCCAAGCTAACACACTGTGAGTCTCAGCTGCAAGTGGGGCCACAGCAATGGGCTAATTCAGCTTTATAAATTTTAGAGAGGCACTGAATTTTGCCTGTCTGGCGTGCAGGGTGGGTGCAGCCATTGTATGAATATTAGCACTCACGTCTGCAGTAACCTAGGGTTTAAAAAATGGGTTTAAAGGCTGCCATCAGGTTATTGTAGCTAGTTCACTATATACAACTGATTTCACTCAACCCCAGAAGGCCAGCCTGAATATGGTAGTGTAGCCCACATATGAGATGGGAAAAGAAGAACACTTCATTCTTGTGTAAAAAAACCCCAATAGTATATTTTTCTGTGTAATGAAACTTCTTCAGTGTCATTCTTCAGTGTTGGGTAAAGCTGTCTACAGGAGAAAATACGGTTTGGGTTTGTTCCCATGGGAGTGCCTGTGTTCTGTAAAATCACAGAGTGGTTAGAGTTGGAAGGGACATTAAAGATCCCTTTGTTGCAGCCCCCTGCCAAAGGCAGGGCTGCCCCTCACTGGACCATCCATCCCAATCTTCAACACTTCCAGGTTTGGGCCATCCACAACTTCCCTGGGCAGCCTGAGCCATGGCCCCAGCACTCTGAGTGCTTTTGGAAGCAGAGCACCCCCATGGTCCTCACAGCAGTGTTTCGGTAAAGTGCTCTGGGAGAAACTTTGCAGAAGCAGGAGAACATTGCCTCCAACCTGAGCAGGCTGGCACGTGGGGGAGATGCTGGCTCTGCCCTGCTGCCAGGGCACATGCAGTTCTGCCTGTGCACATACACACACACACTTTTTGGCATCCAAACAACTTGGAAGTCCAAAAGTAACGCCCAGCTGAACCTGAATTCATCAGTGTGCTTAAAGTCTACCTGAATCATTTTGTTTTCTCTAAATTTTCAACTATAGCATTTTAAAATGCTTCCTTTAATTTTCAATATAAAACATCCTTCATGAATGAATAGCCCCTGGAGCTCTTGTATGTTTATTTTATTGGCATTCATGATATGTATGTGGTAGTATTTACTATTCACAAATAGAAAAACGTCTCTAATCTTTACTGGGAAACTTTTATACCTCTTTTCCTCTTTGCCTTCTCATCTTTCTATCTCTATAGGAATCATGACAATAGAGAACTCCACTGCCAGTACAATTTCAACTTCACAGTAACCTCAGCTGACATGACCATTTGAGATATTCACGGTTATGGCTATGTCAGACTCTTCACAAGCTTCACTTCATGGAATAGCTCCTCCAGTTGACAGATGACTTGCCAGAAAATACAAGGGGAACTTAAATTTTAGCTCTCCCTCTGCTTTGTTCCATAATTTAATCTCTTAATTGGCATGCAGAGTATGTCCCATTATTTAATGAGCTGTGTGGTGACCTACACTGGGTTTTAGTAAAGATCTTGATGCATGTGATGCTCAGCTCCCAGCCAGCACTAAAGGCTCGTCATGTGAGACCTCAACAAGTGCTGAGAAAAGGTGAGTGAAGAACAGAAAAAAAACCCAAGGTTAAAAGCAGTAAGACTTTTTACTAAACTTGAGGTATAAGACCTGCTCTTTTAGTAATGTGAAAAGACTTCAAGGCTTGTAGATTTACCTGGGTATCCCTGAGCTGAGGTGGTGTGAGGAGACGAGCTGATCTGTCACCTGCAAGAGCTGAAAGCTCAAATCTTTCAATCCTTCTTTCACCACATCCTGGTGAATATAGTGAATACCCAATATAGTGGGTACCTGCTGAATCTTTGCTTCAGACCAGTATCTCCACTAAAAGTGGACTTTTACCTTTAAATCAATAAGCAGCAATGTCAGAACATTTTGGTCTCCTGGTCAGGCTGGTGGGTTCCAAGCTGGAGGGAGGGGAAGTTTGCAAGCAGACAGCCTGTGTTAGCCCCACCTTGTGCTGCAGAGCTCTGAACAAGCAGAAAATCCCTGATGGACTTGGAAAAGCCCTCATGGAGCACCCTGCAGGTGCCTGAGCTGCTGCAGGGCACAGGGACTCCAGGACACAGGCACCATGTCCTGGCCCAGGCAGCACTGGCACCCTGGCAGCTGGAGGGTCTAGGGGATGGTTCTCCCTGCTTGGGCACAAATCTCAACAAGGGAGCCTGGCAGGTTTTTAAGAACTTTTTTCATTTCTCCAGTTCTCTCCAGACACAAGAGGTTCCTACAAGGGTATAAAGACTGTTGAACACCACATTACATGCACAAACTCTATGCTTGAAAGCAAAGGGACAACCCAAAGTTTTAGGTGTGAGCCTATGAAGCTGGGAAATAGTTACCTCCTGAAATGTAGGTAATGATCACTGCTGTGTAAGCTGAGAAAAATCTGCTTGGTAAGCAAGCACTCTAAAAAAATCAAAGCGTTAGAATGGTTTAATTGGGTTAATTTACTTCCTGTTACTTTAAAATATGCCTGTTTGAGCCTTGACATTACAGCACTTCAAGATGCTCCCTCTCTGATGCTGCATCAAAGCAGTGGTGAAGCAAGATGGGCTGTAGTTTAAAGTGGCAGCTCTAAAAATTACAGTTCTCCTCTTGCCCTCCTTAACTCCCAGCAGCAAAATCCCAGCCCGATTAGCAGACTGATTTATTTTACATAAAAATAGTAATCTCCCTTTTTGCTCGTCTCCTCCCAGTTGGTGAATTCCATTCCTGACATCTGCAATTTCATCTGGATACTGTTTTATTTTTTCTCCACACCCCACCTTCAATGCATATTGAATTGCTGGGTGCTGTTAAGTGTCTGCTATATTTCACTGCAGAAGTGGGTGCATTTGGATGATGAATTGAATATTTCCTATATATGAATAATCTTCAATATCCTGCTTATATCCTTTGGGGTGAAACACATTATGGGTCACATTTTAAAACTGTTTAGGCGCTTTGTTCAAATCAGGCATTTAAAAAGCTTTGAAAATCTTTCCTTCTGATGCAGACTTTTATTTATTATTACCTCATCACAGTTTCTAATTCAATTAATTAATTTTATGCCACGGTAAAGAAGAAAGATTAAGAAAGACACATTTAGTATGAAATCTCCTACCCCTCAATACCCCCAAGATGAAGGGCATCTCAGGGGTGTGTTGGCACAGCCATGGCAATGCAGAGTCAGGCCTGATGGCAGAAGAACAGCACACTGTGGGACAGTAGGAAAATGGTAGCAGGGCAATATTTTCATCTTTGCATTCCCATGGCTCTCGTGAGTGAGGGGAATTGCTTTGCCTCCCTATCAAACAAACCTCGCTCACTCAGGTCTCAAAGCTGGTGAAAAATCTTCCAAGTTTCAAAATGATTTTGCAAAACCTCCAATTTTTGATGTTTTGATAGAAGCGAGGGGATTTGCTTGCTCCTGTCTTCCTGAGCTCTGGATCACCAGTGCATCCTGGTGTCTGTAGCCAGGCCCTCTGTGTCTCCAGACTTGGATGCCAGAGGTGGCTCTGAGGGGCAGGAGCTTGCCACCCCATGGAGATGGGCAGGGGGATAGGGAAAAGAGAGGCCTTGGTGTTGTGTTAATTGTCTGCTGCTGCCCTTTGAAGACACTATACTTTGGCAGGATGAAGTTTTCTTCTTCTCCTCCCATAAAGTTCAATTTTCGAGCGTTGTTTCTATTAAAGTGTAGCTAGACCTTAGACTAAAGCAGGGATGAGCATTTTTCTCATCCTTGTTTCTAATAAGCTCAGGTGAACTTGTGAGAAGCGCCTTGAAGACTCTATTGACTGGAAGAGAATCACATTTCATGTTTGCTGAAATACTCTGTCACCCCTCACGATCAAAATGACATTGGAGATATGAACGAGGTCATCCAACTTGCCAAACATTTTTGAAAAGAGAGTGAAAAATGCTTTCCTTTTCAGAGGATACTTAGAGGTGAAAAGGTGGAGAGCAGCAGTTCCTGGAATCCCTTCATTGTGGAGGTGGTGTTTCAGGAACACAGGGTGAGGGATCCAGACCTGCAGTAGGACTGGTTGAAATGCTTTGTGCATCCCCAGAGGAAGAGGGAGAGAGGGAGTGAGAGAAAAAGGGAAAGAGGCATTATATCAAAACCAGGTGATCTTTGTCTAGTATTGAGCTGAAAGTTTTGCTCAGCATTAATCATACTAGAAACCAATTTTCATCCTCCTGTATTACAGATTTCAGGAAAAAGGGCATTTGGAAAGAAGAAAAATGCAATGAAACTCGGCTGAGGTATTTAATGCTGTGAGTTCGTAGTGAAAACCGATCAGTTCTTCCTTTCCATGTTAAGTCCTAATATAGCAACAACCTGTCAGTCACTAAAATTAATGGGAGGTACATTTAGAACAAATGAGAGGATATCTTTCTTCACCCAGCATGTCCCCAGCCTCTGAAATTCACTACCACAGAAGATCATAAGGACCACTAGTGCAGCTGGAAAAGCTACAGAGGTTCATGTCCAAATACCATCACTTATACTTGCTAAAATAGGAGTAATCTAACCACAGCTTATGTTCAGAGTCTGCAGTGGTCTTTGAACTAACTGTGAAAAAATTTGGTCCTGAGGGTGCTTCAAGATAGCAGGCAGACCTACTGTTCTCAGATATTTCCATGGTTTCGTTATTTTTGTGGCTTCTACAGTTGAGTTTCATTTTTTAATGCATGTTTTCCCTTTGTAAGCAATTGGGTTTTCTACAAGATGGCTGATATTTGCTGTTAAACTTTCATTTCCCAGGAAGTTTTTTGCTTCGTGCTGTAAACACCTGCATGAAAATTGAATCAAAGATGCTAAAGATTGATAGGCACAACTGATTGCTGTTCCAAATGAGAATACCAAGCACTAAGATACTGAGAGATCAAATTGATGGCCTGTAAGAAATAAGTCCCGATTAAGAAATACCAGGTTGAGAGAAATTCCTGAAAGCAAGGAGACAGGGGAAAATGAAATACTTTTGAGAGTGAATGATGAAGTTGTTGGTTATGAGTAATTTTGAATTCCCTTTACAGTCTGTTACAGTACATCAGATCTATGGCTGATCAGAAAATATCCTCTATTGTGGCCAGGGATGTGTCAGTGCTTGGGTGATTAGTAAAAATTTGTGTTTCTGCTATGACTTTTCTGCATAGGCAGGTACTGAATATCTACATGTTCTCTTTTCCTCACTGCCCCTTCAGCAAAGGAGCATCTTTGAACATTCCACAGGTTCTTATAGAAAACATTGCATCATTGTGTTCCTTAATAGTAGCTCAGGTTATCTAGGACATCTGGCTGGGATACTGTGTAATTTAGAGTATTCCCTCCAAAGAACTCTCTGAGGAGAGCTTACAGATGTGTTTTGGGGGCTGGTTTCAAGAACCTGGCCCTGCAGACACTTATTGGCCTGAACTGGGGGTACCTGACTGGAGCCACAAAGGCCAGTTGGAGTTTTTGCATGACTAAGGCTCAACTAAGAAATTATTTGCAGGCTGAACCCTCAGCATTTTAGCTCTTTGGTAGACAGGACTTATCTCTCCCTAGGAGGGCTGTGGGCCCTCTAAAGCCTTCAAAAACAAAGGCTCTGTCAGGGCACACTTAGGACTTTGTGTCTTCATTTGGCAGAGCAAAAAACCCCAAGAGCTGTAGGGGTAAGTGAGCAAACCTGATTTTCTCTGATGCCTCTCTGTAACTTTACTTGCCTTTGCTTCTGGTGCACTGCCTGTCCCTCCAGCTGTACCACTACAGCAGGAAAGCAAGTGGTAAATCAGGCCTTGATGACTTCTGGAGAAGGTGTCTGCACCTGAATTTTGGTCTCAAAAATGGTTTCAGAGGATTACAAATTGAAGATAAGTTCCTTTACTCCGATATGGATTTTCATTTGATTTTTACTCTATGTTTTCAAAAAGAACTGTCACTGTGTTTGTTCAACTGAGTATATATGATGTTATAATTGTTTTGTTTAGTACTGTAAATATTATGTGTGATTAATCTTGTTCATGCTGGAAAGGTATTTGAGTTTCTTACCAGCCAGTATATGTTTAAGGTTTGCTTTATTTATGTGGAGAAAATGACAAATACTGTAGCTGAGGGAACAGAAAAAACAAGAGTGGTGCACTAAAAAAAAATTGAGGTTGAAAACTGGGGGGACAGAGCTGCTCTGCTGTGCTCTGGATTGGGGTGACACTGTGTTGTGGAGGGTCAGAGCAAAAGATTGCTGGCAATTGTCACATCCAACCTACGATAACAGAGAAACTAACAGGAGCCCAAGGAGCAGGATGTGACCCTAAAGGCTAAGGAGAATAAGCCAGAGAGCCTGCAGGAGACGTCTTCCCCAGAGTTTAAATCTTTTGTAAATAGCTTGTTCCATCACAAGTACTGATATCATGACCCTGAGCTATTGAAGTTGCTGCTTTCAATAGATCCTGGAGGCTCCATTAATACTGCTAGATCATTCACACAAGATGACATGATATTCCTTTCCTTCCCTTTTTTTTTTTTACTTCTTCTTTTTTTTTCCCCTTTTTTTCTTGTACTTCCTGAGCAGTCTGCACTTAGGAAAAAAAAAAAACCACCCAACCCAACCAACCTTCTCCAAGAGAGCATCTACTTAAAATGTAATAATAAATTGTACCCCATTAGGGTTAAAATAAACACAGCTACAGCCCTGCCATACTTTTGGGAAACACCACTGTTCTATTTTATTTTAATACTGCAGGACTGTTTTGCTCTCACTCCACACCAGCCTCACAAATCACTGGTGCAGTGCTCTCACTAACTTGTCTGTATTATGTTCATTTTCTGGGTGGCAATAAATATTAGAATAAAATAAACTAAAGACTGCTGGCTGGGGCTCTGTTAGCTATCTTTATGGTTTCCACGGCAGCTGAATGACAGCTCAGGCTGGAAGCAAGCGGCCCCTTTTCACCAAGTAAATTTAGCCTTGGGAAGGATGAACATCTTCTAACTCTTGAGCTGTGATGGTTGATGCCAGTCAGTAAATCAGTCAGATTTTAATTATCGGACACATGACAGGGAGCAGTGACAGGCGGCAGTCCACTGGAGAGCATTCCTTCAAAGCAGCTTTAAAAACAGAACAGCACTTGAAGAGGAAAACCAAGTGAACAGAACACAGTCACAGCTGAATTGCAGGACATTAATAGCATGATGGAATTCCCTTCCTAATAATTTTAACTGCTTCTTGGCCACAGCCTTCCGGACCTGATGCAGCTTTACTGGAAATTTATTTTTTTGTAACCTGCCTTTATACAGACCTGTGGTTTTTAATAGAGTTTCACACAGTTACTTGCATAAGCAGCTGTTTGGTGCAAAGAAAACAGTGACAGATTTATAATGCAGCAAAACCTGCTAATTGGATAGATGAAATTGCATTTCTGACAGTGGCCCCTCTATGAAAATTGGTAACATACCTCACAATGATTTGCATATGTAAGAACTTGATTATTTATTATATTTTGCCTTTTATGTTGATCCTATGATTAATTCTTGGGTAATTACCTACAAACACCTCCCTGGAAGCCTCTTTAGATAATATGGGCTTGGTGGTTAGTGAAAGGTTATGGGAATTTTACAAAATCTATTTAGACAATTCTCAGGATATTTAGAAACACTTTATAGTTTCAATGTGTATTAGGGGGAAACTGGGGAATTACTAAATATCAGCTAGATTTTTTTTTTTTAAGAGCCATTAAGGGAATCAAAGTCATCTTCGGAAAATATCACTGAGCTCATAAAAAGCTTAAGAGAAAACATAATAATAATAATAACAATAATAATATCAACAACAACAAAGCTCTTAGCTATTCAAAATATATTAATTAACTACCTTTGCAAGTGGGCAGCTTGCCATTATTTGGTAATTGCAATACCTGAAAAGGAGACTGAAGGGTGGCTTTAAATTTTTCTGCTGTTTCTCTTACCCTGGTTTAAGTTCATTTGGGCTCTGGAGAGGAAGCCTCTGCTCAGGCTGGGTCCCATGGGGTGCCACACAGCCTTTCCCACTCTCCTGGGAAAGGCAGACCTGGGATAACCTGTCCCCACACACAGACCCATCCAGGGCACCAACAACCCAGCCCAACCCAGAGCACAGCTCAGACCCTGCTGAGAGAACGTGGGGATGTGAAAACAAAACCAGTGTTTGACTTACTTTCAGTGAAGATCAATAATTTTTCAATGAGTAACCCACAGCCAGGTACTGATAGTCCATTCTTTAGGATTGGACCTCTCTTCTATGAAAATAAATGTCTGTCCTACTGTCACAAAAATCACTCAACATTTGCAAATTAATCCCTCTTCCCCATGGGAATCAGATTGTGCACTTGAACTCTAAAGTTGTTTTTGATCTTCTAGGTTTGGCTTCAAAAATAACTTGAATTTCATTGCTTCTATGGGAAGAGCTTCATAATAGGAATGCAGGTTTTCAACAAGTACATAACTGCTCAGCATTGTTGGAGTTCCTTGGTAATCATCTTCACAAAGATAAAAAGTTTCATTTTTATTATTTGTTTTATAAAAAGAAATCTGTAGATTGTCAAATGTTCCATTTTCCTTGTTTTGTTTTGTTTCTGAAAGAAACTAAGGAAAGGAAAAGTAACATTTTTTTTTTTTTTTCAATGCCTTTCTTTTCCAATCAGGTAATTCAAGCATCCTCCCCAGCTGACAGGAACAGAGGCTTAACCAGCACCTACCCAAAACAGGTTTCTCAAGGACTTGTCAGCTTTCAGTTGTCCATGGTTCTTAGAGTGTGGAACATGCAATTAGTCCTTTTTAAATAAATCCTGAGCCCAGGACAAGGATCAGGGCCTGCTGTACAGGACACTGCCCTGCACATTCTGATAGCTCAGCATTCATGGGACTGCTGTTTTCCCACCCGTCACTCCAGCTCTGTACCTGTTCTCCAGCTGCTCAACTGCACTGGAAGACATTCAGAAATACATGAAATATCTCCCAAAAGCTCCTTTCCCACTAAAGCTATTGCTGCAATTGCTGCAGTGACATTTTCTGCCTGAAGATGGGAGGACATGAGGGTGTGTGTTAGGAAAGGCACCATCCTGCTCATGGGGAATGGGGAAGACAAGAGCTGGGAAGTGTGGCTCACTGTCAGGGAGTTTGTAAACATCCAGGTTTAATCATTTTAGGAGAATGAATCATGCCTCATTTGATCCCATTTGTAAATAAGTATGTATTTGAGACTGGCATTAGTGAAACATAGAGCAGAATCTGGACCTCGTGTCAAGTTCACCGGAGGAAATTCATCTAGTCTGGACGAGCTGCTTTATCATGTTGTTCAGATGCATGAAACAGGTTATTCAGGTGACTTAAATAGTAAGCTGTAATTTCTCTAGAAAACAGAGATTTGTAAGTAGACAGCAATGTATGCCAGTGTTTTACTGTGATTATTAAATTCTGCAGGAAATGCATCGCATAATCCATACCCTTTGTGGTTTTTTATTTCTGTGTGAACAAGGGGATGTTGTGGCTGCAGACAAAGAAAGAGATCATCCAGCACCGAGTTTGATGTTAAAAAAACATCTCCTTTATAAGGCAGAACCTCCTGGCTAGGGGAAAAATAACCCAGACAAAGAAATAGCCCTTTCAGGAAGGTGGGAAGGTAATGAAACAACAGAAAACAGATGAACTGAGACATTTTGCTAGCATAAGTCAACATAGCTTCACTGGGATGGAATCAAGTAGAGATATTTTTCTGAGAATTTTGCAGATTTCAGGAAAGAAAAGCCAGTGGAACTCAGAGGAGATTCCATATATTATTGGAAGCATATGACATCCAGAAAAGATAGCTTTCTTTAACCAGAATTTAATATTAAGGAAGGTTTGTGTGGATTTCTAAGGTAAATACACTACAGTGAATGGCAAAGTGATATTATTCACTAATACCAGATAAAAGATAAATTATATCATACCAAATGTGACAACCAAGTCCTCTCATTACAGGCAGTATTTTCACAGTCGTATTTTCCTATTCCTGGGGTTTTAGTTGACAGTGAAATATATAATCATATACTTGAGTATTCAAAGAACCTGCTTATGATTTGCTGTTCCTCATCTGTGAAAAGAGAAGGTTTTCTGGGTGTTTTTCTTCTCTTATTGCAGTATTTTGCAATAGAAAAGGAGAGAGAAACATGGGAAATCTAAGATTAAGCCTCTAATTTAAACGATACTGTGCCTAACTGCCAAAATTAGAATAGAATTTGAGATATCCAGGCAAGGTTTGGTTTAGAAATAGGGCCCAGGAACAATATCTGCATACAGATCTAGGTCTGAGCCTCTCTCAGACATCAATCTGCTCAAATGTGTGCTGGAGAGGGAAGAGGAGGGGGTCACAGTTGGGTTGGACTGGACTGTTCCCTGCTGCAAGGGGCAGGGTGACAGCCACTGCCCCTGACAGGGGGCTGATGCCAGGTATCCTCACCTTGATCCATTTCATTGGCAAAACTGGGCACAAATGTTACCATTTTAATAAGGATTTGCAGCCAATTTCTGTCATGAGTGCAAATGCTCAAGGCACACAGTAAAGGAGGTCAGCGCCCATGTCTGGTTAACAAAAATGTTTCCAGTGGCTGTCACTCAGGTTGTTCACTTCATCATCTTCCCTCGCATCTCTGCCTCTTAAAAGATGTTCTTGGGCTTAAAGTGTATTTATAAATTTTAACTAACTAACTCTAATAACAGCCTTTGAGAGGTAGAAGCTCTCTTCACCTACCACTACCATGCAGCTGCTCTTTTAATAGTGAACAAGAAAGCTACTGAAGAGTTCTGAGCAGGAAATAATCACTATCTCAGGCAGTTGGAAGCGTAGGTAGACAGAGAAGAGCTGGAGAGTATCCAGAAGGCTGCTGCACAGAGAAAACCACCAGGAACTCTGGTTTACATCTTATCTGAAGGCTTATTCCATTAGCAATGAAGTTCCTCCCTTCATACCATGCTTGGTCATATTGGCCCATAAAAGAAACATGAGACCTCTTGAATCACCCTCCCCATTTCCTGCAGGACCTGAGTGTGTTTTGGAGAGGCTCTTTGCAGATACAGGCTGAGCTCCACACCACTTCAACCTGAATTCTTAAAAAATCTTAAGACTTTAAAAATCACCTTGGCAAAACTAATCAGGGACTGAAACTCGAAATTTCAAGTTTTATTGCCAACCTCCAGTTCAACAGTTCAAAAAGTGTCTCCTAACTCTAGGTTTATCAGATCTATGCCTTACTCTTTCCAGGATAATCTGCTTGACAGCACTGGGAAGGATGAAGTATCTGTGAGACTGCATTAACTAGGGCAATTTAGCATTTAGCTCAGCCAGTGTGAGCTCAGCATTAGTACTTTTGAGAAATGGAACTGAGCTTTTCTGGTTCTTAACAGCACAAAGACCACCCCTGTTAATCCAGCCAGCAGAAAACTTCTGGGAGGTTTAAATTTAGAGTGTGAACATGTAATTCTGTAGCGGTAACTCCGCTTTTCTTTGGTTAGTATGGTGACAATATCAGATGGGAAAATGCCAGGGAAAATGGCTGGAATTGCAGGAATCTTCTGCCCTCTGCAACCTGCACACAGTCACACTGTGGAGCACAGAGAGGTGGTGGCACACCTACAGTAGGAAAATATCCACTCTATTCTGTCTAAAAGAGGAGGATTTAAACTTGTCTGTTGCTATTATTAAAGCAAAAACTTTGCAGAAGCAAGAGCAATTGTAAGCTGCAGAACTTTCTGTATACCTGGGCATTTAGAATCCTTCAGAGACAGAAATAGGTGCCAGAAGCTGTCTGATATATTTTTGGGTGGCATTAAATTAGCTTCACTAGCAAAAAAAGAAATGATTTGGTAGAGTAAACTATATCCATCAATGGAAAAGAAGTGGTCAGATGGGAGAGTATAATATGACTGGCTTAGGCAAAAGGCCCTTTTTCCCAATTACAATTAATTTCAGTGGACTTGGGCCTACAAGCCCCTGGCCTTGGGCACTTTTCACATCATAACAGTTGTGGGGAGGGAAAATGCAGAGATGAAATGCAGCCATTCAAAACTAGCCCAAAGCTGTTCTAGCAAATAGACAGACTTTTCTCATTTTCATGAAACCATTGAATATATGAATTTCACTGGATTCACTTTCTTGTGCCAAAGAAGTCAACATAGTTCATCCTGGCATGTTCAAAATTGGAAGGATCTGATTGACAGAAGAGGGAGATGGCAGATTCAGAATATTCAAATCTTGCTGTTGCACAGTTCACTGCAATACAAAAGATACACACACAAAGAAATGCTGCTGACAGTCCATCCATTGCACTGTGCCATATACGCTTTACATTCCCTTCAAAATATTTTTTGTGGCTTTCTGTTTCACTGCCTCATAATTATCTTTTAAACTTCATATTATATTTTCATATTTTAAGCTAGATTCCTCATGGGTCATTCTTTAAAATTAGAGCCATGCAGTGCTTTTCTTCTTATAGGGAAGATATCTAACTATATTTTCTCTTCCAGAAAAGGTCTCTCTCAATAAGTTTTAATTTTTTGGACAGTGTCCAAGAATAAAACTTACCTCAAATCAAGGGTGTTTCTTGAGAAAATGTGGTATTTAAACTTGGAACCAACAGGAAGCAAACATATGAAACCCCAGAAAAGAGGTTTTGACCAAACCCCAGACTTAAATATTGCACTGAAGCATGGTATACAGATACATAAAATTATCCTTAAACCAACTGGAGCATTGTAAGGGAGGAGTCCTTGCCTGCCCATGGTGATGTGATTCTTCATACATGTACTTTGCCCTATTTCTCTACAGAATAAATGACTTAAGGTTTGCAAAAATCCAGGGAGTGGGCTGAGCCCTGAAAAAACAGCCAAGTTTTTTTGTGTGGCTGAACAAAGCAGTGCTATTCAAAGGTGAGAGAGATGCTCCATGTGCCCCTGTGACAGGGTGGGGCTGGGACACCCCACAGCCCCTCATGTAGCTCCAGTCTCTGCAGGGACTCTTCTCCTGTGCAGCTCAGCTCCATTCAGTAATTCATGGAGGAATGGGGCAAAGCTCTGGCTCCTGTTTGTTCTCTTATCCTCTTCCCCAGTGCATCTGCTGAAGGAGCGTTTTGCTTTGAAAGCTTTTAATAATAAATAGGTACAATGCTATGTCTTAATGTCAGAGAGGGCCAAGTCACAGCCAATACCCTGCACTTATTGCAGAGATTGGTGTTGACCCCCAGCTGCTGTGGGATTTCACAGTCAGGGCCCCTTCCTGTGGAAAGGTGGTAGGAACAGCCCTTTGCTTCTGTTCTTTGTGCAGGGGACATGGAGACCTTCCCTGGGTGCTCCCCTGAGGAGGAAGCCCTGACCCACCCGGGGTGACCAGCCCTAAAAGGACAGCTGGGAGATGGACAGATGTCCTCCACACTCCTGTCAGTGCATGGGAAAATTTCAGGCAGCATTCTGGCAGAGAGCTGAATGTGAACCCAGGAATGCCCCATCCAGGAAGTGAAGGGAAGCAAACAGCTGGGAAATTCCTGGGTTTCTGTTAAATCACAAGATCTGTTTGTTGTGGACAAGAAATATATATATATAAATAAATAAATAAATAAATAAATATATTTTTTTGTTTGTTTGTTTGTTTTTTGTTTTTTTTTTTACTCCAGGGGAATGAGAAACAAATTTCATTCGAATGTAGGCAGTGCAGGCAATCCAAGCATTAGGAGAGCACGTGCATGTATTCCTCTGAGGCTGCCCTCAGCTGTTCATACATTTTCCCTAAAGGGGAAGCCATGGTTGGTAAAGGTTTCAGGTATGTTATGCAATTAGAGTCTCCATTCTTGCATTTCTTAGCTCTGAGGCACTCCCCAAGTAACTTGAGCCACAGCAGTGCGAGGCCTCAAAACCCAGTCCAGCAGTCAGAGCTCATCAGATGATGAATGAATCCTGCCTGGACGCCGGCTTGGTAAGGAAAGCAGGTGAGTCCTGTCTGCTCCCCAGTTCAGTCAGAACACTTCAAACACTGCCAGCTAATACATCTTCTCATCTCCTGCTTTATTTGCCATTAGGCAATCCTTCCTCGGGCTTTCTTGTGCTCTGCATAGTCGTTCATTTGAACTGCCATTCTCTTTGGCAAGCTGCAGGATTTTCAAACACAGGTTAGAGCAGGTATTTCCCAAAGCAGATAGTGCACATACTTCTGGGAGCCCTTTGTAGCATGTGTTCTACTGAGGGCTAGCAGCTCTGGTTTGCCATTTCAAGCTTATGATTAAACATTTTATCTTAAGCCATCAAAAAAGCCCTCCTTACAAGACTAAATAGAACACTTCACATGAAACCTTTGCTATGAAAAGGAGCTTTCTGGATATGAGATATACAGTAATTAATGCTGGTTGATAGAATCTATAAATGTACACTGTAGCAATGCTATTTGCTTTAAGTACTACTTTAAGCAGAAAAAGGCGATGAATCCCCCTTCCAGTGTCTGATTTTATGTTTAAGAGCTAATGAACTGAATTCTTCGTAAACATTGGCAAAAGATGCAAATGAACAGACAGATTCTCCAAATGCAAAGGGACACATGAGAAAGAGCTAATTTCACACAATTGACACTCTAACCTTTTTGGATCAGTGGAATTAGAGGCTGATTAATCTGCCATGATTAGCATTTATTGAAGCTTTTGACACTGCTGCATTGTTTTTCTTTTCCTTTTCTTTTGTGTCTCTGAGAGTTAACAGTTTATAATACATTTAACTACCAGTCCATCACCCTGACAGGGTCATAGCTTTCCTTTATGGACTTTTAAAATTAATAACAGACAGTTCTATTTTGACATGCCCTTGCTTCTGCTGCAGAACTCGGCTGTTTAATTGTAGAGCTGGCCTCTTGTGGCCAAATGCTCCCAATGTTTAGCAAGGGTTGAAAATATGGATGTTAGGAGAAAAACTGGCAGATGGCTGACAAGGCATTTTTACTCATAACACACCAGTAAAACTTTAACTCAGAAGATTTAGTGCTAGAGCTTTGCAGTCAGCAAGCTGCAGCCATATGCAGATTTTTTTTTTCGAACTTCTAAACTGATGGTTTTGCAAAGTGTGCATAAGCAGCCTTTATTGATTATGATGTTAAAAATTGAAAGCGTCAGTATCATTTAGCTTGAGACACTTTTAAAGAAAAAATGAACATTCATTTTCATTATGAATTCCTGATAGGCCAGACACTAGTAAGGTCTATGATCTTTATTTTTTAAAAGTAAAGCAAGGCTCACACTTGCTGTGCTTTTTTTTTCCCCCCCTAAAAGAAATGCTGTATATATGAATCAAAGAGCACCTAACATATATACAGTAACTGTTGGTTCTTACACATTCATAGACTCCAGATGATGTCCCGACCCATGAAAGTGACTTGTTAGCTGGATATAAAATCACAGACACCATAAGCCTGGGTGATAGCTTCACAGCCCAACTTTCAGACACAAGTTAGTATTTATAACACTCTCAGTACCTATCTATCACTGCAAAAAGCGTGTTAAATAACTTTAAAGGCCTGACAAACCCACAAAACTAGGAAATGAAGATTTATGGGTGCACAGTCCATGAATTCATTCTATTGTGCCCAGGTGTTACGGCACACACTGCAGTGACATACGTTTGCTTTAGTTTAACTGTGAAGTGATGCAAGTACATTATCCCAGGTATCCTGCAGTGGCCAGGCAATGCTCCCTACCATTTTTTCCATTAAATGCAGCCAAATGTTGTGCTTGGTCATGAAACATGGTATAAAGTAGCTGGTTACCTACATCCTTTCTCTGTGTTTCTATGCCACAAGACATTAATTTGTATATATCAGATAATTTACACTAAAAAACCAGAAAATATGTTTTCCTTAGAATCTCAAGAAAAAAGAATCATATCCCTTAATATTAGCTCAGAAAGAACTTAATCAGATATTTTTAGTGAGACAAATAAAAAGAAAAAAAATACATGTTTTTCATAGTCCTGTGAGACAGCTCTCTTTCCAAGCACAACCTTGGTACAAAAAAGCCCCAAAATGTGCATTTTCTAGTTCGGCTGAGCCTCAAATTTGTCTGTGTAAGACAACATTTGTAGGTAGAAGAGGAATAATTATGCATCTAAATATCTGTGCTCAGATGGATGAGCCTGCAGTTGGATGGGTGGCATGCAGGATGGTGCATTCTTTGCAGACATACCTCTTGCACTGGCCAGGGCAGCACTGCCTCCCCTGACAAAGTTTTACCTGAAATCCCTTTTAGGAAGATGCATTGGAATTGGAATTCCCTTAAACCCTCAAGCACAGTGGTGCAATTATATCATAAATCAAATTAATTAAAGAGTGTTTACATCTATCAGGGCCTCCAAGAGCTCAGACAAATTCTGCTCTGTCTGCAAGTCAAAAGGGAAGCTAAATGGTGGGGACAGAGGCCCCCTCACAGCCCCTGCTGCTCAGGGCAGTCCATCCTTGGGGGATCTGCTTTTGAAATAACCAGAGACCACCTCTAACAACTCCCTCAGGGCAGGCCTTCTTTATTTTCCTGCCTTTCCCTCCTGGTGAAGGGCTGCTTCTCCTCACTCCCTGTGCCTTCACCCCACACAGCCAGAGAGGGCTGTGTCCTGCTACCAGCAAGGAGCCTCCCCACCCACCCTGTGCTGTACTTAATGCACTCATTTTCCCAATTGCACCCCCAGTTTCAGTTCTATTGATTCCCTTTGGGCATCTGGCACAGCCATCCCAAACATCTGCTCCACCTCTGGGTTGGACAGTAATGGTCTCTGCTGATGTCCTTCAAGAAAGGGTGAGGTGAGGAGCTTGATGCAGACCCACCTCTGCTTCTGCAAGAGAGCAGTGGGGACCTGACCTTCCCCAGAGCCCAAGGTCAGCCTTACAGGGTCGTTTTGGGAAGGGTATGGTGCTCTCCTATGAGGTTTCTGGGAGCCAGTGGATCTATTTGAAGCCTTCCTAGTCTCCAATGCTTCAAGGAGAGGAAAGGAGCCCCATGTGCCAAGGAGGGCTGAGATTCAACCTTGTAGTTGGAGGCTGTTGTGAGAAGGGTGGGAGAAAGTGGGGTTATGTGGAAGAGATTCATTGTACAAAACAACCAGGAAAACAAAATGAAAACCTTCTCTGTGAGATACTGAAACAAAATGGGGACAATGTTTTGAAAACCCTTTGGGTTGCAGCAGCAGTGCTGATAGCATCAGCAGGTCACCTGACTCTGTAATTTCATGTTACCAATTACTGCAGTCGAATTGATTACATGATCTAAATCCACGTGTATTACCTGAGCGTGTGGCCCCTGGTGTTTTGAACACTTATGCATAAAGATTGCTATAATTCTTGTTAATAGTCATTGCAGTTCATCTATCGCTCATCTATAATCTCTTGAAGATATAATAGGAATAATTACCATGAGGCACAATGGGGAAACGGAGTCTCGCCCTGACTGAGGCTGAATCACACCACAGCCTGCATTAGTCAAGCTTTGACTGAGGAATGCCTGAAAATTTTCCAGTGAGTCAAACCTGCTGAAAACCTGGCTGAGTTCCCTTCCTTATGAAAACTTTCCAAAGATTTGCCCTGCTTTTTGCCATGGAGTTATTTCCTCTGAGGAAGACACTGCAAGGACAGGAGTTCATTTTGCCAAGTAAATATTATCCAATACTGGGGAACTATTGGCATTTCTGAACCTAGAGAAAAACAAAGATCTGTTTAATACTAGGAGTCAGGATTTCTTGCTCCCTTAGCACCTTGCCAGCTCCAGGCTGTGCCAAAGCCACTGTTGCCAAGGGGATAATGAGGTAATGTGCCTGGGTGATAAAATTCTGGCTTTCTGGCTTGTGGCCTGAGATAGAAGATGACACACACCTATGTTCATATGAAAAGGCTGTGTGGGACCTTTCAGGAGGCTTTCCACCTTAAAAAATACTATTTCAGATTAAGAAAAAAAGACCCAGGAATTAAAATGTCCTTTAACTGCTTATAAACAGAAAAGAAACTCCAGTTGTGGAACACTGGGCCATGCCTAATCCAAAGTCTGCATTAACTAATGCTTGTTGGATGTTGAATTACAACAGAAAGCCTATGTTAATGCATGTGAAAGCCACATGAATATCAAACAAATTCATTACGATCAGTGCTATTACAGTGAATACCAAATGAGTTTGTAATGATGGAACAATGAAACTGTTACTGATAGATTTTATTTCTGCAACAAATCCTCTGTATAAGGGTCCACTCCCGTAGTATTAATTCTAATATAAGACTGTATCTGAATATTAGCATCATCAGATAAATTATACCTTTCAATATTCTGAACTATATGGTTCAACCTTTTTTTCCCATCAGTACATAATTTTTTTTTAATCTCAATTTGTCCTTAAAGTTTGATGACTATTGTAAAGGGGTAACACTTTATTTTAAGTATCCAATCATTAGAAATTCATTTAGTATTCATTGCAATAACACTAATACAATGGAATCGAATGAATAAGGAATTCATTTAGAGTTCATATAGATGTGATACCTACTTTCCAAGAAGAGTTCCACTCTAATTCAGCATTAGTTTAGCATTATTTAATGGACACCTTATTTCAAGTGTCCTGGTAAAGATGACCTAATTGCTACACTAAGATATTTAGGTTTTTAATTTTTTTTTTAACTTAAGGCTGAAGATCTATGGCAAATTCATCAGAATACGATGCAAGCATCTCAAATTCATGCATCAGCTTTCTGAAAATGTCTAAAAGAAAATCTGAGCATCCTTTTTATCCCTGATTAGTATTGATATATTTACAGAACATGGTAGTTACAGAGATTGCAATAATTCTTGGATAATGCAGAGCATACCTGCTGTTTGACGAACTGATTTCTGTATCAAAACTTAAAGCACAAATATTTTTTTCATTATCATGAAGGACTCCTAACATATAAATTGCAACCATAGGAACAAAGGCAAGTCAATCCTTCCTCCAGATTCTGAGAAAGTCAGAAAAGAGCTGCATCAGTGTCCAACTCTCCCACATGGTGTAAGTAAATCGAAGAAATGCCCCTATTCAGCAAGGGCAAACCTTGGAGATAACCTCTCCTTCCTCTTTAAGCTTCCTGCCTTCCAGCCATTTGTGATGGGTACCAGCAAACTGCAGTCACATCACTGAATCTGACAAAGTTACTCTCAACCCAGAGGGATTAGGATGATTTGCCTATAATTTCTGGACTTCAGCAAACACACAAATGCATTTATGAAGTACCGACTATCCTTTCAGCTAACTCTTCATTAAAATGTATTTAGATGTCCTTCAAAAGAAAAAAAAAATCATCTTACAGGGAAACTCAAACTGGCTGATTCCCAGGCTTACAGTTACTTTCCTATCAAGAATTAATGCAATATCATGCACACACCATTACTGAAAAATTCTACGCTGTTTTTTGCCAAGTGTTCCTATATAACAGTTTTATCACAAGTCTGACAGCCGCCATAAAAATTCCAGGCATTCTATATCAACAGCCCTCTTTGTACTAAGTTATTAAACATTAAATTTTTATTCGTCATTTGTATTCTGTTATGCAAAATAAGCTCCTTGATAAGATGTGTCTTCTTAATTGGGCCCTTGATGCTTCTTGGATCGGAGTTGTCAGATTAGCTGGAAGAAGAGGCTCTGCATTGAGCCAGCTCGCTACCAGGAGACCAATAGCTTTGTAACAACGATATTAAGTTAGAGGGGCCAAATGGAGGGCAGCACTAGGCTCAGGTGAGACTCTACATCTGTGCATGTCTTATGCTCAGGCACTTTTCTCATAGCATCAGCAGGGCTGATGGAAATAGATTTGTTTGTTGTTTACAGCATGCAGCTGTGGATGCTGCTGCATGGGAGTTGTATAAGATTGAAGCAAATTTGTACTGAGACTAAAATATTGAGCTTTTCTCCAGTCAGCAGTCTCTGGAATCTTATTGTTGAAAACTTTATCTAGTTGTAACCCTCCCCAGGGTGATTTTGGTTTGCAGCTGCCCTGCTCTCTCTCACTGCCTGTCCCACACTGCCTTCGCCTCAGCCAGCACAGGAGTGGGCTCCTGGTGCAGGAGGGAGTGGCTGGGCCAGGCAGAATTAATGACAACTGGGTCAAGCATTTTGTACACCGGGTTTTCCAGAAAGCTTTTTGATTCCCACAAATCTCTTCGACAGCTGTCATTAGGAGACATCATTATTTTCTTCCCCTTTAGCTACAACCTGAAGAAAGGGCTCGACATTTAGTGTGGTGCTCAGTGGCAAAGCATAAGAAATCTGTAAGCACGTGGTGAAAAAAAAAGAGTCCTCATCGAAATGTAGGATTTATTATTTTCATAAGGTGGACCAGTTTCCAACAGAAGTATAGTGTGTTTCCAGGCTGGTGCTAGAAATTTAATTGATTAAGGCTTCTGATATTTGTTTGACTGAATTCTCCTGTAATTCTGAAAAAAATGACTCCCTCATTTTATCAGTTATTGCCTGTGCTACAGGCAGGCATGGAGACCTCACCAACATCTGAGCTTTGAGCAGAAGGTGCAGAGCTGCTGCCTCATTAGAGCAGCTGGGCCAGGTGAGTGTGAAGGGAGTCACATTTCCAGTTTGCAGAAACAGGGGGTCAGTGATTTGACCAAAGTCACACACAGAGGATACAGCAGAGTGACACAGGGAACTGAAACTTCTCCCATTTCAACCATCAGACCTTCCTCTTGTCATAATTAAAGAAGGTTTACTCAGTATTTAGCAAAAGACTACATTTCAGGATGTTGGCTGACCTGCCAGAGCACATTGCTTTGTTTTCCTAAACATTGTAAATCCTTCTGCAATTTTCATCTAGGACACTGATTTTTTTTTCAGGTTTTTGGCACAAAAATCCCTTAGAAATATTGGCATGCAATATTATGGGGATTTAACAACCTATTGCTGTGAGATACTTTTGGATTATTATCTAGGAAAGGTTTAGAGTTTTTAATATGGAATTTTTTGTAAGAAGTTTTTTAAATGAGTACAAACCCGAGTCCAAAGTACTAGTGTACATTTTCATTTCGGTACACCTGCTGCAGTTTAGCTTATGGGTAATGCAGAAGAACAGAGAGCAGTTGCAGCTCTTTTATTAACTTCTCTTTAGCCACACTGATTTTTTTAAGCATTTCACCTTTACAGGGCATTTGACTGAAGTTTTGATATCCACCTGGAGAAACAATTTCTTTAGAAGAAAGGCGTAACACTGAGTGCTGTATTGACCCTACACAGAGCTGTCTAGCTCTGAAACAAGGCCTTGTGCAAATCTCAGTGTGTTTGCTCACACGCGTCCCCACGCAGGCTGCGTGACTGCAAGGCTGTTGTGGATCACTGGCTGTTGCAGCAGCAGGACTGAGAATATGAGTTTGCCCCTAACATGTTCTGTGCTTTTAGCTGGGACAAGGGTCAAACAGTAGAAGCGTGGTAGGGGGAAAAGGCAGCTGTAACATCCAAAGACATTACAGAGATGTGCCCAGACATCCTTTCTGTTATGTGTGCAAACACCTGCTTGCTTTCTTTCAGGCTGAGGACAGCTGTTCCTCCTAAGAAAACTCAGTGCCTTCTTCCTATCCTAAGGCCATGTATGTCAGACCTGTGCTCAAAGACCTGTGCTCAAAAGTCATACCAAGGCAATAAAAACACTGAGTGACAATGGGGAAGATGTAGTTGGTTAAGGGACGTGCTCCAGCAGCAGCATCTCACACGGGTCAGGGGTGAGGGAGCAGTCAGTGTTGGCAGTGCCCTCTCCACCTCTGCAGACAGCTGCAAAGAGGGGGAGGCAGGAGCACAGAAGGTGTGCATTTCCAGCATGGCTCTGTTATGCATTCAGAGCATTTTCCCTGAGGCAGGCTGCAGCAGCTTGCTCACAGTGCCCTGTGCTCTGCTCGGCACAGCTGGAGCAGCCCTGTTGATGCTGGCAGCACTGTCTTTCCTAGATGTGACCTCCACACCTTCCAGGAACAGCATGTTAAAGGCGTTTCTGTGCCTAATTCCTAGATTTCAAATGTTGCTCTGCACCTTACTGTGCTCAGAAACAGCAGACACATCCAGCAGTTCATGGGCATATGCACTTATGCCTGCTTAGTCTGACTGCTGCCCTCCCGTTCCAGCTCTGCCTCAGGGTGGAGGACATGTGGCCTGGAGGCTGGCAGCTGACTAGGTGATGTGCAGGAGGACATTGCAGTGGCAAAGTCACACACCAAAAGCCACACTCCAGCAGGATGGTGGCAGAGTTAGCCCTGAGCCATCGGTGCAGGACCATCTCAGCTGTCTTGAGACTGCACGTCATCTGCCTTCCCTTGGAGAGAGTTGTTTTAGCTGTCATTGAGCTTAGAAACATAAGACTCCTTCCTTGACTCAGGAAAGTCTTTCTCATAGCACTTGAGACAGCTTTTGAGCCTTGTTTATAGAAAATTACAAAGATTTCTAAAGGAGGAAGGGGAGAGAGTCTTTAAATTCTGGGGGGGGAGCCTACTCTTATCAGCAGAATTAAAACCCACTATTTAGCTGACTAGCTAAATAGATACCTTACATTTATAATAATTCTTTCAAGATATACCAGCTAACCCATGTGATTTCAGCAGCCATGGCTCCAGCATCTGGCTGTGTTTTGACGTTTCGAAGATGTAGAGGTATTGTGTGGAATTGCAATGTTTTTGCTCAAACGTCAGTGGTAATATTCCTGGCATGCTCAAGCAGTGGATATTCCTGTGCCTAGGTGCCTCGTTATCTGCAGATGCCATAATGAGAATATGAATGCTGTCAATCACTTTGAGACGCTTGTAAAAGCAATAATCTAGGAAAGCTGTCCTTGATTTTCTCTTACTGCTCTGTGTTGGTAGGCTGGGAAAATCATTTGGATGTGAGGAACTTGGACTTTGTTTGGCCTATTCTTAACAAACTTGGATCTCTCTCAAGCCACACTCCTTGAATACATTCAATTCTTCTTTCCTTGAGAGGGAAGGACAGGACCCACAAGGAGCTCTCCTGGAGTCTTTCAGACAACTTCTACCTTTAAGACAGATTGTGGGGGACTTGTAATGGTTCATCTAATGTGCCCATCAATGCCCGATAAATCTTAATCATAGAATTAAAGTTTATGGACTCTCCCTCTCTCTTTATTTCAAGACTACATAGGCAGCTCAGCTTCAAAGCAGAAAAATCATAACTTCCCAACCAAAAAGTAGTTGAAAATCTTGAGAAGAACAGGCTATCCCTGGAAACCACCTTTTCATCCAGAAGGGCTTTTCCCAAGCTAGATGTGTGAAGGTTTTTAATAAGTATTATGAAATCCCTACAGATGTAGATACAAAACATCTGCAATAGTTGACAGCTTCACAGATTTATTGAAGTTATTTCTGAAAGGCATATTCTGTAAGCAAACATCTTGCAGTTCCTAATTATCAAAAGGGAAAATAGTTTGACTAGTCTCTCCTTATTTTTTGCTCATTTCAGTTTGACATCCATGGAATATTGGGGAGATAATATTAATCTTCCTTGACTCTGATGTCTAAAAGTTAGACAATTAAGTCTGAGCTAGTTACCCTTTAAAGTCAGTGGAGTGAAACAGGGCAGTTTGTGCTAAGACAGAGTCTTAGCATTGGTCAAATGAATTGGATTTATAGTCTCCACTAATGATAAAAAAAGATGTAGCTCAGCCACCAGAGCAGGCTGGATACCTGACATTCTTAATGCTGGGGGAGATTGATTCCACCCTTCCCTGGCCAAAATATTGCACCATGCCCTCGTGTTTCCCACACATCTGGCAGTGAGCCTCCAAAAGCTGAAGTGTCTCTCTGGGGGCACTGACCAGGGGACTTGTAGCACCCAGTCATGCTGCAGGACAGCCCAGAAAATCTCCTTTAGCTTCAGCAGTGCCTGGGTGTCCCTGGTAATGCACTTTGTGCTGGGGGTGCAATGATAACCTGTGTTAGGCTAGATAAAAGTCTAAATTAGGCCTAGGGAAGCATCTCTGTTTCCCTGAGGAAAGATCACTGCATCCTTGCCCAAAGCCACCAAATGAGGTCCCAGCCTTTGGATCTCTCAGCTTGTGCAGGATCAGATGAGGGCTGCAGGGTTTGGAGTGTTTGCTTCTGCACTACCATTTCCAGAGGTTGCTCATGTGTTCCTCTCCTCTCTTTTTAATTAGTAAATTAATGAATTCAGTGCTGATTTTGCATTGCCCTTTTGAGTGTTGGAAGGCGTGATAAAGTAATCATGAATGTGTTGGTGCAAGGCTTAAAGTGGCTTAGGATTCACAGATGCTGGGACAGTGCCCAGGCGGGAGGTGACACGACAGGGTAGCAGAGCAGATGTGTTGGGCTACATTGTTGGATGAGTACCTGGACAGCTGCTGGTGTTAGCAGGGTTACCTTTGCACCCCCAGACTGACCCCACTTGAACAATTCTGTTGAGCTTTTTTCTGAAAATTAGTTGGACTTTCATTGTGGAGCTACTTGAACTGCTTCGTATTTCACATCGCTCTTGCAGCAAGACTTTTGGGTACAGCTCCTCCCACCCTATCCTTGCATTTAACATAAACATAATTTAGCACAAAGGTGAACTTGGTTTTATCATTTAATCGGGGCTCTACACTGAAATTCAAACATGGTGTGTGTTTTCACAGAATTCATTTTACCTGTATAATCTCACATTAGAGTGGTATTGCCTTCCAGAGGGTCACTGCAGACTTGCACTGAGATTATTTTGTCATTGCAAGCTTGTGTGATAATAGGATTACCATAGGCATGTTTTGAAATTGTTCTGAGATTGCTGTGAGGATGTCAGGTCTCTATGCAAGGGTTTGCCTCACTAAGAGTAGCACAAACCAAGCTAGAAAACCTGAGAAATGTAAATATGTTGCAAAAAGAAATGCACTTGACGCATCTTGCTCACAAAAGGAAACCATTTGTGTTTCTAGAAGTTTTGCAGCAGGCACGAGAGTAAATCAGGAATGCTTGAAAGGGATGAAAAATTTATCACAGGTCAGATTTACATATATAGATCAAAGTACATACACAAAAATGCAAATGGAGTTACTATGAGTGTCTACAGAAACAAATGCTGATATCAATATCTAATTAAACAGCTACATGTGGCACTGTGGTTTATCAGAGCAATAATGGGGTCTGTCTGTTGGGGATGACCAACTGGAATCATAGAATCATTTGGGCTGGAAAAGACTTCCAAAGTCATTGATTCAAACCTTCAACCATCCTCATCTTGTCACCCAGCCCAGAGCACTGAGTGCCACGTCCAGTGATTCTGTGAACACCACCAGGGGATGGGGATTCCACCACCTCCCTGGACAGCCCCTTCCAGTGATTAACCACCCTTTCCATGGAGAAACTCCTCCTCATGTCCAGCCTGAACCTCCCCTGATGCAGCTTGAATCTATGTCCTCTTGTCCTGTTGCTACTTAAAAAAATGTGTTAGCTTTTTTTATTCTTAATAAAAATGTCCCATTACCACTACAATAGTGACTATCCTGGTATATATACAGCCATCTATGATTGCTTGTTTGAAATGCTGGTAACTATTACATGCAGAAGTTCTGATCAAATAGAAAGTGAACGAGCCCATAAAATTAATGTCATGGAAATAAAGAATTATTACAGCCTACTCAAATTTTAAACAAGTAGTGGGAAGTATTTAATTTCTGCTTATCATTTTTGATGCTGTTCTTAAGGCCTATTTAATTAAAGAAGAGCTTGTGGCTCCTTTTGGGAAAATAAAATAACTCCACCCAGAGAGGTGTATTGTATTCTATTCTATTCTAGTTCTGTCAGCTCCTTGCTTTTTTTTTTCTTTTGATTACAGGGCATATTTTCAATGTGATGTAGTGTAGCAGTATTATTTAAAATATGGCTATTAAGCTTACCTACCATTCTGAAAGCTAGGCAAAGCTCAGATCATCCTGCATGCATCCCCATCCAAACCTTAGCAGTGACAGATTAGCTTAGCAAAGGGCCTTGCCTGGCCGTCCCAGCTGGCTTCTGTACTCATTTCAAAAATATGTTTTCATCAAAAGCTCTTCAGCTGACAGCTGAGTTGGGGGGCAAATAAAACAGTAAAACTCCTGGCAATTTAATTTTTCAATGAAAGCTTTGACAAAAAAACAAAAGTTCATTGTTAAATCCTGCTCATCTTCAGCAGTATTTTCTGAGTAACTCTTAAAGGTACCTCTATCTTTTGCTACCAATTCCAGCTCAGAAAACACCAGCGCTTCAGAGAGCTCAAAGGAATTTCAGCTGGCCCTGAGGAGACTCCAGTCTACACATGGTGGGTTAAAGTGTGTCACCAGAGCAGGAGAGACATCTGGGCTGTCCATGCACATGGGTGCTGAGTTGATGGCTCAAACTGTGGGGCAGGAGCTCAGAGCTGCAGGTACTTTAAAACCAGTGATGCCAAGGGCTGCAGTCAGTGAATCTCAGAATAATTTGGATTGACTGGAACCTCTGGATATCACCTGCTCCAACCCCTTGCACAAAGCTGTGCTAAACTTGAAAAATACCTTCATCACTTTATCAATTATCTGCTCTAATTCAAAATAATCTCGCCTATCATTCAAGGGTATAAATGCACCTTGGAAAATGTAGTCTTATACTCATTTTGCAAAAGGGTAAGTTGAGGTAACCCACTGCAGAGCTGCTGGCTGAGACAGATCCACAGATTTCCCCCCATCTTGCAGCTGTGTGCTTTCCTGCTAGGCATGCTGCCTGTCTGCAGGACAATTGGCCATTATTTACATGGAGGCACAAGATCCTTGTGATAAAATGCCCATCCAAGCATCAAAGTAGTCATCAGTGTGGTCTCATTTCTTCTCTTGGTATCATTCAGAGTCGTACACGTGTTTCCCATGGGCAGAATTTGACCCTTGCTGCAGAAATTAGAAGAGGTTAGTTATTAAAGCAACGTGGTTTGAAATTGTCTTGGTAGTTGCTAAGCACATCTGTGATTATGTCAATTTAGGTTTGCCTAAAAATCTAAAGCTTTCAGTGAAATGTTGCAAGGAAGGAAAAATAATGCTTTTATGTGTTAATGACATATTCTGGACAAGCAAAATTAAAAAAAAAACCAAACCTGCATGGGGTTATGTTCTGGGCTCCCTTTTATTTTGCAGCTCTGTATATACTGGATTGAGGTCTACAGTTGCTGACCACTGCTTTGATTATCTCACTGTAGCACATAATGCTTTGTACCCAGAGAATGTATTCCAGCAAGCTCCTAAATTGTATTTGGACAAAGAATAATTGAACACTGGACAGAATAACAAATGCTATGGTCAAGTTTGCTTCATGGGTTTATCGTGTTGTATTAACATGATAGAAATATGAATACTTAAATCTTATCTCAGGTATAGTTTATAACTGCATTAATCATTTACCGTATTATATATTTTTCATGTCACTAAGATTGTGAGGAAAAGATTCAATTTTCCCAGTGCAGTCAGTTGAATGTGGTTTAGATAAGTTAAAGGCATTGCATTAAACTGTTTCAACATGGCTTTCTCTTATAGATCCTATAAAAGGATGGGGAACATATATCAAACAGTAATAACTTATATTTTACTTTTTTTCTTAAAGTCATATAGCAGTGCATTTTCCATTTTCATTAAAATCAGATAAATGAAGTTACTAAGTTTGCCACTTACAGGTAAATGCATTCAAATTGATACAAGAATTTTTATCTCCTATATTTGCTTCAAATTGTTAAGGGGAAATGCTCTCCTATCAATTAAAGTAGCAGTTTGATAGACACTGAAATTATCCAGAGATATCATAAAGAGCAACAACAAATACCCCCAATAAACCCAACAGTGCTCCACTTTCCTTGTATTTACTGGTGATGGGGAATATGAACCTTCCATAAAGGTTCAAATAAGAGAGTGGCTCACCAGCACACACCTCTGAGGTTTCAGCACACCACAAAGCACTGCCATTTTGCTCCACATAAAACAGGAATAGGTACCAGCATATGCATCATGCACTGCCAGCTGCCTTTCTAGATCACTATGTGAACACTGCACATTCATTGTCCATGAATTACATGCAGATTCTAATTTGCAAGAGAGGTGCTGATTCATTTCCTTGAAATCAAGAGGTGGCCAAAGGAAAAGGAGTGGATGGAGAGGTGAGGGATGCTGGGGAGGCCATGGAACTGAAATACTGGGACTGGAGATGAATTCATGGTGTTTCAGCAAACTTTCACAATTGCTCATGGCCGTGTTTTGGAACCTCCCATTTAATACTAAAAAAAAACCGGGCAATTACACTGCTCTAGCTGTCATGCTTTGACATCATTCATTATTATTGCTTTTCAAAAGTTTTGTGCCTGGGAAACCAGTGGAAATAGAAGGATCGTTATGCTGTGAGAGATCTTTTGCTACAAAACTCCCTGCAATCATTTGTATCTATCTGATGCACTCCAGCATCATGCTCTGCTTGCTTTATGGCTGTAAAAATAAATAGGATGTTTTAAATATATTGTTGAATTATAACAACTTATTTTCCAGTCAGATTTTTTTTCTATATGGGATCAACTGAAAAAATATTCAAGAAGTTGTACAATATGGAAGGTTTCCTGCTATGAAGGATTTATATGCCTGGTCTGTAAGTGGTGAGTGAAGTGTTTGCCAGCTCTCAATTAGTAGTTTCTATGTCGTTACTGGATTTTTAGAGGGTTTTCCTTAAACTGCTTTGAATTACAGTGTCACAGAATGCTAAATCAATTACATATGTGTCCTTGTAGCTACCCCATAAGGATACCTGCCATGATTTTTTAATGGTGCTTTTAGACTTCTTGTTTACTTCCATGAAGTGAAGTAAAGGTCATAACACAGTGCAACTTATTTCTTAAAGTTTAGAAAAAAATCAAAACAGCAGGCCATAGAATAGAAAGGTGAGATTCAAAGACACAAATCACTTCACAGTCACAAAAATTGCCAAAAAATAGCAGCTTGCAGCTGTGCACAGCAGGGACAGAAAACATTAAACACATGTTAAATAACAAATAGGAGACTTAAATATAGCTAAAAGTGGACCTTATTCTGAATAAATCATGTAAACTGCATCTTAATGGTTCTAGGGAATGTAATGGATCATGTGAAATATGCTAAATTTATATTGTTAAAAAATCAATAGTTAACCCCCTCCCTTTTAAAAAGGGGACTATTGAGTCCATGAGTAAATATTTTGTCTTTCATTTTCTTCCTCTATGTACAGCTGGATTTGTGAAATTTCATTTCAGTTAAGGGCAAAGCAGGACTTGCATTCAAAGCAGTTTGGGTTTTGGGTATGAAACTATTTAACATTCTCTTTACAGAGGCTGGACTTTTAATGAAATTGTCCTTTTTTCCCTTCCTTCTGTTACAAATGCAAGGAACGTGGATTATGCCATTTTTTTATTTTTTTTACATACTCCTGGCAAAGTGTTTGAATTGGTCTCTCCAGCATCCTGCATTCATTTGTGGTGTCTGGGAAAGGGCAGCCATTGCTCAGTGGGCACGGCGAGCCTCATCCCATCCTTCCTCCCGCCGGGGAGCGAGCGAGGGGGAGAGCAGGGCAAAGAAAGGAGCTCTTCTCTTTATGAGAAGCATGAAAAATAAATCACCACTCCGAGTATTCAAATCAATCCTGCTGGCAACTATCTTTCCCTTGAAATGTTTGTTGCCTTCTATTTCTGCCTCCTGAATATTTTCAAGCCTTTTTTTGCTCGCCTTCCGCACCGAGGGTCATGTTTTAGTTTCCCTGTGTATTTCTTCCTTGAGATTAATGCACCTTAATGACATCATTGTGTGCCATGATGGGAAGGTCCCCAAGTTTGCTTTTCTTCCCATCTCAGTTGCACTTCTGAACAGATCAGCTCTCGGGCTTTGATGTTTTTTCCTCCAGGGCTATCTTTCTTATAGGCAATATAGCTTACCTATACGTTTAGTAACTCTGCAGTCTCTCATTAGCTGCATTTTTGTCATCAATAATAAGTTCCCAAGGAGCCTTAATGCAAGGGGTAACGGATACAGTGTGGAGAGGAGCCATTGTTTGATAATGCAATATCTCTCATAACAATGTAAATAAGAGGCTGAATACATTTCAGGGTTCCTTTGTGTTCCACATTATTAGATGGTGCTCTATTTCCAATCTGAATATTCATAATATGCTCCTAGAGTGCAGCGTCAAAGTAAGCGGCTTTGAGGAAAAATTATTTTTTTTTTAAGTGGAAGGGAAAAAAAAAGAAATGAGGAGTGTTCTAATGAGGAACAGTTGAGTACTATGATTTAACATACTTCTGAGGTTTCTATCAGCCTGGAGCTGTTCTTTCTTGGCTTGTACACAGTGCATTTACATGGAGCTCTGTTTGGATGAGTGCCTTCCAAAGTACTAAATGCTCTAATGTACTGAAAAGCGATAAATATGGAAAATGCACACATGCATACACACAGACACACAGTGCAGACACACATACACACACACATCTCCTTGTAGACACACTCACCTGCCCCCACACAGATATTTACACCCCCTCCATGGACGGATAGGTGACATTTTAAAGGCAAAAATAATAAAACTGCGCATAGTTTATGTATTTATTACCTGGCATTGCATAACACTGGAGTACCATTTAATGCAATGTGCTGCCACCCCTTCGGGATGGAGAAAGGGGAAGAAAGACTAAGGGGGAAAGAAAACAAACATGGGATAAGACATGTGAATGTTGGCACTTCCTCCTTGACCTGTCTGAGCCCAGTAACCTGGAAGGCAAGGCAGGGTTTGGGTTTAGCCAGCACAGGCTGTGCTGGGGGTAAGGGCACTGTAAATGCAGACAATAAGCTCTGGAAGTGTGTCACTGTTTACCAAAGGGCTCTCTGCACTGACCTCATGAGCTAACGACAGTGTTGGGAGCAGAAACAGTAATTGGGATTTTTATAGCACAGCCTTTGCTAATTCCTCTCAGTTCATTCCAAAAAAAACTTGGACCACAAAAAATAAAAAAATAAAAAGAGAAATAAAAGCATGAAAACAAAGCTGAATAGGTTAATGAAATGACAATAGAAAAGTGTCCTTAATGGGGATACAATTGCTGCCTGAAATATTTATTACTTACATTCATTTAGATCCTTCACAAAAAAATGTGTCTGTTTTCCTATACTTTGATTTTTGCTCTGAAGTTTCGAGGAGTTTTTGTGCTTTTTCATCTAATATTCCTCCTCTAACTCTCCCAACGTGATTCATTTCTTTAAGATCTTGTTTTATTTTTAAGTCATCAATTACTCAAACTTTGTTGGCCTATCTATTCTCTGCCATCTGGACCCCATACCTTATTTTAAAGCATGTTCAAATAATGACAACCTTCTTTTCTCAATTAATTTATGGGCTGTGGGGACCATTTTTCATTTGTTATCATGCACTTCCATTTGATCTCTCATATCTTTCTTCTGCATCTGCAACCATAGTGTATAAATCTTCCTCTCAAGCATTGTCATGGTGCCCAAGATATATAGGTGTAACTCCCTATTAGTTCCACAAAACTGACCTTAATTTCTAAAAATGGTATCAGATGCGAATAAAGTTTGGTAAGATGATTTGTTTTGATTTACTTTGTACCACTTATCTTGGAGTTTTCTTCCTACTTTTCTTTTATCTAATTTAGACAGTATAGTCTTGCAAGCACAGTTGCATGTTTATCCATTACCTCCCTGCCAATGCTGCTCCTTAGAGAGATGGTGCTGTAAGATTTTGGATGCTAAGAATAATAAAATGGCATTTTTCAGTAACCTGTAGTAAGTACGCAATTTCTTTTTGCATTTAAAAATGGTAATTTAGTTTCCAATAAAATACCAGGATTTTGTGGGGCTGATTGAGGTGACATTAGTCTGGTAAAATGAACAGAAACAGACAAATCCAAATAGCTTTCATTTTATTCTGCTGTGTTGACAAATGGTAAGACTTAAAAATCCAATTCTCCCACCGAGCACTTACAAGAAGCTGGTTTGGACTGCTGAAGGGCTGTGGCTCATGAAACAAAAACCTCTTTTTTTTGTTGTTGTTATGAGGTGGGGAGGGGGCAAGAGAGAGAGTGTGTGTGTGTGTGCGTGTGCATACGTGTGTTTTGTTTTACATAAACAGACTTCAGTCCAAACTAGGGATTGCTAATTAAGCAAAAACCATGACCAGATGTTTATTAACACCTCTCAGGTTCATGGGATTTGGATAGTGTGCAGTTTTCATGGACTAATTTGAGAAGGGAACCACCTTTATTGGAATAATGGCCAATTATAATTGCCTACTTTGCCTATTTTTCTTTTATCTGGTGTACAGTGGAAAAAAAAAATAAGCCTAACCTATCATCCTCGTGCCGTTGATATTAATTCTGCACATTATTGGGTACATATTATTAATAATAAATACATAATAATAATGTACAGATAAAATATTCCTCAGCCATTTACTTTACAGGAACTTTTTTTGTGTGTGTGTGTGTGTGTGTGTGTGTTGTTATTAGTTTATCACACACCAACGTTGTTAACCTATTTATATGTAGCCTGCCATGAGGTTTGCCTCTGCCAAAGCAACGATGCATCACTTTGGTGCCAAAAAGCACTGAAACAGGAAGAGTTGCTGTTGGGTCCCAGCATGGTGACTTCATCACAGGCCTCAGCTTCAAACTGTGGAGTAATAAAACTGAATAGCACAATATAAAACTCCATGTTTCATAAGACAAATATTGCTTTACGCATTCATGTCCCTTGTACTATGTTAACTGTAGGAAGAAATGGAATACAGTTTTAGTGACCCCCTGGGACCTATAAAGGCTATTTCTGAGTCTGAATCTTGCTGTTTAATTTAATCATTTATTATATTAATATTCAAATGGGCTGCATCTTATTAGCTACTGCAAAGATGTTAGTATGTCTGAAATAAATACCTAATTATGCTTTTGAAGAGAGAGGTTCTAAAGACTTTTGTACATTTGTGCTAATAGAACAGTTCATTTGCAGATTTTTTCTGCAGAAATCAGCAGTCTGAGCGTTTGTTTTTTCCCCCTTCTTACTTTGAATAAAATAAGAACACGGATCAAATATACCATTGTGATGGCTAAATAGCACATACGAGTTTTCCCCTTTGTACTGCAAGACTTCATTCTCCAGGCGAGTGAGTTATACAGTAGCAAACTGACCAGTGCCCTCAGCCTCTAGCTCAATAACACATTAATAAAAATAACTGCTTTAACCAAATGACCATGAAATTAAGTATGTTCTTATTCAAATTAAACAAATGGATATGCTTTTGAAAAACATTTTTGAGCCTGACATGGTCATGTTTAAAATACATTGATATTTTATTGTTTTAAAAGGCCATTATTTTTTTTTTTCCCTTGAGTACAAACCAGAAAAGACGAGGACTTTGAATTTTACGCCTTCAAACAATGGAGAGCAGCTTCTTTCAGAAACATTTATTGTGATTCTGCATCAAAGGGGTGGCAGGATGCAGAGATGTGGAAAGAAAAATTTCCCTGGATTTCTATGTCAGCTCATCTTCAGGATCTCCAGGAGAAACCTTTTACCAAGTCTGCATAAGGATGACTTGAACTGCAAATAGTCCATATGTAAATGGTACTAACATGTTTTAAACTCAATGTGCACAGTGCATTTAGACCAGTGCAGAAAATTAGTAATAAATGCAAAAGTTACAGTCTACAAAACTGGGAATGACAAGTTCCTCTCTTTCCAAGGATCACCACAACCAAACTTGGATTTTTTTTTTTTCAAGTTTCTAAGTTCAAGGCTCTTACTGTTACAAAATTATTTCTTTCACAACTGCTTTCTGAATAAATGATGATGTTAATAAAAGGTTAAAGGACAGAAACTGCTGGAAGCTGAAGTCCTCATTTTATCCTCCAACAGCCAAGGCAGACATCTGTAGGACGAGGTCCTCTGGGCTGACTTGCAAATGGGTTTTCCTCCCTCAGCTGTGGTGGTGTGAGAGCCTGGCCAAAGCTTCTCCTGCAGGTGGGGACAACAGTGATCACAATTACTACTGCTGGGCACATTATCAGCCTTCTTGGACCCAATGGGGAGAGGTGAGTCAGCTCCCTTAGTTATTCAGTTTTGTCTGCTGCCCTGTAAGTGTTACCTGTGAAGCTGAGGATGGACCCCCCCCACCCCTGCACTGCATTCCTTGATTCTCCCAGAGCTGTTGGGGCTGCACCTCATCCCCCACACCCCATGATGTCCTCACTCTATGCAAGACACCCTTAAAAACGTGTGCATTTTGCTGTGGAGGGCTGGGGTCAGTGACACCCCCATTGCAGGGGAGTTTGATGACAATTATTTGGTTACCTGAGCCCATTGGCAGCACTGTGAGGAGGATCGATGGACATTAGGGCATGCAATGCATAACATTTTATAACCACTATTACCTTAGTGACCAACTGAAATTATTAACAATGGTCATCTGAACTACCCTGTATATAAAACAATAGCCTTGGTAGTGTTCTAATTAATCACAGTAATGTTTCTCTCAATGAGTAGCTGATGCATTTCTCTGTTGAAAAATATTTTAAAAATACACGTTGTTATCCACTTTTGCCTTCTCTTTTCTTTCCCGGCAGAGTATGTAAAGATTAGATTTTCCACGTTGATTTAACATGTGGAAGTAAAGCTCGGGCATCAATAGTTAACCTTATATTACCCTCTGCTGAACAGACACAGTATCAATGTAGGGGTTTAACTACCACACCACTGAAAACACATATTCCTGCAGTTTTAGACTCGGCGTAAGAATGCTGTGTATATGTTTTCCTCATTATTTGGATGTGCTGTTTGAATGTTGTGATCAGTGATTCAGAGCACATGATTCATCAGGAAGACATTTGCTAGGCAGACATGTGAGGAGCTGTCTGCCTCTTCAATCTCACTGACAGGGCAAAAATGCTGATTTATAGTAAATCATTAAAATCTGCTTATTATTGCACTGCTTGTTCCTCTTCTCCACTTCAAGCCAGCATCTTGATCTGCATCATGTCTCTTACAATTTTATACTACAGCAAGCAGTTATTTAAACAAGAGAGAAATGATCCTTAGTCTTTATTAGTGCATATGAAAGGATATTTTGTTTAAAGAAGACTAATTAAGAAAGCAGACTCTATTTTCTTGCTCAGTTTAGGGAAAAATAAAGATTTAAAACATGCAAGTGCAAAGAATTATTGCAATAAAACATTATTTTAAAATGATTATTGAATAGCTCGGTTTTCTTAAAAAAAAAATAATCGTAAAGCAGCAGCTCAAACACCACCAAAAATATTTGGAAGAAAGGAGATGTTGAATGATTATTCAGCTTGTGAGAGATCTCAGGGAAGACACAGCTAAATATTGTGTAATTATTGATGGACAGGGAAAAAACCCTCAAAACTAGAACCAGGTTCCAGTTGGGTACAATGACAATGGGAACACTAAAATAATTTTCAAGAAGGGGGGGAAGTTTTGTTTACTTTGAAAGAGGTGGTTTTGTGAAATAATACAATATGTAAATACGTTGTCTGATAGAAAAACAAAGAAACAATACAAAAAGGTCTATATTGTGTATGTGTTACTTACAGTAAAAATTTTAATTTGATGCCTGGGGACAGAAATTCTTGCCACTGAATTACAAAGAAGTGAATAAACTGACTCAAAATTAATCCATACAGATCTGTCCCCTTAATAATACTAATTCCAGAGAACAAAGCAGTGCATAATGCATTTTAAATTAACTTGGAAAATGCATAATTTATATTTGTTTTATTTCTTAATATTTGAACACAGGTACATTTTAGAATGCTAAGGACAGGAAAGAAGAGGGCAGATTTTGTCCATATATGCTCCATTAAAAAAAAAATATATAACCAGATAATATTTTTCAAGCTCTCTTAGAAAAGGACTTCAGCTGTGAAATATTACGGAGAAAGGATAAACACAGTTAGGAGAGAGAAAATGATTTTTAACATGCTGTGAAATGAATATGTTTGGTTAAAATATAAAAAGGGTTCTAATTCCTAATAAAACATTCTGAAATAGATAATTACATATTAGTTTGGATCAAAAATAATGTCCTTACTCATGAGAAGCAATTGAGAGATACACGGCGGGGTGCCCTGTCGGGCATGGCAGGCAGCTGGAATAGGCAAAGGCACGAGGCTCCAGTCCATGCAACAGCACAGCCTGCATGGGGAACAGCACTGCAGCCTGCTCCTTCCTCAGTGCTCCTCACCTGCACCTGCAATGGGCTCACCTGTCCCTCACAGAGCATTTACACCACTGACCACAGGGAAGTGCAGCTGGAAACCCACACACCCCGTGTCCAACCCAGGAGAGCCATGCCCAGAGTCAGACGTGCCCTGAACCTTCCTCTGCTGGGGCAGCTCAAAGTTGGCTTCACCCTCTACAGCCCTTCACTCAACAAATCACCCTGGGGAAGAGGAAATAATTTCATTTACTGTCATATCATTGTCCTTCAGGCCATGTCTTTTGGACAAACTCATGGGCACTTTGGTGCCCCACCAAACCTTGGCTGTGCTGCTGGGTTTGGAAGTTTGTCCTTCAGTTTGAATTAAAGAGAAAGAAAGAAAAGTGAAAGGTTTTCTGCTACAAACATAGGTGCAGATGGTAATGTAATACAAGGAGAGAGCATCTGGATTTAAAGATCTTTAGTCTGGAAAAATAGTCCTCACTGTTTTCCTCTCTCCTCTTCCAGAGTACCTTTGGATCTAATAAGCTGAAAGTGTGTTTGGAGAGTGCCAAATGGCAATGGGGTATCTGTGTGCCTTTTGCTGTGTGTATGCAGAGATGGGGCATGTCTCCCCGGGTGGCAGAGGTGTCTGCACTGGGTGCCAGTCTGGGCTGCCCCTGAAAAGAAAAACCAGCTGTAATACACTCCAGAAATTCTGCAGGTATTTCCATTCCTGTACCGAAATTATGATGCTGAGAGAGAAGAGAAACCTGAGTGAGAACTGGAAAAATTGGACCTGCTTGTCTATATTTACTTGGGGGAATGTTGGCTGACCCAGATTTAAAAAGAGTGGTGGTACATGTGCAGTTGGATATCAGTAAGTATTTTGAATAATTTTGTTGCTATAGATTTCAGTTATTAATATTGCTGATTGTTAACTCACTGTAAGTGGATATTGTAGGAGCACACAAAGGGTGAACAGCATCTTTTATGGAGATTTTTCTAAATAAATTTTATGATGTTCAAAAGAGGTGAAATTTCCCTGAGACCAGACTTGCTTACAACACAGAAATTTAGCCCCCAGTTGCTAAGTTATAAATCTTTCTGCCAGATTGGGTAGAACATCACATTACCTTGAACTAAATTTGTAAAGAATGACCATTGTCCTCACAGCTGTAAGAGAAAAATGTAGAGCTTGTCCCAAACCATGGGTTTTAATAGGCTGTTCACAGGAAACTAAAAAGTGAGGAGATAAAACCCAGTCAACACAAATTTATCCAAACTGATTACTTCCATAGTGACAATTTGTTAAAGAATGACTTAACTAGAAAACTAAATTGATTACATTTTGCACACTTTTAGTATTTTAACTACCTGGAAAAAAATGTCCACTTATAGATGGACATTTATAGAAAAACATTCCCAGTTAATTCCTTCCTTGATGCTATGGTTGCGAGTTTATTTCAATAACTCAATTTACAGACTAGCCTTATCGTGGACTAATGCAAATTAATGCTTTGAGTCATAAGTGTTTCTCTTGGAAACAGTAATTTCAAGTTAATGTCTCTTGATGTGAAATGGAGTGCAGTGTCACAAGCTCTCTCTTACCAACCTACAAATTAACTTCTGTTCCCTCTGTACCAGAAATATGGGTGGCAGCCTGCTCTGCTTCCCATAAAAAGTTGTATCAGCACTCATGTGTGTGAATGTGTCTGTGTGTGTTTGTGCCAGGTCACTCTTTAATTCACTGGCTATCCTGGATTTTCACTGCTGCACCAAAACTCTGTGAAAAGGCCATACACAGCCATTGGAAATAAAGCAAGAACAAAGTTCTAAAATCTACAGTATGATAATAAAATGCTCATGAAGGATAGATGTTGATCCCCAAACCAGCCCTGTTTGGGCAGGTGGGTTTGTACACAGGGATTGGTAAGAAAAAAATGCCAACTAGCAACCATGAAAAGAGAATAATAGAATTAAAGTAAGAAAGGAGAGAAATAAAGAAAGAAAACAGTGAGCAGGGGGAAGACATTTGTTTCTTCATTGTATTCATTACCTTTTTTTGTGATGTGTTTTAAATGAATCTACAGTTGAAAAGTTCTCCAATCCAGCATGGCTTTGTCTCCTGCAAATATATTTGATTTTGTATTTTCAGCCCAATCTTTTTAACAATGTGCAGAACTTCAGCCTTACTGTATTTCACAGAGACAAATCCCAGCACTTCTCTCTGTCCTTCCAGCCCTCTGCACATGTTGGACCATGAGTGCTTCACTTCACAATTGCGGAAGACTCAGACCAGGGTAAAGTCTGAACTATTAATAGTGAATTCAGTCACCACAGAGCCAAAGTAGACTAATCCTCTTGGCTGGGCTATTGGTGCTGCCTGGCTCTTGTATTGTTGAAGGCAAAGGTGACCTGGACTGCTGGTTGTTTCTTCTTCTTGCAAAAACTCCATTTTTTCTTTGCCTCCTTATTATTCCTGAAGTAAAACCTCTGATTTTAGTTGAATATGTCTTCTTTAAAAATAAAAATTAACCCCAAAACCCCCAAATAACAATCCTTTTCTTTTGCATAAGACAATCAAGTTATACAAAGCAAGCTTTGCAAGCAGAGAAATTACAAAAATCTGATGCTTAATACAGAATATTTTCTATCTTTGCAAGGTCCTGAACCTTTGTTAGGAGATACCCAGAGTGATTGGGAATTATGTGGTGCTGCCTCACAACACCAAACCCTGCTCAGTCTATGGTTCTTTAATGCACAGAGGAAGAAACACTTAAGTTCATGGGTAGCATGTGTTCAGTGATAAGGGAAAAAAAATCCAAATTGCATGCAGCTCTTGCTCCTGAGAGGAGGAGCTCTGCATCCTTGGAACCACCTTCCCTCATCTTGAGTCCCAGGAGGAGAATGGATGTAAAAGTGTCCATCAGCAGCCAAAGGCAGACGTGGCACTTCAGAGGAAGGGAAATCCAGGCCAATAATTGGATCTGGGACAGAGAACAAGGCAGAATCTTGGAAAATGGAAGGGAAGGAAGAAGATACAAGACTGCAATAAAAGGAATGAAGAATGGAGGACAGAGCATGCATAAGCTGAGATGAGCAAATAAGGTGATAAAAACTAGGGAGGAAAAGACTGATTTTTAGAAGCTGAGGTTGTGATGTCTGTAGGAGGAGAAGAGGAATCAAGACACTGTGGGGGGGAAGGAAATAAAGAAAATCTGGGCTAATGTAAGTAGAAGAAACAAAGAAAACAAAGCATGTCCAAAGAAAAAGCAGGAATGGAGAGTACATATTCCACTGGGAGGAGGCAAAAGTGAGAATAGCTGAGTGCTCTGGACAGAGAGGGACTGCTTGGGAAACCACTGGCAAAACCCAACAAAGTTCCTGTTTATTAATGCAGATTGTTTACTTTTTTTTCCTAAGGTTTGAAGCAAATTATGGGACTTAGAACACTGAACAAAAATACAGAAAAGAAAAAATGAAAGACAAAATGTTTAGTTTTGGTTGTGCAGGTAAGCTTTATTTTTCAGAGTGCCTTGTAATAGCACATGCCAAATAAAATAGCAGAAAGTATAATAGCCTGTTTACAAGATCAAGGCCCAGAAGCAAATCAAATGAAAGGTTAATAAGATCCGAGTTCATAAATTAAGTTTTAAATTCTCTTTTTCTTAAAGAGAAAGATTGAGATGAAAGATCATACAATCTATTTTAATTGTAGAAATAATTAGACATATGGAAGACGAGAAGGGATAATATGTAATCAGTGAAAGGACCTGGTCCTCTTGACCAAGGAAACGCCCTTCCAAAGTCAAAGGCATTGCATATTCATTTTTCTTTAGCTGAAGAAGTCTCCTATTGTCCATGCTCATTCAAGTCATCCAACCTTAAATGGTTTTACCTCATCAAAAGAAGAAAATATATATATTTTTAATTTATATTTTTCCTGTTGTCATATTCTGGCTTAATTTAAAGATTCAGCTATGAGCAAAATTCCCAGGAAGGCTACTGGGGAAGACTCCATTTAGTACTTTGATTTAGGGACATGAAAACAACTGAAAATTTTTATTTTTTATTTCCAACATAAATAGTGTCATGCTTAGAAATATATTTACAATCAAATTTATGAAGTGTACAGGTATCACTTTAATCAGAAGCATCACTTAAATATTTTGGAGGATATTTTTTCCTTGCATTTGGTTTCTTAAGAGTGTGCAAAAAAAAAGATTCTGCAAATTCAGCACTTAAGAGAATGGATAATCATTCAGTGTTGCATTTAAATCATAATGTTGCATTACATTGCAACATCTTGCTTTTCTTAAAACTCAGGCAATTCCCTTAGGACAGTCCCTCTTTAGAGAAAATAAGAGATCTCATCACCAACAATCCCAAAAGAATTTGTAGTGGTGAATTTTGTTTTCTTCAGGATGGAAAAAAAAAAAAAGAAGAAAAAAAGTTTACACACAAGAATATGGCTGCTGATACGATAATAAATGTTTTTCTTCTCACAATTTTCTTCTCTTGGATTTCATTCTGCAGGAGGCTGAAACAGAAGTCTTGGCAAAATTTCTGTTTGGATGGGAGAAGCAAAGTGGCTGCTGTTGGAGGGGCTGTGCCAGACCAGCACAGGGCAGAGGGAGCTGCCCTCTGGTGACGACCACCCAGTGCCAGGAGAAGGTGCCATGGCAATTCCAGAAGCAGGCTGAAGGGGGATATTGATGGGGAAAGTCACCTCCTTCCTCCTTAGTGGATGAAACAGCTTGTCCCAGGGATTTTGTTTGCGAAGAGAACGTGCGGTAACTGATGGGTAAATGTTATTGTGCATGTGCGAATATCACGGGATTGCTGCAGCTCCTGTAATGTGATATCATACATCAGAGTCAGGAGGGATTAACAGCTCTGTCAAATGTCATCAGTGGAAGCTCTGTACATACAGTCAGCTCCTGTGGAAACACTTCTGAGCAGGCGAAGTTGAATTCAAAGAATTTTCAAAAATTGTCATAAATAGGAGATTCCCCAGGGAAGCAGATGTTAGTTCTACCGAGAGCAGTAAAGCATCTTGAGAAAAAAATCATAAATATGGGCAAACCTTCCTCATAGAGGATTTTCTAGAGAAAGATCAAAAAATTTACAGTGGATGTCATTTGCCGTTTTAAAATACTATCATGTGTGCATTAAAAAAAAAAAAGAACATTCTCTTAAATGTCTGTTATTTAGTTTTGGAATGAAAAATATCAAATAGTTAAACTTTATTATGTGTAAGATTGTTTTTAGATCACGATGTAAATGTTACATACAAGAAACCAAACTTGAAAAAGCAAGGAAAAGCAGCTTGCTGCAGAAGGATCCAAGCCACCACAGCCAAACAGATGTTTTCAAGCTAATCTGATGGCAAGGGCCACGTGCCATCATCTGTAACTGAGCCCTTATGGAGGGAGGCCAGGATTACTTGGGGTTGTAAGTCCTGGTTCAGCTATTGAGAACCACGTGGAAATCCTTGAAATGCTGTGTGAAAAACGCAGATGCAGTTTCCATCTGAGGAGTCCTGGTTTGAGCTGCTCAGGTTCACAATCTGCTGAATGGGATGAGGTGGCTGAATCCCCGTGAGCCTCCTCCCTGCTCTGCCCTCCAGCTCTGGGTTTTTCCTCTCCACATCACACAGGAGTAGGACACAGAGCAGAAAGCATTTGGGGGCAGCCACAGAGGAGCCCTGGTGCTCCCTGATGTGATGGCCCTCTCTGCTGCTGCCCGGGGAAGGCTCCATGGTGTTCCCCCATGCTGACACATCCCCATGGGAAAACCCACTGCATTTCCAGGCAAACTTCAGTTCCTCCTGCAGCTTTCCAGAAGAGTTTTACAACCCACACTGCACCCAATATACTCCAGGTCATGACCTTGGAAAGGGTTTTCTTCAAAATAATGGTCATGTCTCAATGTCAAGCACTGTGTTTAATCCTAGTGAAAGTGGTGTAAAAGTAGTGTACTTGCTTACTAAATTTCTTCATTCAAAATAACCCAAGTTTTTCAACCTACAGCATTAAGAAACCAAACAACCTGTGACCAGCTCTGTATTCTTCTGGTCTGTTTTTCCTGCTATAATACTTGGAAGTGACTGGGGTGGGTGACACTCATGGGGAAGTTATGTGCATGTTGAACCCTAAATGTTAGTTATTGAACCCCTAATGCTAGTCATTAAATCAAAGGAACATCTCACCATCTAAACAGGTCTCTATAAATGAGGCTTTGAGCAATCTGGTCTGTCCCTGCCCATGGCAGGGGAGTTGGAACAATGTGATCTTTAAAATCCCTTCCAACCCAAACTTGTCTGTGATTCTAGAGTTAAACTCACTGAGATTTATCAGGACCTCAGATTCTTAGCTATAAAGGGAAAAAGTATTCCCTAATTGGGAATAAACTTTTAATAATAGATCTGTTGCTGTTCAGCAGTGTGAGAGGTGCCCCAAACTGCAAGGAACTTGGGCCACCTGCTCAGGCCCTAAGGTTGGCCTTCACTGAGCCAAAATATTAAGCAATGTCTATCAAAGTCCATAATTGACTCATCTGCAAGGGCTTTCTTCTAATATCCTGTACTTCATTGGAGTTTAAAAAGTCAAGCTCTGTGTTCTTATTAAGTTCAAAGAGCTTAATTACTGTACAAGGAATTAAAATGGTAGTGAAGTTTTAGCTTTCTGAAGATTAATTAATACAATACATAATTAAACTTTAGGTGTATTTTTAAGGGAAGACATGCTTAGGTTACATGAATTCAACCTTCAGCACTGACCTTGTGGCCCCATGAACAGAGGACAGCAAAGCTCTGCTGGAGAAATTGGGAAAGCAATGGCTGGAGGACAGCAGTGACACAGCACAGGGGAGAGACACCAGGCTCAGCTCCCAGTCATTTAAAACCAAATTATGGGAAAACCTTTCTTTGGATTTTAATTCATGTATCGGCATTTATTCGGTTGAAAAACCATCAGAGGCAACCTGTGCAGTCTTACCTGTGCCACTGAGCCCTTGAGCATGTCCTCTGCCAGGTGCTGGTGGTGCTGAGCTTTGGGCTGCACTCACTGAAGGGTCTCACGGTAAAACCCCCGTAGGAGTTGGGGGCTGCAGGTTCTGCAATTCAAATTGGGCTGTCTGGGGGTCTAAGCAGCCAAAATGCCCCATTTGCACCCTCATCTTCACACACTGGGGCCTGGGACATGTGAATACCACTCTGGGAGCTGGGCACAAACATGCTTTCTGTAGGAGGCAGATGTCCATGGTCAGAATGGTGCTAAAAAGTGTTTGTTCAGCCGGGGAAGACAGGCTCTCTCAATTGTCTTTGTTTCACAGCATAATGTAGCGTTTCAACTTTCAATGAAAACACATGGGTTAATGTTATTTAAAATGCATTTAGGATAAAGGCTCCATATGAAACCATGTCAAAAGGAAAAAAAAGTAAAAATCATCATAAACTCCAGCTTTCTCTCAGAAATATTGTACTGGATTTATTTAAGAAAGGAAAGACCCAATATTTTCTGTTTGGAGGATTTTAATGAATAAATGTTATTCCTATTTATTATTTACTACTTTCAAAATTTAATGAATAGTCCTGCTGATAATTTCTTTATTTCTATATTTATAGAATTACAGAATTTCATACATACTGAACTGTGTTATTATCTACACATGTTCTGCCTTTCTGTAAATACAGAAATTTGGTGTTTGCTAGTAGAACTATTCATTACAATTTGAAAGTGGATAAATAATGAATAGTAATGCCATTTCTTCATTAAAATTCTACAAAAGGGAAATACATACTCGTTATTCCTTTCATGAATTCGGCCCATTGAAGGTTCATAAATAATTGTGCTTCACAATTGTGTCTAATTAGCAGTGAACTTAATCCAGTGCATCCAAAAGCCTGAAGCAAAGGGAGGGATTTTTTGTTGTTGTTTTACTTCTCACTCTTAGTGGCGACTGCCTGATTTTTGAATGCACCTTTGCTGATAAGGCAAAACGATGCATCTTCAAAGATCAGTGCTACTCATATTTTTGTTTTGCCCCAGATTTCCTCTTTTAAGTACTGGGTTCATAAACATTGTCCCCGTCGGACTCGAGGTTAGCTCAACAGGAGATCAGCAATTAGCAATACAGCGGCTAATAAGTGAATCTCAAAAAACACTTCTCTACATCTAAGTTCTCCTAGAGTGCTTTTGTTCCCTAACACGAGCTTCCCCGCAGAGCTGTGCTTCTGCAGGAATGTCTCACCATGGAAGAGTTACTCCTGGAGCGAGCTGGAGCTCCTGCATCTGCTCTGGAAACACCCCCAGGGAAGGGCTGTGCAAAAGGCACAAGGCTGGGGCTTCCCTGCCAGGGGGGACTGGGAGGGTTTCAGCACATAGGCAGAGTCACAGCTCTTCAATTCCCTGCACTGGCTCCAAAGTCAACATACAAAATAAACTGGTGGCATCGTTAGCAGGTATTTCCCAACACTGTGCCCTGAAGAACTGCTAGGGAATGATTTATATTGAGCCATCTCTTTTCTCTGTATAAACTATTTTACTGAGGGGCTAGACATGCTAAGTGTCCCATACTCTTCAGCTTTCACTATCTCCAGTTTCTGTGATGTTTATCACATGCCTATAGAGCAGCTCACATTGAGATTCTTCGACAGGCTTGATAAAAATCCTAAATATATTCGTTGTTTTCCTCTTCCTCAACTAGTCAGTCATCAGTAGTGCTGTTGGCTTTGTTCTTTGTACGTTTTCAAAGGAGCTGAATCTCATACTCCAACTGATTTGATGTTATCTGAATCTTAAACCATCGCCAGCTATGAAACATCTAAGTCTGTTATGAATAGCCGTTTAAACAACCAGTACTTCTTTATGAGACACCAGCAGGTTATTTGATTATATTACAATCACATGTCTTGCAGTTGAACTTTCCTGTTGCCAATGAAAAGCAGAGGAGAAGAAGAAGGAAAGGGAAATGAATCTTTGCTTTTCTTAGTTTCCTTTGTATCTAATATGAGTCATAGAGTAAGGATACCAGACAATGTCTTTATTGAATTTATGCCATCAAACTATTTAACACAAAACCTGATATATTTTTTACTGACTTTGTCTTAGAAAACAAAGACAGACTCCAACAGATTTCTTAAGTGAAAGCCCATGGTATCACAGTGTCAATAAAATAAACATTTCTTTTGTTTTTCCTTCCTATTCTTTACAAAAACCAAAGGAAATCTAATGACAAATTCCTTGAGAGAAAAAATTTAACTAAAATAACACCATAGTCTGGTCTTAGAATTATCTCAGCTCCTTCCAAATATAGAAAATAGAAAAATAAATGCTGTTCTGTCATCATATTTCACCCCTGAAAAATTCATATCCTCCAACAAACAAAACTATGAATTAAAATGATCTTTCAATACAACTGCTGGAGAAAGTTGCCTAGGGAAGAGTCAGAGATTAGATATATGGACTGGTTTTTGTTCCTGGTTCTGCCACCAGACATACAGAATGACACTGGACAAGTCGGGGATTTTTTAGGTACCTGCTCTCCCATAACAAAATCCATAGCCATGAGTTAAATCCTGATGACTTATAAAATGCATCCAGAGAGTTAGGCACAGAGAATAATAAGTGAAAAGCTTTCTAATATAACATAAATCTAAAAAATGTACTCACCCTTGGGCATAATAAAACGGGCATAATAGTATTCTCCTACCTCACTGAGTGCTCTCAGCATACATTTCCAAATGCAAGGATTCCTAAAGACTACAGAAATAGTTTTGGAGACTCTCCTATTCCAATGCCTTGAACAGACCCAGACATTGCCTGTCCCTGGCACAAGGTGTGGGTGGGGACACAGGCAAGGGAATCACTGATAGTTTATTGTTCCTAGTGTTTGAACAAGATTTTACCTTGGATTTTTCATCTGTCCATAATATTGTAGGAGTCCTATCTTACAAGCTCGTTGGGATGAGAAGGTCTGTGTTTCCCCGTGCTTTTCCCTTGTTTCTCACACTGCTGCATTTTATAAGTCTGGGAATTATCTCCAGGACCTCAGAAACCAGAATTCAGCAATCCTGACTGGGTGTTTGTCTTTCTGTCAGGCCCCTGTGCAAAAAAATGTTGACTAAATGCTTGTCCATGTCTAAATTCTCAGAGCAAGAATGTGTAACTCTTCCCTTACGTGTCCTTTGTGCCTGTAGACACAGAGCAAGGAGGTGAGAGACCTGCACAAGTGATTTCCCACCTGAGCACGCTGTGACCTGGATGCACATGTAGGGATATTGTTGCAATTTCTGCAACCTAGGTGCAGAGGTTTGGAAACATGCCCCCAGTGACCAGTCATTAGTGAAACTGAAATGAGGACAGCATCATGTAAGAGGCTTTCTGAACGCCTTGAAATATACTCAGCATATTCTAAATGGCTTTAATTCTACAGTACTTTTAATATAACCCTTTAAACATGAGGGAACACAAAGGGAAGGTTAATTGGAATGGCTAATTAAACATAGTGAAGTTAAAGAACTGGAACACTGGGATTTTGTTTTGATATTTAGCAACATCTCATAACCCTAAGGACATTGATTTAGCCTAAGGTCTGGTATCTTTATAAATTGCAACATAGCCTGGAGACCCAAAGGAGAGACAAAAGGGGTTGAGTGCTTGTAACAACAGATTCCCAAAGGAGACCTAATAACAATTATAACCAACATGATTATTTGCATTAGTTAAAAAATAAATCCATCTCTCAGGTTTTATTCATTTTGTACTGATCAACTAGGAGATGAAAACAGTGAGTGAAAATCTGCAACAAAAGCACACCCAAACCCAGAATCCAGAGGACAGGAGTTCATGTCTCATGACTCTCTCTTGTGGATCTGCAGCCACAATATACATTTTCCTTGGATAATCCTGGAGCAATTCAAACCATTTCCCAAATCTGTCAATTAATAATAATAAAATAGTGCTTTTCTTGACTTTTCTAGTCTTCTTCACCAATTTTAGAAAAACTTATAGCTACGAAAAAAAATTAAAAATACCCAAGTTATAACTGGCAGAAGGAAATACAAAAGAGGAGATTAGATGTCCATACCCGCTCCTCACCATTGAAAAGTACCCGTTCCTTGTGCTCTACTGTGCTGATATGCCAGAGGCAAATCCCACGGAGCAGAAACTGCCAAACAGCACTGAAATGAGAAAGTGTGGAGCAACACCAGTAAGATCCTAAACCTTATGTTTTTTCTGGTTGTGGGAGCAGTGTCTCATCTGTGCACTGCATGGTAGAGGAACGTGTGCAGGTGTGCCAGAAATCTGCGTGGCTGATATCACAGACTCTCAGAATATTGAGGGATGGAAGGGACCTCAAGGACCATTGGGTCCTAACCCTGCACTGCCATGGGCAGGGACATCTCTTACCAGACCAGGCTGTCAAGGCCTCATCCCACCTGGCCTTGAGCACTGCCAGGTTTGGAGCACCCACAACATCCCTGGGCAACCTGGCAATATGTCTCACATTGTTAAACTGGAAGAGCAAACAAAAGCTGTTGAACCTCTGATGCCTTTGCTCAGTGAGTTCCATTCCTTGAGAGCTGACCTTACTACACAAAATAAACCTTAACAAAGGTAGCCAGATGGCCTTTGAGACACAGCTACAGGCTGCTAAATACTGAGAACAAATCAATGGAGTCTTTTGGGGGGTTGGTGGTAGTTTATTTTTGGTTTGGGGGGTTTTGCTTAGGGTTGTCACAGTTATCATAGGGACATGAAGAGCTGGATGTTTTCTTTAAGCATTTTCCTCTCTTAGCTCACAGGGAAGTTCCCACAGCAGTGCACAGTTGGCTCAGAGCTGTTTACCTTCCCCATTTCTGACATCACCATTCAGCTGCTGCGGTCTCGTAACGGTGCAGGGATTACAATGTCTGCTGGAAAACATGATGTCTCAGCCTTAGCCACAGTGCCCAGGGAATTGAGAGCACTCCTAAGGATTACAGCGAGTTCCCAGCTGTACTTGCATTACCTGAGCACTCGGCACCAGGAGGAGTCAGTGTCTCTGTTACTCTGATTCATGTGGCTGATGCAAAGTGCATAATCTTTTTAGGAATGCTGACTTCTATTAATTTAAGGTTACCATGACCAAATTACTAGAATATTAATGGCATAGATGCATAGAAGATTAATGAACTATTTGAGTGTGCTGTTTTAGTTTAGTAGCTGGACTGAAGGAAAGCAAGCAGAAATAGAGTGTGCATTTATAAAACCCCCAGTAACCAAGCCCCAAGCAATTACCTGCCACATGCTACATCCATAGCCCAAAAACAAGATATATCTATTTTGCCCAGACTCAGAAATGATGACTAGGTTACAGTTAACTGTTTGAACAGGACAAAAAGGTCTGAAGATATGAGTTAATTTTGAAACTAGCAAGGCAAGTGGTGGGGAAGGGAATATTTAAGCAAATTTTATGATGATGAGCAGCCTTAAAGCCAACATGGTCCTGCCAAGTTCCTGTTACGATTGTCTCCTTCTGTAAACAGCAGCTCTGTGGTGCCATTACCCACACCAGAGACTGAGAACCTGGCTGGCAGGTAGAGCCAGGGACTCCTCCTTGCCCATCAGCATTGCCACATTCACCCAGTGACTGAGCTTTTGCTCCTCACTCTGCGTGGATTTGGGGTGTTCCTGGAACTACACTTTTATCCTGATGCCTTTCCAAAGTCCCTGGGCTCCAGGCAGAAGTAGCCCAAGAGCAGGTGGGCAACACAGGGCCCAGTTTTAGGTTAAGCTCTTGTCTCAGATGTCCTTACACCTCAGGGCCTGCAAGTGCCAGATTATGGCCACTGGTCTGTTTTTATTGTGTGAATGCTGGTGCTGGACCCTCCCAGCTGCCCCCAAGCCTACACCTTCCCCTCCCCTCCCCAGTCCTGTGTGGCACTGCTGCTCATGGAGCACACAAGGAAATCCTCATGGGGTTTTGGGAACTTGGAGAATATTTGGATTTGGGTCATATCTGTGAGGCTTGGCACCATCTCCCCAAAGACTACATTCAGATACATAATTCTGATTTCATGAATATAGAGGCAGCATTAAATGACTCTGTAAAGCCCGGATCCAGCTCTGAAACAATTTGTAGCAAAAGGTGTTCAGGCACCAGATAAATCCACAAATCCACTGCTTTCATTAATATCTACAGAATGCTTGAGAGCAGAAAGGCCTTTATGCACTATATGAAATATTTAACTGGTAACATATTGCCAATAATCAAATATTATGCTCGGAGAAACCTAAATGCAGCCTAAGAATTTGAAACTTACTGCTGAGATAGCAAATAGTTTGTTCTTCATTTCCAAAGGTCTTGCAAAGTTTTGTCATTGCTTTGCAAAAATATCTGAGAGAAATGTGAATCCTTCCTGAAAAATCCAGCAGCAAAGGACCACTTCCCAGCTGTCTTTGTTGGCCATTTAGAAAAATAGAAAATGGTTTCACAACGATTGCTTTCACTTTAATTCCCTCCCCGCCCCCAATTTCATCAGGAGGAGATTCTGCTCCTAAAAGGGTGGTGTAAGCCCAGAACTCTGCTGACTTCACAGAGGTGTAAATGAGAACAGAACAGAGACAATTGCTTTTAAATGGATTAATCAGAGCAAGTTAAACAAAAAGCAGAAAATTCTGTTCCCATTTTACATTCAGGTCAGAATTTGGGGATTTGTTCTCCTCATTTGCCAGTGTTTCAGAACTAGGAAATAATATCTGAGAATTCTTTTTTCTTTCTTGACAAAGAGCGCTAGTCAAAAATTGGGAACCAGATGGCTGCTTATATATTTCTTTTTTTTTTTTTATTTACTGCAATACTAAAGCCACCATAAAAAAGCAAAGTTGAACAGACAGAGCTAATAATATAATCATTCAAAACACCTGCAAACAGTGCAGATGGGCAATTTCTGTCTGCAAAATCATCAGTGAAAGACCGCCTTCCCATATGGGCAAATCTAGCTGCCTTAGAGCTTCCTAAGCTCTGTCCCTTACCTTAAGAAAACCTGCATTGAGCATATGCAGTCTTTTTATAGCAGAGCAGAAGTGTCTGTATCTGCCTGTTTATTTTAGTTAAATATAACTTACAGCACTTACAGCCCTCTATCAGTGTATTCCATTTGCCCATTGAATATCCCAAAAGGGCAGAAACACTGAAGTAGTAAAGCAAACAGCTTTTATTCAGGCAGAACGTTTACAATTGTTAATGTATATTAATGAACCCCAAACACACAAGTTTTATTCCTTTCTGTAAGCAGTTAAAGTACCAAGGTTGATGTTGCTGGGGTGTGTGAGCACATATGTCTGTCTTATGTGTGGGTATGTGTTTAATATTGGGTTGTGAAATTATTTCCCCCCTTATTAAAAAATAACCTTTCTTTCCGGGATCTTTTCAGAATTTCATCCCCAGTGCCAGCATGGGCTGGGAGATGGGAAGGGATGAAGCCTGGGGTGTTCTGGAGCTGGTGCTGCCACTGATCCCCAACAGGATGGGCTGATTCTGTGTTTTCAAAATTTTTCTCACTGCCCAGCTCCTCATCCCCAGTTCAAGCCTGGCTCTGGGAGCTCCCAAACTTAATGGGAACCCAAACCCTTGTAGAATGATCTGCAAACAGCCCCTGTGGCCCTGAGCTCCTCATGACCCTGGCAGGCTCATTGAGTCAAACTCTCCTCTGATGTAGCATTCTTGAGTAAGCATCACTAAGAAAATTCACCACCTAAATGTCAGTGTTTCACATGAAAATCTTATCTGTAATTTTGATTCTCCTTCAGGATATACGATGTTGAAAAAACAAAAGTGCAGTTAAACAGTAAAAATGGAAGTGGAGCAAAGCAAGGATGTTCCAAGCCAAGCAAATCATCTGCAATACTACTTTATTCAATGAATTCACTCTCTGTTGTGTCTTTGCTCCTACAACACATAAAGAAACCACAGACCTAACACTTTTTTTTTTTTTTTTAAATACTAGCTGTAGACAAAAATAGACAGCTTAAGTACATTTTTACTCTGCTGTTCTTGTTAGGTGTGGGCACCCACACAAACTGCTAAATAAAAAACGTTTCTTGTTCTAGAATATATAAATTCACTTTGAAATTCCCCACTGTTCCTTAAAAATTTTGGTTTTAATATATTTATTCTGCCCAGAGTGATCTCAATAGCAAGTCCAGCTGAAGCACAAATGGTCAAAAAATCACAACATGATTTTTGTGATTTTGTTTTTTGATTTCTTTTACCTCTTCAAAACCCACCTCAAAAGACTGCACTGGTGAGTGTCCACAGCCAGGACATCATGGAAGGAGGGGTGACTGCAGCTCTCAGTGAGGCAATGACCTTCTCCAGGCATTTTCTGCATTCAGAGTCCACACATGAGGCCTCTGTGGAAGGAGCTCATTGCTGTGACAGGGCCTTAAATTTCATTTTCTTCAAATATGTGCACAACTTTGAAATTTGCTTTGTATAAATACTTCCTGGCAGTGAAATGCAACTTCTCAAATAGCCAGTGAAAGAACGCAAAAGGAGCAGAAACCAGGCCACAAGGAATGCAAACATTCACAGAAAATATTGTGGATTATGTACCTAGTTCTGGTGAACATCATCATTAGGCCATTTCACCAGGATGCACAGCATTAGCAGCTCATGTTGGTGTTTTAGCAGAACTATTAAAAAGGGAAAATGTCATAAGAAGGGAAACAGGGGGGAACCCAGGTAAAGAGAGACTTCATTTCTACTTTATATATGAATAAAATCCTCCAGAAAAGCCAGGTCTGCTCTCCTAGCAAGAGCTTGGGAGAATACAGCTTTTACACTGCCAGCTCATGTAGGAGGAAAAAGAAAGATGTAAAGCCTTTGCCAGGGCTTCCTATAGTGCAGTAGCTCCATTATTATTATTAAGTATCTTCCTTTCAAAGTTTCCTGGATTTCCTAAATGTAACAATAATTTTAATAATTACAAACCCGAGAACACTACTTCTATGGCCAACTGTGTTCCCTGTTTTCCTCCAAGCTAAAGCTCTGCTTTCATGTAATACATAAAAGAGCAATATTGCTCTGATGAACTAAGACACATGAAATATCTAATTAACATTAAAATATTGTCTCTTGTCATTAGCTTCATTTGCACTTTATGTGTCAGTTCTTGAGAGAGAGGTTCAGAAGCAATGACCTGGCCCTTGAAAAAAAATTAAAAAAATAAAAAAAGCAAGGAAGGAAGCAAGGCAGAAAAGAGAAAGAAATGCAGTGTAGGATACCATGTTCTGTACACACAGAGCTGCTTTTCTGGGTACTTGGGCTCAAAGAGGGCTCTCCATGAATAAGAGAAGCTCTTTTCTCTCTTCTTCTTTTTGTTTTCCCACCACTCACCCTCCTCCAGACTTGTACAGAGGAATGACTTCTGGTCATGAGAGGGGCAGGGGCCGATGGGGTGACACCCATCTCATCCCTTTCCCTGTGCTCCCACTTGCCCAGCATCAGCTGATGTGACTGTGCCAGCCTCGCCAGGGCTTTCCTGCTCTGCTGCGAGCTGGTCCTGAGACCTGCACTCGCCACCTGAAAGTGCCTTGGCCAGGGCACCTTTGGGGGGAAGACATCCTGGGAATCTGCCTTTGGGTCACAAAAACGAAACCCTCCTATTGGCAAAGAAGCCAGCCTGACAACTCTAATTAATTTATTCAAATAGATAACATTTTGTGATTGTCCTGATGGGGGCAGGAAGGCAAAGGAAGATCATTACTTTCATTTCAAACTGACCAGTTTGTTAATCAGGTTTTGATTATTTATGTTGCTAGGAGTTTTGTGCCAAATGAGAGCTGTGTTTGTTTGTTTGTTTACTTATTTATTTATTTATCTGCTTGTTTGTGTGTTTGTTTTGTACCTGGCACCGAAACATGGCAGATCCCTTCACAGCACACCTCTATCACAACGTCAGGGCACGAGCCTCACAAAGCAGCATGGAAGTGGATGTGGACACTTTCCAGCCTGACAGCTCGAGGTCAGGTGGAGCTGCACGTTCAGGGCTGCATTTTTTGGCTCTTCTGGACTGTGGGAAGTTTGTCTCATTAGAGGGGAGAGCTTAGCTGAGACACTTGGAGCAGGCGCTCGCCTCCAGCCGCCAGCAATTAATGTGTGCTCAGACAGGGGTGTTTATCTCTGGTCCATGTCTGGTAACAACTTTTTAAATTAAAATCTCAGGGTCTTAAGCAAGCAGAGAATTTTTACTGTGAAATGAAGGACGAATACAATTCCTACAATACAGCACCAATGCCATAAACAAAATAAACTTTCCTCCTGTCATCCCCTTAGAAAGACCCACTAATTCATTTGGAGTGTGATTACTTTTTTCTTTGTTCTCAGGTTGGTTAGTGCAATCTATTAATAGCTCTGCAAATTACTCCTATTTTTGGTCTTCCCTCTTCTTGGGAAGGCAGGAGTTCTGAGAAAAAAAACCTGTCCTGTCCCCATTTCCTTGGCCAGGATTGTTCCCATCTGCTGGGACCAGGGTGAGCTGCGTTTTGGGGTGTGCAGCCCCTGCCCCAGCCAGGGACTGTCACCCTTTCCTTCCCAAACCTGGAGGGGAGTGGTCCCTGCTGCTGCTTGGGGCAAGGGAGAGCAGGAGAAAATCCACACGTGTTTCAGTGGACACACTCTTCATCCATAATCTGTAATTTTTGTGTGCTCTCTCTGCTGCCAGGACACCACAATTAAATGCCAAAACATGCAAAACTAATTGCACCCAGGTAATTCCCTTAGTCAGCACACCTCGTGGTTGCGTCGCTGTTATTCCTTGCCATTTGTAGGTCAGGATCTAATGGATGAGCTTTGCAGGCCTGCATATTTCTTTTTGGAGTTCATTAAAGCCTGAAGCAATTGCACCTTAACATTTCCATGCAATTGCAAATTTGACCTCTGGCAAGGGGCCTCGGGAATCGATTCATTTCCAAACCAGTTATGATTTGTTGTCACTGAAAAGTTTTGGTGGGGGGAGCGCCCACCTCGAGGCCAGCTGCAAGAGACAGCCCCAGAGCAGGGCTGAGCCACAAGGACAAATGGAAACCAGGAGACAGTTCTGGCACTTCTTAAAAACTGTTCATTATTTAAGAGACATCGAGTTTTTCACATGTTTAAAATTGATGGCAAAACAACTGAAATCACCCTATGTTTGGTTAGCACCTAAAATTCGACTTTGACCCTCTGGTGCCAAAGCAAAGAAATTCACAGTTAAAGCTTCATGTCTGGGCAATACTCTGTGTCTAACTCACACTGTTTTTACAAAGGGTCTGTGCACAATTTTAAGTGCCATATGTCCAGGGTAAGGGAGAAAAACAACAACAAAAATATAAATATCTACTTCTTTTTTTCTTTATTTTTAAAATAATACAGGGATTAAAATCTTTTAGAACATAATCTAGAGTAATGACTGTGTCTGATTATAGGTTTTCATCTTCCCTGGAGGTTCAGTTAATACTCTTCTAAACTATTATAACATGAGTTAAAGGTTGTTGAGCTTTGTTTCTTTTTTTTTTTTTTTTAATTATCCATTGAAATATATTAAGTTTGTGGAACAGAGACTCCTAAATCAATGCTGGTGGCACAAATAAGGTGCAAGAGGCATATTTAAGGGATATCCTTGGTTACAAATAATTAAAATTAGGTATTTTTACATTTTTAAACTGAAAAGTTCACCTCTCTTGATGTCCTGATTGCAAATGTCTGTAGGAGCAAACATGTAAACTGAACAGGAAATTGCATTTATTTTTGGATAGAGTATAGCTGAAAATCTGCCTCAAACACAGAGCAGAACCAGACTGGGAACAATCACAAGAGTAGGTAATGAGTTTGGAAAAAGTCTCAATCTTAAAAATCTTTTTTTATCACTGCTCTAAATATGTGAAGATTCAGCTTTCAGCTGCAGGAATCTGCTATATTTTTGCATGATGGACTGATGGTGTCTTAACTACAAGGTGAAATTCTGTGTATAGGTGCTTACAAAAGGTGGTTGTCTCAGGAAGCTTCAGCCAGCACAGTACCAGAGAGGCTATTCAAAATACAGACATAATCTGATTAAGATTTTATTATTTAAAACTAATACTTTAACACCCTCTAGAAAGCAGCCAGCTTCACGTGCATCTTTCACCCTCCTGCCAGTGTTCCCCAAGATGTAGTTTACTCCTCACTGTCCAAAATAATCAGTGACAGTGTATTACTCCCTTCCTCACATGTATTTCTCAGTGCCCTGCCTTCAGTTTCTCAGGCTTCAAAGTATAATCCCACAAATGGCTTCCAAAAATTTGAGATGTGTTGAGCAACAGAAGATAAAAAATTAATAAATTCATATACCTATTTCTAAAACATTCACCACGTCTGCATTTTGCCGACCAAACAGGCTCCCCCAATGAAACTTTTGCTGTCTTTATGCTTGTTCCAGGAGCATAAATCCAGTTTCACATGACTGAGTAAAACAGTTAATCAAGAGAAACTTCCTTTAATGTGTGGCCATGACAGCACTACAATTTAGTTGAAAATGATAAAGGCGAGCCTTGGTCCAGGTCTGTGAAACCGCAGTGAGATCTGTCCTCCCTGATCCACAGGAAAATTATCAGCACTGTGGCTTTTGTTAAGTCCTTTCATGCAAGATGTCATTTTTCAGGAATGTACAGTAAGTTATCTTGTAGTGAAAGAAAACAAAGTTATGAAGTCTACAAATTAAAGTAAAGATGAATATCATGTTCTTGGGCTAATGTAATATACATCATTCTATATCTCCATATCAAAATTTCATCTATTTTAATATAAAATAATTATTCCAGATAGGATTTCCATCTCAGACCATGACAAATGTCTCACTGCTACACAAGGCAGCACCTCTGGTGGTCCTCACCACCCTTCTTAGAGAGAAAGGAAATGAACCCTGGCAGCTGCTGGGACCTGGGTCCTTCAGAGGCCATCCTTCAGTGATTTTCAAATCAGTGCATGGCAGCTCGTGGGTGCAAAAACATCGCTTAGATGAGATTCTCCCAATGTCCAGCCTAGTTGTTTTCACTCTCCTCATGCCCTCATGGGCACTGTTTGTGATAGCCCTGAATGGGGACCTGATGAGGAGAGACTCCAAACTCACTCCCTGTTCTGAGGAGCAAAGAGAAACTCCTCTGCACCATCAGCTGGGCCTGTCTCCTCCAAAAGCTCCTGGGGTGGCAATGAATCCCTGCCACGGAAGGGAGGCAAGACTCCTCACTGCAATTAAGGCTGTAGCTGTGCTAGCACAAAAGAAGTGTTGCCCTTTCTGTGAACATGTTGTTCTGCCACTTCTGGGAGCTCCTGGCTGCAGACCAGTGGAGATTTGGGTGCACACACGGAGCGTGATGCAGTGCCATGAAATCCTGGCACAGTATCCCTGAAGCCCTGGAAGCATCACAGCAATCTCAGCAGGGCAGCCCACTCTGGCAAGGCTCCTGGATGCTGCACTGACGCTGCAGATACTCTGCTGCCTCACTTGCAGAGCCTGCTTGTTGGGAGCTGTCCTGGGATCCTCACAAAAATGTTCCCAGGGTTGGCAGAGGTGTGTTTTGCACAGACAAAATCACTGCCTTTTGCAAAATCTCAGCTTTGGACATTTTACAAGAAGAAAAGTCAATTATGCAGTAATACCAGTGATCTGAGGACAGCAGCACCCAAATTCCTGCTGCCCTTTTGCTACTCTTATCATTTTGCATCAGGTTTGAGTGGCAAGGAGGGGTTCCAGGGTGGCTTCTGGAGGCACAGAAGTGTCCCCTGTGTCCAGTGGAGCCATGGACATCCACAGGGGAGCAGAGATCCCCCTGAAGCCTGTGGAGGACCCCATGCCAGAGCAGGGGCATGCCCAAAGGAGGTTGTGACCCTGTGGGAAGACCACCCTGGAGCAGCTCCTGACAGGACCTGGGGTCCCATGGAGAGAGAAGCCCATGCTACATCATGGGCTACTCATACTGGAGGAGTTCATGGAGTACTGTCCCCCATCCTGGAGCAGAAGAGTGAGAAGGTTCCTCCCCCTGAGAAGGAGAGAGTGGCAGAGACAATGTGTGGTGAAATGACTACAGCCTGTTTCCCTTTCCCCCTGGGCTGCTGTAGAGGAGGTGGTAAAGAAAATCTGGAGTAAAGTTAAGCCTGGGAAGAAGGGCGGGGTGGGGCAATGAGCTTTTAAGACTTGGCTTTATTTCTCATTATCCTACTCTGATTTGATTGGTAAAACATTAATTTTTTTCCAAATTGAATCTGTTTTGCCCTTGACAGTAATGCCTTAGGGATCACTCCCTATCCTTATCTTGACCTATGAGCCTTTCTTTATATTTTCCCTCCCCTGTTCAGTTAAGGAGGGGAGGGACAGCCTGGCCTTGATGGGCACCTCGGGTGTCCCCCCAGGGACAACTCACCACACATTTGTAAAATGGATATATCTGTTATCACCCACATCAAAGGCAACATGTGGGGCAGCAGAGGGATTTAGAGACACTTAATAACTGTATACTGGTGACAATACAGGGATGGTGTTAGGAAGTAGCAAAGTATCACTTTGGCAGGTGAATAATTTGGGCCCTAAAGCCATTGTGAGCAGGAAGTGACCTCTTGTGTCAGTTTAGCTTCCTCTGTCCACTGGGCTCTAAATGTCACACAAATAAACACAGAAATGACAGGTAGAGTATTTTTAAATTTCAGAAAATTCTGTCTCAATTTCCCATGGAAATGAATTGCAGTTTAATCATTACTTGAGCAAAGGCAACACTCCCTTTTACCTGCCCACTACCCCAGCTGGTTCTAATGAGGGTGTTCAGAGGCTTCGTGCAGAACAGCAACTCATCCTCAATCACTGTTTTGAGTTTTCCTAGTACTCGGTCTCTTCCTCTGCAGGATGAACCCTCAAGTGCTCAGCACTGGAAGTGCTCTTTCCAAAGGCAGCACAAACACGCTGCTGTCTGCAGGATGTGGCTGTGACATTGGTCCCCCAAGAGAAAGCACCAAGTCATGAAGAGAAGTCAAGTCAGTGCTCCTGTCTCTGAAGGAAATAACTAACTCGCTGTCATGTCACTGGCTAAATCTGAAGGGACTGTGATTTGAGGAGTGGATTTCTGAGTATCCTGCTTTTCCAGTACACAGTATTTCTGTCTCTCTTTTTTATTAACAGCAACTAAATGAACCTCAAAAATTATCTGGACTGAATGACAACAAAAACTAAAATTAGTAACAGCATACTCATTGCCTAGGGCAGCGCTGAACTGATGGCTGATGTGATGGTGACAGACAAATCCTTATTCCCATTCTAAATTCTGTCTACTAAATAAATAAGTAATGGCATCAATAGCATTCCCAGCAATTGCATCCACCTCCTGCAACTTTTACACTATTATTGTATTGCTTGACTAACTCTTCAGCATAGCTGGGTACCTGGTCTGACTCAGAAGTAGCACCGCAGCCAAAAAGTCAGGAAGAGAGAGATTGGATAAGTTGGTGTGAGTATTTGATGGATAATATCTTATATTAGTCCTTAGTAGGCATCCAGTACTTGTCATGTCTTTTCTTCTTCTATGCCAACCTTCTGTAATGTGGAAATACTTTCTAGATATTTCTGGTGTATCTCCTTGTTTCTCACCTGTTTTGTTGGGTTTTTTTTTCATATCAGCCCTGATAAGAAAGAGAAAAAAAAAGTATCTGAATAGCAATCTATCTTGACAGAAAGACAAGCAACAAAAAAAACCATAACAGGTCACATCAGAAACAGCTAGAAGATCTGGGGAAAATATATTTGGATTTAGGCAAAGTTACCTGTACCTTTCAAACTTTTTAGACAGATGAGTAGTCCTATTTAATTTTCATCTTATTTCTCAGTGACTGAAGCCGTATTTTTCTGTTTGTGTTCATTAGAAATCCCTTTTATGAGGACAGGATTGAATCTGAAGTGTTTGAACACAACATGCTTCTCCCAGTAACATAGAAAACACCTCTTGCCTGCCCTGCTGCAGAGGGGCTTCAATACCACCTCCAAATCATCTCCTTTAGCCCCAGAGTAAAACCCACTCTGTATTACATGACTGGATGTAAGAACTTCATCATTTTAGCAACTTTTTTGAGTATTATCCGTTTAACTTCCCCTCAGACACTCCTGCCTTTCCCTGGTTTCATTGGTTCAGCACTGTTCACCCTGGGGATTGCTCACAGAGCAGCAGGAGAGCTGAGAGCCAGTCTCACATCATGGCTGTGCTCCCTCTTGCTCATCATCCATCAGCATGCAGTGGTGGGATCCATCCCCAGATAAATACACCTCGAAGGTTCCCCTCACATAATTAGGCTACAGTATAGTCCCACTGGGGCATCTGATGAGTAGAGACTCCCTCTTCTGAGCTCCTTTCTACTGCTGGCACTTCCTGGTGAGGTTTTCTCAAACCCCACAGCTGGGGTTTGAGGCTCTAAGGTATTGCAACACTTCTTTTCCCAGACACTGAGCCAGGCACACTATCTGTGAAAAAGAGAGAGTCAAAATGAATAGATTCAAATCTTACAGAAAGTGATTTAAGTTCAGCACATGCTTTGTAGCACACTTAGAAATAAGAAGCCTGATTTCCATGCAGATATGTAATGCCCCTAAGGCAATTCATCACAAAATCATGTTATATTATGGACAGAACAGTGTTGCCTGTGATGGAAAGGCACAGAGCTCATACCTTCTAGAGTCTCACTGTCCTGGTGGGGCTCAAAAATGAGCACTGTGAAACTTGGCTTTGTTTTCCTTTGTCCAGGGCTGCCCTCCAGTGCAGCCACCCAACAAGGCTGCATGGCAGATACCTCTGTGGTGTGCTCATAACATTTACAGCATCAGAGAGAACTCATCAGCTGTACTCTCTGACTATCAAGATTTTCAGGAAAGACCAACAGGCCCCAAGGCATTCAGCTCATGGTGCCTTGCTTAGGACTACTGAAAAGAATCTTGCTGGTGTCCAGAATTTTTTGAGTGCCCCAGGTTTTGGAGTTTTGCAGAATCAGTTTGCAGCATAACAAAACCCTCACTGGGAAAACTTACCAGGCTGTAAGAAGTCTGTGTGGTGTTAGACAATTTAGTGGCAGCATTAACCTCAACATAACAACGTGAAGATCTTCATCTAGCCACGCTTTTAGCAGTTGTAAATATATACAGTCCTTTCACAGTGGATAGAAATGTTGGGTTTGGGTCACAAAAGTCCTCAGCTGGATTAGAGTCCAAGGTGGTGCTAAAGATATAAATACATACATGAATATATGTATGTATACACACACACAATCCTCTTTTGCATCACTTTGCATGCGTGCTCTGAATCATTTGTTATGCAATGACCCTGAAGGAAACCCATGAAGGCCAAACAATTGATAATAATGAAACAGAAAAACCACAAAAGCATAAACGTTCTAGGAGGTAAGGAAGAGAGGAGAGCCATTGGGTAATCCGCTGAATCCATTTGAGATTACATGAAAACTCCACTTAAAAACTGTGCTATAGAAGACATCTCAATTGCACCTACTTGCCCCCTTAACTTGGAGAGACAGGAATACTTTCAGATACAGAGTTCAGTTCCCAGTTGCATGCAGAGATGATGCTTTCTGCTTTTACTAGTATCTTCATTACATTCTTGTACAGCATGAGCTTATCTATTTATATGTACCTGTTTGGTCCAGGAAAAATAAGTTTTGGGTTGTGTTTGCTTAATTTAAAGGGAAATTAAAGGGCTCTAAAAACAATGAAATCAACAAAAATGAGATTAAGGTGGAGACCAGTTAGAAATTACTCTGCCAAAAGACACATAAAGATGTCTGTATGTTCCAGTTATTATTTTTTCCAGACAATGATATATTAAATAACAGAGATTTTGTAAACCTTCATGCTACTAAACTGCTTAATGCTAGGAAGTCAAATCGATAAGGTGCTTTTACTGGGCCTTCATTCCATTCCACAAGCATAGCCAGATGGATTGAGGTGAAGGAATGCAAACATCCAATGAGGATGTCATTGCTGTGCCTCATACCTGAGTCTCCTCAGAAATTAAGAGTTTGGAGGAGACAGCTCTTCCTGAAGCACTGTCTTGGCACTTCCCCAGGAACAGCCCTGCTGAAAGAAAGCCATGAGTGAGAAACACCAAAAGTTGAAGTGGCATTGGGATATTCCTCCATGCATGGTCCTTGCTTCTGGGCCTGAGGGGTTGCAGAGGTCCAGGCTGCCCTCTCTGAACAAAAAAACCTTTGTTCTTTTCCTAGTGGATAAAATTGGTTGAACCTATCCCATTTGTCATTCCCCTTTCAGAAAGGAAAAGAAACATTGAGCTTTCTGGGCCCTTATTCCACTACTGACAAATGGCAACCAGGGAGTTTTATACATGGCAACCAGAGGGGTGATGAGGCACAAGTGGTCACTTGTGCACTGCAGTAGTTTTGAGATAGCCTAATCAATGCTTATTTGCTTTGATTCTCTCAAGTAGTGAGCAGAGGTTACACAGGCAGACCATTGAAACAATCAAATATGGATTTAGGCATAGAATTTTGAAGATTTGTGACTTTATATTGGCCAACGACAGAAATGAACTGCAATTGTTTTGATATTTGGGATGGCTGTATTGGTACCAACAATATTTAAGGTGAACTTCAAAAGATATCTTTGCCTGTTGCTGAAATAAAAGGGTCTTTCCTGTCTTTGTGTTATATTTCATTACAATGTATGATTACCTGTCCTGAACAGATCTCCTGGAAGGGAGCAAGAGCTATTGTCAGATTAACTAGAGCCATATGTCTGCAGCATAAATCCATGTAATGGAGGGAGACACTTACCTAGGAGGGTGGATGGATGCTCCAAAGAAGAAACAGAGAGTGAGAAGAGCTGCTGAGCTGGAAATCCAGAAACCTTTTCACCTGCTGAAGGCTTACACTGTTTGATAACAGAGCATTTGAGTTTGCATTTAGGCAGAAGCAGGCTCGGTGTCATGCTCTGGGGTCTGGATCCTGCAGAGTGATGCAACAGTCCATGGCAATAGACTACTTTGTGGCAGTTTTAATCTGGAGGTCTTCACATGCTGTCAGGAAAGCTTGTGCGTTGCACAGATTGTGTGTCAGGTCTGCACATCTCAGAGGGCTCTGATGGGAAACTGAGCATGACCAACGTGCCCAGGAGAACCACTGGACAAAAATGGTGCCCGGGACAGCCTCAGTGCACACCTCAGTGCTCTCTTTTTGGGGCAGAGTACTTACAATAAAACTCTGCAGATGGGCTTGCCCTGAGAACTGCTCAGCCTCCGAGGCACGTCCTGGGTGCATGCACTGCTCCTCGTCAAGGATCTGGCCCTGTCTAAACCAGGCTAATTATTAAGTCGTCTCCTTCCCGTTAACTTGTGAGGAAAATTACCCTTCTGAGTTTGAATGACAGAACAGCATTAAGAGTATGCACCTTTTTTTTTTTCTTAAATCAACCAAACAGAAAATTCACAATGAGGATGATCTTGTAATTACACACACGTCAGAACAGAGAGCATGATAGTTTGCTCAGATTTGTTTGAACGTTTCTTTAGAAGAATTTGGGAGGAGAGAGGGAGGGAAATGTTCATTGTAAATCAACTTTGGCATGAAACTTTTGTAAAAAGGTGCCCAACATGCATTACATTCTTTGTTCTGTGTTTTTGCTACATATAAAGCCTTGACAACCTGCTATTCTATGATTGATGCACTTATTTCTCCTAAAGTATCACTAACCAAGCATATCATTTTTATACAGTAAGTGTGTATTCAATTTCCTACAGTTTGACTGCTAAACAGGCTCAATGGTAAAACAAATATATACTGCTGCAGTGCACTGTTCAGGGGGACCAATGGAAAACTTTGGAATATTTTTTCATTCGTGTTCCCTTTGCTTTTAGTGGCAATGAAATCACAGCAGGGGCACATGCTAACTATCCATATTTTTATGGAAGTTGTACTGCCATTGGGTGAAGTCTCCAACTACTGCAGACTTTGTACAATGTTAATAGGAATATTATGATTCATATATTCTTGCACAATAAAGCAGAATGACATATCAGGTTTGCAGGCTCTCCTGACAAGGTATGAGGTATTTATCTGGGTTTGTACACCACAGGCTTATCAGCCGAGTATCTGAATGACTATTGACATCATTAGCATTCATGTATTCATAAAATGTTTAGGGGTCTCCCAGTTACATTCTAGCAAGTATGGAGTTGCTCCTTCTTAGTGTGAAAGAAAATATAAACTGAAAAGAAAAAAAAAGAATTCAAACTCCTGTAGGCTCAGCACTGGATCCCTGGCACTCCTGGACCAGGCGGGAGGATAATGGATCGATGAGAATTCATGGATGTTTATGATGTACGAGGCATTTCAGCTGACATTGAATCAGGTCAGTGGGTCCATTGGACAGGATGCAATGTCAATGGAACTGTTATGTATTATTGATGTCAGTCACAGAATAGATAAAAACATTAGCAAAATAGCTTCCATTGCCATTCCTTTTTTTTTCCCCCCCTCAAATGACAAAAGGTACCTGCCCTTATTAAACACAAGAGGCCTCCAATGTTTCCAATTCTCAAACAGTTTTGACTTGGAGCAAATTTAGGAAATTAGAATATACTGACAAAACAATATTTTTATATGAGAAGAATGGCTTAACTCCTTTCATCTATATTTTAATTTGTGGAATAAGTTTTGCCTGCAAAAGAGAAATCTGCTCACTCTAGGTCCTCTTCTGCAAATTCTTAGGCATGTGAGTCTTTTATTCACTAAATTTTTGCTAATCTCCAGGTTATGCATTACTATACCAATGTATCTATAGGAATAATTCTTATTTACATTGCAAGCAACTTTAAAGTGCTTAGTCTGTGACATTGAAGAACATATTAGGACCTCTTCACCCTGCTAAAGAGGTGAAAAGACCATCATGCAAATCACACCCGATGGACTACACAGACACTTAAAGTAAGAGGACATGTGAAAACTAAAAGCTTTCAACACGGATTAAACCCATTTTACTGAACCTTTTACATTCATATTAGGCATTGCTTCCTAGACATGCAAACCATTTAGGCTGCTGCCAAAACTGACCATTCCTAAATCAGACTCCTTAAACCTCACCAAAACCTAATCTGTGTTAAAAATAGGTATGTAAGAATAAATATTTACAGGATTTAACACCTTATGTGGAGGGAAATAAGCACAATGGGGCATGCCACCCAAAGACTACAGACATTTCTTGGCATTCAAGATTATCCCAATCCCTTGAGTAACATTTTAAAACTTTAAGCAGGTAAGTAACACCATAAATTTCTACAGGGCTCTGTGTGCTGAAATAAAAGCACTTAAAGGCTGCACAGCTTCAAAGCACAAACCATACCCTTGCATTTGCCAATTAGTTCCATAAAGGGATAGGAAAAGGTATTTACCTAATTTACGTGCTTAAAGCTTTGTACTCATACCTTTGGTGAGCTCATCTGAGATTTACACATTTGCTTCTGCAGCCATAGAAGACAGCTTTGTTCAGAGCAAAGTTTAGCAAAATAAAAAAAAAATTAGTAAAGATTATGATCTCAAACAAATATGATTAAGTTGAAAGAAATATATTCAAAAAATGATGCGACTCTTTGCTTGCTTGTTTGATCCTTCTCTATGGTAAAGGTTTGTCCTATTGCTTGATTTCGCCATGATGTGCCAATTGGTGACTTTTAGGCACAAACCCCCCCAGGAATTCCATTGTTAGACATTTGAGCCCTTGTCAGCAAACTGGCTTCACCTCTGAAGCTGCAGGAATTTACAAAGGAGTTTTAATAATGACACAACCTGATTGAGACTTTGTTGATTTTTGCAATAATCTTATTTTAAAAATATTTTTCTTGCACCCATCCCCTGCAAATTATCTTTGCTTCCTTGTTCTTTGTTTTGAACTAGGAATGCTTACAGGGTCATTAAAACTATAATTTGTGTACTGAAATTGTTGGCAAAGATAGGCTACCACTATACATGAGTGCTATCTTCAGAAGTGAAAGCAGAGTAATAATTTTTCTCTCCTCCCTCCCAAAGAGATACCACTAATTAGGAATTCTTTGATCCCGCTGTCTCTGAGCAGAGACTGCTACAGGAAAGGTCATCAGGCCCCTGGCACAAGTATTCAACCTCTTACATGTAAGTGGACCAGGTTTTAAAAAATATTGTGTCAGTTCTCTGAATAATTTATTTGAATATTTTCCGTACCCATTTTGGGTACCCAGCCTCTACCATTTATTATATTTGGTGTCAGTTCCACAATTTTCTCCTAGTTTCAAATCAGAAAAAAACATCAACCAATAAACTTTAGATTCACTGGTAATGCAAGTACTTGCTCCATTCTCATGGTCCAAGCTGGATTTAAAGCATTCAACAGCCACAGGAAAGTGCAAGAGGTGGTTTTTGGTGTTGCCTCATGCTCCTAAAAATGGAGAAGTCGAGCGAAAACTACAGTGGGCGATTCTCCTGTGTGCGTTTGAGACAGTCCCCATGGTGGGTGAGAAAATGTCATTTTTCTCTGTCTCCCCTCTGCAGAGGTTCCCCACAGCCCCAGGAGCATGGGCAGGGTGAGTTCACCCTGCAGGAACCAGGCTCATCCCTCCACCCCGTAGCTGGCAGTGCAGTGAATTCCACATGCACATTCCCCCTGAATATAACTCTATTTAACAAAGACTGCACACGATTTGTTCCCTTTCCTGGGTCTTTCCTTCCCTGCTAGCAAGTGGCTGTTGCAGTTAATCTAAGGAGATTCCTCCTAGGCTCTCTTTGCTCACAAACCCTCTTGTGTTGTAAAACAGATAACTGAAAATTTTTATGGCCAGGTTCTTAAAATATTTTTCAACTTGTCCTTCCCCCCTGCCCCAAGCCTTTTGATGTAAGGAGAAAATCTCACACAGTGCCTACCCTTATCTCCCCAAGAGAAAACAAAGAGAGTTAAAGGCAAATGTCTTCTGCAGAGACTGCCTTTTCTGTGCTGCTCTCCCCACTGTGTGCCAAATAATGGCATCTGTTCCTGCTGTTCTTTAGTTCCCCCATCCAGTGTGTTTTCAACTTCCTGTGAAAATTTGTGGTTCTTAAATCCAAAGGTCATGTTTAACACTTAAGTTCAGTTTGGAAGGATTTGGATTTGTTTCTCATAATTTTTTTTCCCCCCAGCTCTCTTTTGAGAGTAGACAAAAGGCTTTCACCCCTTATTTGCACTGCGTGTTTTACACACCCCAGCATACATCTCTGCGATTCGGGTTAATACTCTGCAAAATCTCCACTCGTGTATTGATAAGCATTAAAGGATTGCTCTTTCCATGCCTTCTGCCAAGGTTCAGTGTGTTGTTAGCAACACAAGCTCCTCTCACACAGCCCTCACTCTATGATCAGGCTGCAGTATGTAGGAATTCCCTCTGTCAGGTCTACAAAAAAACTCAAGCTGCGTGTAAACAAAGCCACATTTCTAAGCAGAGGTTCTTAGAGTGAGTAGCCAAAATTCTACTCAGTTATGTATGATGATTTTGTGCAAGGGGAGCTGAACCCAGATCACATAATTAATTTTTCTTACTCGTTCAAGTTGGACGCAGACTGGGATCTCAGAGCTGAAATGCCAGTGAGAAAACTGGCTTTCTGCATTTTACAGGAGGGAGGCTGAGCTGGTTTGATTATTGATAGATTATAGGCCCCTGTTTATTCAGTATTTCCCTAAAATATAATTTTTAAAAGTGCATATTTGTCAGCAGAATGGATTCACTGAGAGACTTTGAGGCATAATTTTAGAGAGGCAGGCAGGGAATCAAAGGCAAATGCATAACTCTCTACATCTACAGAAAGAAAAAAAAGGCCAAGATCTTCATAGTTTCCTTTCTAAAATTGAGAATAATGGCCCATGCACATTACTGAATATTTAATTGTGTGCCAAGGAACTGGGCTACGCCACAGAGCACTGGGCAAGAGCCAGAGAACAAGATTTGGGGTTCACACCACCTGTGTCCACCACACCTTCAGCCTGAGATTATCTTTTCTGTGTGGAAATGTTTATGGCAAACGCCACTTTAGAGATAAAGGGAAAATATATCCTGAGATGGGCAGGCATTTAATGATGTCATTTTTAAAATATTTTGTATGTTTAATTTCTGTTCATTTGAGAAAAGGAATAAACCTCAGTTGCCTGGTGCCCTGTGCTGGCTCCCAAGACTTTCTCTGCCCTTGATTCACAGGAGCAGGCAGAAGCCTTCACGTCCTTTAGTCTGCACACCCTGTGGATCTGGCATGGTCTCTCTCATTTGGTCTGAGGAATCAGATGCTATTTCTGGTCTGAAGACATTTGTTCTCAATTGCCTACACAGCTCAATAGGATTTTAAGGTACATTTGTTAGGGATTATAAAGCACCTAAAGATGTATCAAGTGGAAGGGTCAATACAAGATCAGGCTGTATTGTGTTACAGCGTGTTGCATTATGTGGTACGTCTCAATTCGCTGTTGGAAACCAGATGTGGCAGACAAGCCCAGCCTATTTTTTGAACATTTGTAGATATCTTTGAATTATGCCATCAGTGTTTAAAGATTTCCACAAAGATTTCAAGAAGTAGATTTTTCTCAAGTCTTCCAATCACGATCAAAACCTCAAATTCTGGTGGGTAATTGAAACACTTTATCCCAATCCAAAAAAAAAAAAAAATAAGCGTAAAAGGAACGCTTTCATCTTTTGCTCGCGATATATATACGGAGCATGGTATGCATTTGCTACCTGTAAGGTGTATTGAATTTTTAATCACCTATATATTCATAGTAAAGAGTAACACATTACTTCTAGCACACAAAAGCTTATGGCATACGATTATCCTTAATTAATGGGTAAGTGCAAAGCTTTATTATTCAATGAAACTGATTTATCATCTTAATTCTCCGATGCTCTGCTTCATGTTTCCATTGAAACCATTGTTTGCACCATGGTAACCAGTAACCACCATATGTACGTGATCCCTTTTATGACCTATACGTAATTAGATTTTATTATTTTCTTAAAGCTGAAGTGCTGCCTGTGCGAGTGGCCTGGCTGCCCAGCCCTCGGAACGAGGGGCGGGTCGCTCGCCGCTCTGTTCCTGCAATCACCAGAATTTTGGTGTATCATTATAACCCGTGTCTGTTTTTCCCCGGCAGTCCTGCACACATCCCTGCTCTCCCTCTCCCAGCACGCCTGCCTGCCTCGCTGTCCCTGTCTCCTGAGCCTGGCACAGCTAGTTAGCTGGAAGGACGTGAGAGGAGCTGAAAGCCAGTGGGTGTCGGAGCTGCCTGGTGGAGAGATCCCCAGCTAATTGCTAGTCCTAACAGGCACAATTAGCCGCTACAAGCCCTTTGAGATGGCCCTGGGCTCCTCTCAGGTAACAGCCATCACTAGATAAAGGCTGAAATACGCTGCATTTAGAGAGACACTTGCAGACAGGGATGTCACAGGCTGCCAATTATGCTCTGCCTGTACACAGTCACTTCCAAGAACCAGACAAGACACATACACCTGAAGTTAAAGGGACAAGATGTGTACTATTTTGAACTACACAAGTGTGGGGCACGCAAAGATATAACCCTTCTCAAATTAGGTCGTGTCATCTTTTCAATTATCAGTTCTTGATCAAGTTCTGCAGTGTTTTTGAACATTTACTGCAAGCAGTAAGTCCTGGAAAGCTCAGCGGGAGAGGGCTGCTTATATTTTTTGCTGTATGTGATATTACTTTAAGCAAAGTTTCACCATCACCATACAGATGAAAATGGCTTGACAGGCCTTTCCTAACCAAACACTGATGCTCTGCCCTGTTGGGACTGCAATCCATCTATTCCTCACAGAGCAGGAGAGGCAGATTAGCATATGTAAGGGATTATTTTTAAAATTAGTGACTACCCCCCATTTATCCATTAAAAAATTACCTCTTCTGAGCATCTCTGACAGTACATTCTTCCTCTCAAAAAATGAACTTCTGTACAAAAAAAAAGCAGCCTAGAAAGACAGCCTGAAAAAAAAAACCAACCAAAAAAAAAAAAAAAAAACACACCAGGTTTTGAGAATGATCAGAAGAAAATGGGCAACTTCAGGTATCTATCACAACAGAGGACATCAGCAACAGCATCCTACAGAAAATCATTACAGACCAGTGCATAACAATTCAAATGTTTCAAAGTTGGAGACTATAAGAATTTCAAGATCTAAATCTAAGGTGTGGTCATTGGTATTAAAAAACAATTTCCAAGACATATAATGAGCACAAATTCTGGCCCCTGAGTCAACCTTAGTCAGTCACCTCCCACTCATGCAACCCATTTGTAACTTTGTGCACAAAACTTCCTCTGAAAGAAACTTCCTATTTTGTTGCTCTGAGAAGTGAAATGATTCCACTGCTTACCTTCAGGTCACGTATCTCCTGCCCTTCTGACAGAACATCAGATCTCCATCATGATTATATTAACAGCACATTCTCATGGTATTCATCAAAATCTGTCAAACCACCTGTAATAAATCAAACTGAAATCAAATATTAAGAGATTTCTATTTCCTATTTAATATCTTTAAAAATAATATTTATTCCTTTTTCTTTTTAATAGCAGCCTAAAGATCATCTTCCAAATGATATCACATTTAGTGGAGCAGGTTAATATTCAGAAGTCAGCTTCCCCAATTCCAACTGATACTACATAGGAATGGCTCTTTCTGTTTAGGAAGCTTGACCAAAACTGAAGATACTTAATATAAATTTCTATTTTTTTAAGGCTCACTTTAAATTTCCCCAAGAGCTTTTTGATCTTAATATGGAAAGCATGCAAAGAATCTAATTACTAATTATGGAATAGTTAAATTCTGTTAAAAGATAAAAATTGCTTGACACATTTGGTTTCACCTCCCCAGAATTAACAGTGAAGTTCTAGATGAAGGCTCATAGGTTTTGTTGAGACCTCTGTGTTCTTACTTACATAGAAGGAAAAGGAGACCAAGGAGACAAAATATGTTACCTGCTCTTAGGCTTTTCTGATATTGATCTACTGATGGATGATTCTTGTGGCAGATTGTTTGACCAGATTCCAGGGAAAAGAAGCCAGGGAACCTGTGTCATTTCCAGTATTCATTTTAGATTCCAGAGGCGTTTTATTAGTTTGTTTCTTACAAACAAGTTTGTTTTCCTTATAAAAAAAAGAGTGGACATCTTTGAAATATATGCAAAATCAACATGCTAATATTTGATTGCAAACCAAGGAATCAAAAAAACTAAAAGGAAAGAATGAGTGCTCTATTATTAAAATAGCAAAATAAATAGATATACATTTTTCCTTTTTACAGATACATTTGCAACCAAATTAGCAACAAGATCTCCTCCAGTATAAATAAAAAAGGCTTGCACTTACCTATTAATTAAGAATAATGGAATGCCATAAGCTTTTGTGTGCTAGTGGTACTGTAATTTGTTACTCTTCACTACAATAAATATATAGCTGATTAAAAATGCAGTGTGGCTTACATACATTAAATTCATACTGCACTGTGTATTGATTCCCTTTGCTCACCCTGGTAGTCCACTGCATTCAGGGCAGGTAGGCTTTGACCCTCTCAAGTAAGGAGGAAAAGTCTCTGGCAAGGCAGAGAGGTTTAGGAACACAAATTTCCCAGTCTGAGTTCCTCATTTGTCCTGTTCCAACTCACCCAGGAACTCCTGCAGCCTTTCTGAGCCATGGAGGGACAGCAAAACAGACTCAGCTGATCTCCCCTGGGACAGAGTTTCCCACCTTGCTCTCAAGCCACCAGCTTTGGAGGTTTTAGAGACCAAGCAGGGCTCGCAGAAAGCAGATTCTCCTCCCCAGATCAGAGGTTTGGTCCATCACTCTTGTGCCCCATCTCCAGCTGTGAGTTATCATAGGGAATTACCACCTCCAGCTCTCCTTCCCATCCTCAAAAGTCAGGATTGAAAAGATGAAATGGAATATATCTGGTAATTTGTACAGCAGAGGAGAAGCAAACGTACCAAGGATAACATCCCGACAAAAATGAATTGAATTTCCCAAGCAAATTAACAGATACAGAACTTGTGAGCACCTCTGATAAAAATAAAATTAATTATGAGAATCAGGTGACTTTGTATTCCTGTGAGAAACAGGGTTATTGTGCACACCCCTGCGTGTGCTCCTCAAACATTCTGCTGCCTATGGCTTCACACAGCATTGCAGCATTGGGGTCTTTTTACAAATTGACTGGTTAGGCCCCAATCACTCCAGGTGTTGTTATATCAAAGTAAATATCCCAATTGTCCTTTTCATGGTGACCACACCTGAACTCAGAAATTATTATTTACATGTGTAATTTAAAACAGATGCATTTTAAATATACCCTAATATATACATGGCAACAATCTAAAGCATTATGCCATTGGACCAAATTAAGCCCATCCAATATCTTCACATTTCATACTCTGTAGCAACCGAATTTTTATTTTAAAAGGTCTAAATCCTCATCCATGTGGCAGAGAAACCTCTATATATTGTTTTGCTATAAGTGGTTGTTTACAGGGCTTTTTTTGCCTGCAAAACCAAATATCTAGAACAGCACCTGTGAGAAACTGAACTTGTCACCCTTGCTGTAGCCTCTTTTATCTAATTTGGGTCAATTATCACTCTGTACATGTTAACACTACCTACTTAATTACTAATAATTTTAGCAGATAAGAAGGAGAAGTGAAAAGTTGATTCTCCTCAGAGAAATCAAAATTTGCTTCCTGAGGGAAATGTAGAAGGGAAAAAGACAAAAAAGGAACCAGAAAAAAAAAAAAAAAAAAAAAGAAGATGGCTAGAGAGTAAAACAAATGATTAACAATGTGCAATATTGTCCCACAGAATGATAAGAAATGTAGTGATCACATCCTCCAGGAATAAATAATGGTGATGCCCAATTCAGTCCCCTCTGCTTGGGCAGTTGTGCTCTGGGGTGAGGGCATTGCCTGGACTGTGCTCAGCCAGTGGATCTGACTCTCTGTACAGGATCTGTGTGGCTGCTCTGGCAATCACAGAACCCTCCCCTGTCACCTCCAGAGGACTGAGACATCCAGCCAAGGGACTTTCAGAATGACTCCATGTCACAGCATTGAACAGAGAATATTCACCCTGTAACTGTAACTTTAGCACAGTAACTGCTACATGGAATAAAAAAACCCAAAACAAACCTGACATTCAGATGAAGCTAAGCTTTTTAGATTAACCATCTTCCTTTATAAAACTGGTCGTGTATCTTTACAGGTCCAAATGCCATTTTTATGTATTAACCTTCAACATACAGTGCCTGGTACCTGTGTGATGGAGCTTCTGCCCATTACAAACTCCAGGAGAAGTGATACCAACTCATTCTCTAACAATATTTTCTGCACTTGGACTTGACGGGTGCAATATTGACCACTCTGGATGTGGTGTGGTTTGTGACACTTGATAGGGTCTGAAACCAGAACGCTATGGCTGTAGGACACAAAATAAGATATCAGAAAATAGAGAGCCAAGGAGATAAATTCTGTGAGTCCACCTGATCAATCCAGCTGAGCCAGAGTGCTGGTTTCCTGAACCCCAGGAAGCAGGCATGTAAAATATCTGTTCCTTGATGGGCCTGGCAGATGTGATGCCAGAAATAATTCTACTCTGATTTATTTTTTGTAGCTTTATCTAGTTCCCTATATTAAACCTACAATCCTAAAATAATTTTAGGGCCATTTATTTTTATGTCTACCAACAGTAGAGTTACCCAAATGTTAAAAGCCTATGCTCATAGGCCCATAAAAGCACTGTTGATTAGATTGCAGTATTTCAGTTTTTAGTTATCAACACTGACACTTTGGGAAAAAATTGAGTACAATATACTTCTGTACACATTGCAGTGTTTTTAACCATTTAGTCAGTACCACGTAGATCAAATAGACACCATAATAAAACAGAAATACATTAAACATACATCTGGAAGCACTTTGTAACTGACTTCTGCTTATGAAAATGACTGTACATAATTTCATCATTCACTTTAATTCAGTCACATGCTGCAGTCAGAGGAGTCAGATAACACACTGCAATAAGATTCAAGCACAGATTTCTCCTTGTGCTAAATTCCACGCTTTATCTGTCAGCCCACACTCAGCATCAGTTGTGAGTCCATAACTTGGCACCAGAGCCTGCAGCAGTGTCTGGGCACAGCAGAGACCTGGTGGGGGTGACAGTGCTCACCTTCCAGACCTTCCAGAGTGTCTGTGCCCTGTCCAGCTCAGACCACGTTTACTGTGAAGGCACTCATGGCAATTCCAGCAGCACTCTGTTACCCTTGAGCAGAAGCTGTAAGGGGAAACCAGGCCTTGCCTTCCATGCCCAGTATCAGCAGGATGTCTGCACAAGGTACTCGTTCCTCTTTTTTTATCCCTCACTGCTTGGTTTGAACCATTACCTGGCATGCACAGCAGGATGAAGAGCCACCATGCATGTACAGCTATTTTCATACTGTGTGTTTTGCAGTTTCAGCCGCACAAGGAAATTTGCAGCAATAACAGAGGTGACAACAGGACACTGCAAAGAAGCCCCAGCCTTCCTGCAGTATGACCAGAGGGAAGCTTGCTCTAAATGATGTGCACCTAAAAACCACAGGCACTTTACCTCATCTGCTGGTATTCCTTTACAAACACCAACTAAACCCCAGGAATGGGCCCTAGCACTGAGGGGTTTTCAAGCTGCAATGCTTGGCCACTCTTGCAATTTTTTAACTACCTTGTCAGTTATTCATCAGAGCATAGCTGAAATTATTAACACCACAGGCATATTATAGCTAAAAAAAATAATAAAAAAAAAGATAAAATTTAACCCACACCAATCTATATTCTCAAAATCAAAAACAAAACCCCAGCAAAATATCTCTGGTCTCTAAGACAGTGACACTTCCAGGGACACCACAGGTTATCCTATTTTATAGGTTAGTGGCAGTGGCTCAGTAACATTTCCTACCTTTTCTTTAACTTCACTTATAAAATTACAAAATCAATTATAAAATCAACCTCATATAGACTGATTTATAAGCACAAACCCACAAACACTTTCTTTATTCAAATGTGAAGAGACATCTTTTGACAAAAACTAGAGATTTAGTTAAGATTCAGTACGATAGAAAAGGTTTCCAAATTGTCTACTACTCAAAGATCTGAAAATACTTTATAAATATCACATTATCTAAGTTTCAGTGCAACAATCATTCATGCAACAATCCAGGCAACTAAACACAGGTATCTCTTTTGTAAATTGAGGATTCTAAAGCACAAAAACACTAAACAAGTGTTAAAAGAAATTACAAGATTTCTGTCCCAGTACTACAAACAAACAGAGATTTTTAATTTTTTTTTTCAGTCCAAGTCTGTTTTAACTTCCAGCTATTCCAACTTATTTCTTCCCTTTGCCTTGCTGGCGAAAACAGAGTATTTAGAGCCTTCATGTGAAAATTCACTGCATCAAATATAGTCTGGCGAGCTTTTGAACAGAAGAGCATTGTCCTTACAGACTGACTGGCTGGCCAGTCCAGCTGGCCTGGATGAAATCTCTTTCTTGATCATTTTGTTTATAGAATATATTTTGCTTTGGCACTTCTGCCACCTGCTCTTGTTTTCCATTACTCCATGGCTGTGTGAGCGCTTGCCCACTTCAGTCTACACTTATCCTGACAGTGCAAAAATATTCCCTCTTCATAAAATAGACTTCAAAACCATCTTTCCTTCATCAAATTTGCAAATTTGCTAATTTGCATTTTTATGCTTCAAGATGAAGCTAGACAGACCACAGGGAAGCTGAGTAATGGGAAGGGTCTCACATGGGTCTAAATCGGACAAGATCAGGGACAAGATCAGGGACAAGATCAGGGACAAGATCAGGGACAAGATCAGGCTCACCCCACCATCTGTGAGCCCAAGTTTTTTGCCTTGTCACTGAAGATGCCTCAGGATGGCATGAATGGAAAATCCTCTATAATTTGGGGTGGTAACTGAATGTAGACAGGCTGATAAGCTCAGCAGGTGATGGGGCAATACCAGCAGCTTCAAACAGCCCACAGGATGAAAGCATCCTTCACTCCACTCTCCTGCAGGGCACCTGCAAGCTGCTGCCCAGCACCAGGCAGGCAGAGCCCAATCACCTGCTCCTGGAGAGGAATGGGACAGCCTCCTCTTCCTCTTCTCCCAGGTTCCAAGCCATGTGTTTCCAAAGGAAAATAACTGCAGCAAGGCTGGATGCAAATCAGCTGAGGGAGCTGCCTCCCTCTCCACAGCTGCAGCAGGAGCACAGCAGCAGCAGCAGGAAGACACTGGTTCAGTAAAACCACAGATTAAGAATGATTAACCTTTACTTGGGTTTGCAGTGATCAGCAAGGTTTGCAGCCAAGGGGCGACGTCCTTCCACCATCCCACAGTTCCCAAGGTGGGACTTGCTGCTGCTCTGGATGCCAACACAGCAAACTCACACGCTCATTTTCAATGTGGCTCTGAGGTTTCCCAAGCAATGCTTGGTCAAAGCACTGTTATTGTTTGCCAATAGAAGAGAAAAGAAAGTTCTTTTCTCCTTAAATGCAGCTGTATTTTACTGCAAAGGAGGGGGAACTGAAAATAATTTTCTGCATCAGTATTATCAATTATCCAAAGCCCATTTGTACCATTATGACTTTAATGTTCTCCCAATAGAAATATAATTCTCATTATTTTTATTGGGTTTTATTTTTATATTGCTATTAAATGCATATCACCAGATTTTCTGTTTTCTTAAACTGTGTGGGCCAAATATCCAGCCCAGTATGAAATCCTGACTTTGAAACTGTGCCCTTGGGCTCGGGCATGGATGCAACATGCACAATGGTGATGCTGAAATTGCTTAGGCATGGGATCATTTATACAAATAAAGCTATGCAAACAAACTTAGTGCTCTTGAATTTCACCATAACCACCAAAGCATACTTGGTAGAAATCATATTTCCAAACAATCCTCTTTCTTGACCCAAAAGGACTAGTATTAGGGAGCAGGTAATGATGCCTTTCAGCACAATTCATTAAAACATACTAAGCTCTTAACGGAAAAAATTCTGAAAGAGCAGGAACTGTTTGAGAATATGGCTTATTTGATATTTTTCTATAGATGTTTTAGAATCAAGACACATTTAATCCCAGTTCCCTCTTCTCCAAAGGTAGAAAGGGAGGGGGTATAATTGATGTATTCCAACAAGGGACAAATTACTGTCATGATTCTGTTGTAAGAAGTAGCAATTCAAGTCTTTTCATGCATATTTAGTAAGTAGGGACATCTTCTTTTTCACAATCCAGTTTCTATTTGTTATAGTTAATACCAAGATGGCATTCTTTTTATATATTAAATCAAATGACTAGACATTACCAAAATAAACCACACTTTTTTCTTTTACAGGCATTCACACATCTCAAGCCATAAATCCAAAGCAGGCACTGGATGAGCATGAAAAATTTGTCAATGCACTTGGCTTGTTCTAAGTATGCACTCACTAAAGAAACCCAGAAACAACATGTTTGAATGCAAAACTTCTCTTGCTTCAACTCTCTCATCTATAATATTTCTGAAAGAATAACTTACCAGGTAAATCCCTCGGTGAACATTCCCTCTGGTGCATTTTGTGTCCCTGACCAAGCCCTGCAAGTTGCCCTGAGGAGCTTCTTTGGTCAGCATGAATAATGGAGCCCCTGGGCTGAGCTGGGTTGGATAAGCCCTCTCCCTGGACCTGCATGATGGTCCTTAAGCAGGCCCCCAATGTAATTTTAAACTTCACTTCATCATAATGATAGGCTACAAACGAGCCTCCTATGAGCATAATAAGCACAGTGAAAAAGACAAACTACGGTAAGAAGCACTATGGCAAACACCAACTGGAACCAGGACATAAACCAGTAAGGCCACGTGTTCAGCTGCCCCCTGAAACTGCCCCCCAGCATGTCCACGTGCCTGGCAGAGAGACTCACACCAGTAGGCATCAAAGATACAAAGATAGATATAGATATAAAGACTCCTGTGTTACCTCATTCCTCATTTTCAGTTTTACTCATGATCCAGTGCTCTCCCAATGTATGGATTTACAAGGCTTCATTGTTTCATACAGTAAAAGCTGATATATCAACCCTTTTTTTTCTTTTTTTTTTTGCCTTACAATTCCAGCTCAGAGACTTCTGTTTGCCTTAATGAATTTTGTTTGCATAGTTGACTGGCATCAGGTTAAGCAGGTATTGAAATGTGATATAACAACCTAATCAACCGTTAACAGGTATAGAAGAAGCCCTGACAAGGAACAGTCTGAAACCTGTTCATGATGAGATTCTTTCTGATAAGGGGAAAAAAGAGAAGTGTAGGACCAATTTATGCATAAATTGGTCACATTTTCACACCTAGCCCCCAATTATCTAAAAAGGGTTTAACATTATATTTATATTGATAAGCTTAACAATGTTGAACCACGACTCTGGGATGATCTGTTACAATTCACATCCAAAGCGACCAGAAGGAATAATTGGAAACCCTCCAGCATTTCAAGAAATAGAAGCAGCCTTGAAAAAGATGAAAACTGCCGTACAAGGTCTGGCTTTTGCTGAAATTACAACATAAATTCCGAATGAAGGATGGCCAAGAATAATTCAACAATTACAAATTCCCCTCTAAAGACACAGGGAATGCTACAAGATCAGAGAAATTGAGTCATCCCAAATGTCTCCAAATGAAAAAAAAAAACCCCAACATAGTAATGACTACAGGCTGACTGAGACACTTGATAGACTGTATCCCTGATTGATTGCACAGGGGTTTTAGCTGAATAACCAGTTTTTATGCTATGAATATCAATAGTTGGCTACATAAATAGAAAGGATGCATGCCAAAAAATTATGGAAATCCTGATACTCATCACCAGTGTGTGAGATAACCTCAAGGTATATTAGACTGCCTTTAATGGTCTACAATCATTTTGACATCTTCTCCAAGGCAGGAGCACCCATAAATGCCGAACTGATTTCCCGCACAAACCAGGCCAGCAAGGCCAACCTGTCACGTGCAAATATCTCAGACAAGCAAAACCTAAACATCCACCCTTTAGCTGATGAGATTGTGATTCTTCCTAGGAACCATCTCTGCTTTCCAGAATCAACTTGCACAGCAGTGAGGAGGGAGCTCTCCCTGGAGTAGTGCCTCAAGCTGCACAGAGACCTGGGTGGAGTCATATATAGGCTCTTAAAAATGTAGAGCAAATGAAGAGAGATAATAACTCCACCTTTAAATCAAGGCTGAGAGGCACAGAGATCATTTCTTTTTCTCCTCCTCCAAAATTTAGCACAAAAATACAGACGTCAGTGAATGCTGGTGCTGGTTCCAGCAGCAGCCCAGGTTTTGTGGTCTCACCATCAGCCTTTCCTTTCCCATCCCCAAATACTGGGAGGACAGCCCTTGCTGCTGGCTGACCTCTTCAGGCATCTCTCCTACCACTCCATCCCTTCTTCATCTCTTCCCTATTCCCTCCCTTCCACAGGAGTGGTTTGACCCAGGCAAGGTCACAGGGAGGTCTCTACACAACCACGCTTTTAGATGAGGTTTCTTACTCCATAACAGGCCTAGAGCAATAAAATAAACTTAAGTTGAATGAGGATAATCTTTTTTCCTCCAACTTGTTTTTAAACTGGAAGAGAAGGGAAATAATCCTTAGAGGATAAAGGTGCTGTGTTTATATCAAACATTTTTTTTTTCATTTAGATTAAAATAAATTTAAAAATAAATTTTAAAAAACAGAAGGAAAATTCAGAACAAAGTCAAGTGAAATAAAACAACATTATCTGTTTTGAAAATGTCTAGATGAAATGCTAAATGAAGACAGAGAAATGACACAGTTGGAAAACACAGGGGTGAAACAGTAAGAAATTTTCTGGATGTTTTTGTTACCTTTCTTTATATGAACAATCCAAAACAGCCAAGAAGAATTTAACAATATTTTAGTATTGCTGATTCTCTTTTTTTTCACACACAAACATATAAAAAAGGATTCAAATAAAATTTTTTTCCTCTGTTGTTCATGTAAACCAACACATAGGTACTTACCCAGATGATCTGGAGAGGTGCTAAATACCTTCAACCAAGCATTGATGACAAATCTGAAATCAGAGCTCATCTTTGGAGATAGGCTGAGGATAATGCTGAGCCCCACCCCAAAGCCATACTGAGGTATCTGCTCTGCTATGGCACAGTCCTCCAAGCTGGAAACCCTAAGGCCTGAACAAAGCTATGTAGTTTCTTAGGTGCTCCTGGTTATTGGACTGTAGTGCTCACCAGGATGAGCTGATTGACATGAACAACATCTGCCATCTCTGTTCCCCTCCTCCACCTCCCCATGGGATGAAGAAGTCGACACATTTTTATCCCATGGTCCTTCCTAGTCCTGGAAGTCCCTCAGATCCCTAGTGGGCTGATGGAGCTTTGTGCAGCATCCAAGAATTAGATATATTTTAAAACACAGCCAATACTTCAGCCTCATTTTACACACTGATTTTTTTTCTTTCTTTTGGGGTGGGTGGAGGTTCCTATTTCTGTAAAAGTTTGGTTTATAATTGAAAAAATCTGCCTACTTAGTACACAGCTAGCCAACTTTGCTATCAAAGACAGGGTTAGGGTGAGGGTATATATATGGGTACCTGGGTGCCTAAGTGCTTGCTTTTGCATAAACCAGTGTAATTTAAAGCTATGGTGCCAGCACCTTATTTCTAAGGGATTTCAGGAGTGTGAATGTGTGCTAGAGAGTGGGTCAGAAAGAGAGAGTCAATAATTCATAGTATACTTCTACAGGATACTCCTTAGAGGATCTCTAAAGTGCATCACTGACATTTATTAACAGATCCTTAGAAGACTCTCCTTGAAAGGCACCGAGACAGTATTATTGTGCCATTTTATAGAGGGGAAACCTGAGGTAGGAATTCAAAGATATGTACTAGCTCACTGAGACATTAAATGAACAAGCCAAGATGGAATCCAAGCATATTTCACTCTCAAGGTAAAATTGTACTGGAGTGCACTTCTGTGCAAGCTTTCACTTCTGACCAGCAGGAACCAGCAGCAAAGGTACAGCTCAGGTCACGTGCAGTGGGTGCAGTCACAGACCTGAGTGTGACCAGTGTTATCTCCATAGAAAACACCATTACCACAAATCAGAGGTCAGATTCTACATGAAATTAATCAGATGTTTTTATTTTGTAGGTCTGCCACAGGATATGTAACATCTTCCTTCAGCAAAAGCACAAACAAGAGAACATCCTGAGTGACCAGGCCAAGAAAAGCCTGAAAAAGTTTCTGAGCTCAATGCCATGAATTTTCAGGGTTGCAGTTCTGGGCTTTGGAGGTGTTGCTGCCCCATTCATCCTTGGTAATGGTGATAAATCCCAGAAACAATGCATCTTTCCCTAGAAACACCACTGCATTATATTTATATCTTTCCTTTGTAATTAAATATTCTATTTTTTCCATGGACATAGAGAAGAAACCGTCTACCTTGAGTCAGAGCTGCATATATTTTAAATTATTAAAAATCCTTGCAATCAAGAAAGAGGGAGTAAAGAAGGAATGTAGGAAGAAGCCTGTGCAATGCAGTAAGAAGGATGGCTGGCAGTATATGGACATTCCTCTCCAAGGAATGTTAGAACACACACTTTGGCACCTAAAATCTTCCACAGCTCTTAGCCACTGACACCCTATAAAGCTGACAAGTGGCCACTGCCACCAAAGCTGTGCCAGCTCCCGCTCCACTTCCCTCCAGCCAAGCAAAGTGCCCAACACCAGCCTGGCAGGAGAGATGTGCAGATGGACCACAGAAGCACCCAGCTGGAAATGCTGGGCTGTTGTTTCCCAGGACACGATTAAACCACAATATTTAAACACTGCTGCTCACCTTTGAGAGAAAAAGCCACAATGCTGCATTGCCTGGACATGGAATTAGTCCCACGTGGCACTGAAAATCCAAGTTTGTAGGAGCTTTTTTAGTATTTTCATTATTAAATAAAGCATACAGTGATTTCAGGTATGGACAGGCTTGGTCCCAGCAGTTTCTGCCTGATTATGGTGTGCAACAAGGGGTATTTTACTCTTGCAAAACTTGTTGGATCTTTGAATAATCCAAAACTATGAAGTAGGGCAAGACATTCCTGCAGTTCGTCTTCACAAAACATGATGTCACTTATGTACAGACTCTTAATCCTATTCCTCCTCCAATTTTCCTTTCAAATATGTGTTTTGTATGGAGTTATCCATCAGACAGCACATTGTCAATGAGATGTGTCATTGCTGTGTGTGTACTCCGATAAAATGAACCTAATGCATATGTAAATCTGCCTTCTCAGGAAAACTGTGCTGAAACACATTTGACTTGAAATCTCACCGCAAAAAGATTTAAGAAGGGAAGAGATGAAAAATCCCCAAGCGCAAAAGATGCAGCCCTTGGGATCTGGAGCCACAATCCATAGAGGAACCTGGGGTGCCCAGGGGGGCAGCACTGCCAGAGCCACGCACCGGGGGTGACCCCAGCTCCTGGGAGCCCTGCACCCCATCCAGAGGCCGTGGGGAAGGAGCAGGTCCTTGTCCCAGAGCACTGTGGGCGCCAGGAGTGCCTGGGGCAGCGGCAATGTAACCTTGTAGAGCTGGGCAGCCGCGCTAATGGAATCACGCGGCAGCAGCGCACGCTGCTCCCAGGATATTGTGCTGCTACAGACCTGCCAAAGTGAGCACAGAGACCTCCATGAAAAACCTAAATAAATCCTCATTCTGCTAGCATGGACTTAGCTAATTGTTGGGGGGCTTTTTTTTTTTTTTTTTCCTTTTGTGTGTAAAGGCAGCTCTTTGGAATGGGCTCCTGAATGCAACCATCTACAATAATTTGTGCTAGGAAGAATTTAAGGAAAGGATTTAAAGATATTGTCTGGCAAATTGTTTTGTTGACAAGAGATATTCAGTGCAGTTTATCCTGACCACAATTAGGCAGCATTTCCCCTGCTTTATGGCCATAACAGGTTTTTTCACTATTAAACAGTTTACAAAACACTACAGTGCTAATAGATAACCTGCTGAAAAAGAGTAAAAATAGGCATTAAGGACATTAATGGAAAGTGCATCAGAAACTACAAAAATGCATCCATCTTACAAGTAACTAACTTAATATATATTACTGATTTAAAAATAAGCCAGTAAAGTTATTAGTGATGCACAAGGACATATATGCATGGACCTTGCCATCCATACTTGCAGAATCTGCAGGAAGAAATACAGGGATCTATAATGTGGGAGGAAATTTCCTTGTTATAGCAACATGTACCTGCTTTTCCAAAAACAAGCATTTCTTAGTCTTTAACCCAAATTCCTAGTTAATATATTGCACATCCTAAATGTTATAGACTACGTACACATAGAAATGTTTTCTGCTTTGGAATAGCAGCAGTGAATGGCTCTGTGGAAACCTGCTGCCTTTGAGAGCAGGGAGGGTGTCCTTTACAGAAGAAAAGTGAAAACCAAAGCTGTTTTTATAAAGTATTTTTATGAGAGAACAACTGTCTCTTAGGTTAGAAAGTAGGAAATATAAATAAAAGACCTTTGTGATCTGAAAATATGGTAGTTTTTAAGCTGCACCTTTTAAAAGAATATCTCAGACCCTGAAAACCTGCTGCTGGATTTTGCTGTTTAAAGTAACAAGGTGCATCCTTCTTTACAGCAAGTAATGCACTGAATCACTTGTGCCACTTATCTCTGGGAGGATGTTGTGCCTGAGTTCAGTGAAAGGCTTTGTTTTGGTTTCTAAGTGCTTTCTTGTTTATTTGAAATGGCAGTATTTACATCTCATAGCTTATTAACTCTAATCACCCAGTTCAGTAATTAAAAAAAGGCAGAGTTGTCTACTGACATTGATCACAATACAAAAAGCTGTAGTACAAAGAGTCTAATGAAATATTTTTGTAAATTGTGAGAAAGGATAATTATGAGAACAGGAAAAAACACCCTAACTGCACAGCTTCTTTTAATGACATCGATATGACATCGCTCAATTGAGGTAGTGAAGAAATGCTGGGAGATCCTGAACTTTGAGAGGACAATGACAAATATATTTGTGCTTTTGCAGCTTTCAGGTGACTTCATGGGGTGATACGTGAGATTAAAAAAAAAAAAAAATTAATTCTCACCTTTTTATATAAAGAGTTGGGAAAGAAAAGGCAAATGAGCCACGTGCTGAAAATGGAGCAGGTGACACTGAAATTCAACAGTGGGAAAAGGTGACTTTTATTCATTCAAAGGAACTTCTCCTCTTATTGATAACCATCTGTTGAACATTTAATTTTATGAGATTATTTTTGAAACAGAAAGTCCCTATATTCTGACTTTTCCTCTACAAATAGTATTGTTGAAGTTTCAAAAGACACTATATTTGATAACTAACACTCAATGCTTACTGCCCTTTGCAAAGTATTCAGGACAGAAGTGTAGAAACTGACATTTCCAGTGGAAAATAATGCATTGTCAAACAAGAAAACTGCAGGCTATAATTTTTAACACATGTATCTATTATTTTAAACATGAAACATTGCATCAGTTTGACATTAATTTATATAATAGGGACAGAAAAGGATAATGCAATTTTCAGGGGCTATCTACATTTAATTAACTAGCAGCAGTCGCCTGTAACAAAAGAAAACTCCACTGCAAAAAATAAAGCCTGTTTGTATACCTTCTATCATGCATTATTGAAGCACACAATGTCATTATATGAAATAATAAGTGCTTAAATAGAGGCAGCAACTAATAAATGCAGACACAAAACTTTCATAAAAGTTTGTAAATACAGTATTGTATGGAAATTCTGATGCATATTAGCCCTCATATGCACTGTAAAATGTTTTATTATGAAAAAAAGTGGGTAAGATACTTATCTTTTAAATTGGAGTTTAATATTTTATTAGTGCCAGGCACATAATTCTCATCAAATGGCAGGAAACTCTTTTTTGTACAGATATAAATGTCTGGAGTTTAATATTTCAAAGATAAGTACCTACTACTGCATCTATCACACTGCAGCTTAATGGAATTTACTTTTTCTTAAATATTTATACTGTATGTGTGTTTGGTTGTCAAATGATTGTATAACTACTGAGAAATAGCTGATAAGCTGGGCAACAATCTTGAAAATTATGATTTTTCAAATTTGAAATGTTTAAAATCTTGAATACAATAAAGAATACAGGATTTGAGAATTTTAAAACATGCCATTTTCTTGGAAAAGTCGTATTCCATAATCGAAAACCAAACAGAAAGTTCTTCCAAGTGAACCCTAGATTGCAGAAATCGCCTGACTTTCCCCCAAACAAATTACATTTGAAGCAAAACAGAATGACATTAGCGAGAAATATTTCCTGAGAATCCAAAATACACAGTAGTGAGCAAATTAAACTGAGACCAGTCTTTGATATTTCCAGTGTAATGTACAGAGAGCATCATTCAGGTTCTGCAATACCGCAAACTATTTCATCAGTTCTGAGAAATGCTTTCTGATCCATGCTGATACAATTACCTAGCCTTTATTGGCAATTTAGACCTGCTTTTAGGGACATTTTAGAGCAAATGATGTTTTCTTGATATTTTAAAAAAGCAGCACTATTTGCTATACCTTTGGGATAAGGTAGAAATGGAGTTAGAGGCTCATTAAATATCTGATTGGTACAATGTGGTTTTTGTTACTGTGGACTAAACTACCAAAAATGAAGATATGTTCCTGGAGGTTCTGCTCCCCCTTGCAATCAAATGGTATTTTTATTTGGAATATTTCTGTAAAATATCAGCTGGCATTTGCTACTATTTTACCACTTACAAGAGCCTTAAAATCTGCCTAATAATTGAAAGATGTTGAAACTTCCCTAATAAATTTTTAATATGAGCATGTGTGAAGGGCACACCACATCTTTCTTTGTTCCTATAAAAACCTGATGTCCAGACTGACCAAGTGAGCCTGAATTCCTTTTGATGTTTCTGTAAGTATAAAAAAAATGAAGCAGTTCCAGAGATGAAAAAAGCAAAATGAGATGCTCTTAAATGTTTTTTACGCAGGGATCTAACTGAAATGACATCTGAAACTAGACATCAGTCTCCTGAATGACTCAGAGCCCAAAAGCTCCTATCACTTTGTCTTGAAGCTGGTATAGCTCTAACTTACAGTCTTAAAGACAGCTGCAGTAGCCTTAAATTTAAACTTTAATTCAAACCCTGCTTTTGTAAGCACTGGCTGAGCTGTTAAATTAGGTCCCCTTGTCCTCATTGCTTTCAATAGCATAGACAGTCAAAAGGAGACTCAGAAGTTGTATCAGTTAATGTTTCTGTGATATTTTCCACTGTTTGCAATGCCTCCCTGCTTTCAGAAAATTCACATGAGTGTTCCTGAGTTCTCTATATTACACTGCTATTTTTATGCCATATTGGTCTGAGTAAATAAGACACAGGAAAGTGTGATAAATCAGGAACATACCATTGTGATAAATAAAAGCTGATAATTTAAAACCCTTTTAGATAGAAGTGAGATGCCTCGTGAGAATACTGGTGTAGTAAATAAAATCTGCTAATTTAAATCTTCTAAAATAATGCTTCCTGCTGTTAGCATCCAACACAAAACGTAGCAAGAGAGTTATTAAGCAGCCCTGTGGAGGGTGGGAACACATCCCTGTCAGCATCACAGGGAGCAAACTTCTGTACTGCACGTTCTTCCAAGGAGAGGGAGCAAACTGACAGTGCTGATTTAGTTGTGCAAGCAATTTGGTATAAATTATTGTACAAACAATTAGAGTGATCCTGAAGTCACAGGTATTTGTAGACCCAGCAATGTTACAGATGCAAAACTCAAATCAGTTTGCAGCGAGCTGCACTGTGGATTAGTTTAAACCAAAGTGTGTTTTGCTGTTTCAGTCTGAGTTGTTAATGGACAGGCAGCAAAATTATCTGAAATTTGCCTGTTCCGACTCAGGCAGTCAGCCACCGGATTGAGAAAGGTTTTAAAGTCCCAGTTTCAGAAACCAGTGAGATATCTCATTGCCAGAACATCCTTTTTTTGCCCCTTCACTGCCCAGTGAAGTTTCTCCAGATTTGAAACAACAAGCAGCTGGAAAACCTAATGCAGTTTGCATCACTGAGGGGGAAAAATGAAAAAAACTGATAAACAAACTAAGAAACAAAACATCTCCTGCCAGAAGTGCAACCCTGCCACATTTCTGGGGAGGCCCAGGGAGTGGCTCAGCCCAGGACAAGCTCCCCTGCCCTCCGCAAAAAAACGCCCTCCAACCTCCCCTCCTCCCCAAAAGGCAAAGCTGAACCAACAGCTCCATATCCTTCCTTTGGCCCTATCCTTTCCCTCAAGAAAATGTCACCTGTTGCCTTCACAGAGGTAAAAAACCAGTGCCCAACACTCTGCTCTTCCACAGCCTCTCCCTGCATCCCCCACTCTGCCTGCACTGACTGTAGGGTGGGATTACTGCTCCATGGACATGCCCTGCTAATTTCCCTGGCACAGGAGTCATTTTCTGAAGCCACGGACTGGCTACTGTCTGAGAGAAATTTGGGTAGAATTCAAGGCTCCTTCTGAAGCTCTCTGCTGCCTCACAGCTCATTGTTAACCCTCATAAAAGCAGAGTCCAATGTATGGGTACTGCCCTGGTTGCCTGATTAAGCACAGGGTTATCCATAGGAAGCAAGTATACAAGGTGTAAGAACATGTGTCAGGTGAGATCGAGAGGAGGTGGTTTTTTTGTGGGTTTTTTGTGGTTTTTGTGGGTTTCTTCTTAGTTTTTTTTTTTTTTGGTTGGTTGGTTGGGTTTTTTTTTGTTTTTGTTTGTTTGTTTGTTTGTTTGTTTTATTTTTTAAAGACTTTAAAAGTGAAATAAAAAACAAGGGCTGCCAAGCACAGACAAATGTAACCTACTGGGTATGAGCTTGGCACAAAGCTCATCCAACAACTGGGAGGTCTGCAAGATCCAGAATCTTCTTTCTACCCTAAAAAAACTTGGTGAGAGTTGGTATGAGTTATTACCTTTCCACTCTGAATTTTTGTAATTAGCAAGTATTTTCTCCTTAAAAATAAAAAACAACAAAAAAACAAAAAAAAACAACCAAACAAACAAACAAAAAAAAAAACAACAACAAAAATAAAACCAAAAAAAATCCCCAACACAATTATAAAAACCAATGATCTTCTCAGGTACTCTTTACCCATGCTGCTAGGAGCACAATTACACATGCTGTTTTTAAAAATGCCAGCAGATATCTGGGCAAAACGGGTGACTCACCGTTCTGGTTATCCTGCAGAGAGAGCTCACAATTTGGTAGCAAAAAACAGATTATTCCAGGGGGGAACTGATCCTACAAGTGAGCAAAAACACCCAAATCTGCCGAATTTTGAGAGGAGGCAGCTGGAGAGCAAAGCCAGACCCGGGTGCAGCAGGTCCTGGGGCTGAAGGAGGGGATTGCAATGGGTCCCAGCACAGCAAGCCCCCAGGACCTGCTGCAGAGTTACAGTCACCACTGAGCTGGAGGAAGTTTTCCAGAGGCCACCCTGAGAGGGAAATGAGCTGGAAAGCCCAGTATGAGATGCTCAGTGCCCCTGCCACCAGACAGACCTGGTTTTTCCCCAGTGCTTTTAAGCAAAGGACATTCAGAGGAGTGATGCCACAGTGACCAGGATCACAGGGAGTAACAGTGCCTGCCCTGAAGAGCACAGAAATTATCTCATGTGCTGGGCTACAGAAGGGACTGGAGGACTTGGCAGCCCTGCCTGCGAGTGCCAGGGCACTCCTTCCTACGAGGACCATAAATATTGTCACTGGATCTGAGGACCACACAATCCCAGCATCTCTGCAGATCAGGGCATTGTTGCTTTAGCTAAGCTGTCAGCCTGCCTCACTGAGCAGATATTTGCCCACTGCCACAGCAAAGTTCGACACAATTTGGAGACAAAACCAACAGAATAATTGTTTCAATGCCATCCGACATCTGTATTAACATGAGCAAATTATTTTGGTAGGGATTCAATTTCATAAATGCAGCCTCAAATGCTGTTCCATAAGCACTATAATGCTTTTTTTCCTTCTCACCAAAATGAATAAAAACTTTACGATAGGTTCAGCACAGTACTTAAGTATTTGTTTTGTTAATTTCTTAAAACAAATTGGATTCCCAGTAAATACAAAACTTGGACAGCTGCATTAAGCAAGCAGTGGGGAAGCAATCTCGTAATGATTATCATGCAGAAGCACACTACAGAAGAATTCCCCGAATTTCATCCAAACTGTTATTTGCTCCATTATAAACCTTCTATAAAACCCAATATAAAAATTCCTGAAGGAAGCAAAAGCATTTTTAAATATTTGCAAATACCCTCCAATGATTAAAGAAATTTGTGGAGGATGAGATGTTAACAGATGACAACAACATTAGGAGATATGGTCGTTCTCCCTGTGTTACTGCACTGAGAGGGAATCAGAGCTCTTGTAACCATTTTCTTTCCAGATGAAAGTTTGTGAAGCCAGACCACCTACATTTTGACCCTGAACCCTTCAGGGCAGGCTTGCCCCAGGTTCCCTCAGGAGCTGACCCCACACACAGCAGGTCTGGGGGTCTCCTTCACCCCGTGAGCCTCTGGGGCTTCAGCCATCAACAGGAGTTGGGGTGGAAAGCACTACCCTTGTGGTTGCAAGGAGTCTGAGCAGGTGGGATTAATGAATCTGAATACAGGCCTCGACTGCCTGGGGTTTTGCAAAGGGGTTTTTGTGCATTTTCCTGTCTGAATTTCTTTATCTGTGGCTGGAGGGCAGGAGGAGAGGGTGGGCTGGCACTCGCCTGATGCTCTCACCAAGTGTACAGGAGCTGATGCACAGAGCTGTGCTGCCACAACAGCCCCACGTCTGTCCACCTGCTGTCTCCTAGCTTTTGCACGGAATTTGTCTTTCAGAAACAAAATAGCTGTGCACAGCAATTTTCACAATGCTTCAGGGGGGCTCTTAAGATTTCTGCAGTGACACATGAACTCACTCCCCTTGGTGCTGCCAGGAAGGAGGCCAGTGAGGAAACATCCCGTGCAACCCATTGGGTCAGAACACACTCAACTCTAATTATCATTTATTTAACCTTGAAAAAAAAAATCGCGTTGTAAAGCAGAATATTATTGAAAAAAATTAAAAATAAAATCTGTCATCCCATGGAGCAGCCCTTTGTGGATTTAACAGCGAAGGCAAGCTCCCAGGAAGCAGGGGTTTGGGATCTTTCCAAACAAAGAAGATTCGGCCAAAAAAATTGAAATCTCTCTTCTGTGAGTAACTAATTAGACTTTGACAAGTCTTACAGCCATTATCAACCCTCCACAGGCCTCTGCAGGACATGTTGGCACATGGAACGTCATTCTGGAGAGCTCCAGAGTCCCTGGGAAGGAAGGGAAGTGTCCGTGTGTGTGCCTGGAGCACTGCAAAGCCACTGCTAATGATGCCACCTCTCAGAAGAGCTGCTTGGCATGGGTGCAACACCACACTGACATTTTCTGTGGCCAGAGATTCCACCTGGGACAGCTCAATGATTTTCCCACCTTGCTGCCTTAAGCTTTTGCTCTCACTGTTCTGACCATACCAGTCCTGTTTTGCCCTGACCCTGGGACTGATTTGAAGATAACCAGTAAATCTCTCCATGTTACTTTTGCTGTGCCCATGGTCACTGCCAAATGGACCCCTGCAAGCTCTTGGGAAAGAAGCAATGTCCAGCTTTCACAGACCCTCCCCTGGGCTGAACAGGGACTCCACCATCCACGGCCTCACAATCCCAGTACTCCTGTCAACCTTGGAGCATCCAGCTCACACTGGAAGATGCAATTTTCAACCCACTCACTGATTTAATGCAGGTAATCTTCTGAATGGGCTGTTTGTAGAGCTTGTGCTCTTCCCTTGAGGATTTAGGTGCACAAACCACCACAAGGATACAATATTTGTTCAGAGACAGCAGAAATAACTGTCCATAGGATGCGGAATCCTTCAAGATCCTCACTGTGTTCATGTGCAGACCCTATAAAACATAATCCTAAATGTGCATATATCTATATGTGGAAGAGAAAAAAAAATCTAATTTCTACCAGCATAGTAAAACATGTTCTTCTTTACACAGAGAATGCCACACCTACTGATGAGTTTCCACATTTCTCAGCCTAGGAGAGCAGAGCAAACATTTCTGTGGGGAAAAGTCAGCCCAATAAAGGGGACATCTTGTACTCCACCTCTGCTGCCAGGGATGGAGAAGAAGGGCAAATGATCACAGGGTAAATCCAGGGCAATGGATAAATTCAACATTCAGTTGCAATAGTATACTAACTTACCCACAGGTTAGAAGTGTCTACTGCTGTTTCATTAAATAATAATTCCTGTAAATTTGAGAGCATAACTGTAATCAACCCTAAGGGCATGGTGTTCCTATTGGCACTGTCACTAAACCACCACTTATTGCTACATGGTACAAGGTGTATTTAATATTCTCACACAACCTTACCTTCTTACAAATTTATATCAAAAGTTCAGGAGACTGTGCTCCCTCTCAGACGTGGTTTTGTGCCTACAAACATGCACCAAGGCAGAAGATCCCAGTGGTGCTCCAAGCAGAGTCATGTGCTGGGGCTGCACTCCTCCACAGCTTCAGGAGATCAGCTGCAAGCTGGGAAAACACACATTTTTGGAAAGACTAAAGCCCCTGAAGAGTGTTACCAGGAAAAGAGGCACTTAAGAAACACCTGGCAGTTCTGCAGCTCTTTTAGTGTCGGGCCTCATTCATGGCTGGGCTTTATGTTCATGCTGATGAACCTTTCTTTATTTTAGTAAAGTTACACTACAATAAAATGAAAGTGCTGGACAGATTATTCCAATCCATAACTTGGTGCTTCTTAAAAAGTAGTAAAATTTACACTGACACTGCTTCTTTTTTTTTTTTTTTCTTTTTTTCTTTTACTGTAAAAATGCCTTAAAATACCAGTGTGTATTTTTCACCCCTGGATCCCTAAGTACCACCTGTCTGCTACATTTCTATTTTTAAGACAGTAAATGCTGCTGAACCAAACTGTCCACCCTGTTCTGTAACCCACTGGACTGACCCAATTGTCAAGACTAACCAAGTTAATAAACAAATAATAATAATGAATTTAGTGATACCTGCTCATATTTATTATTTCAAATAATGTTTGATGTTTGTTACTTTATAACTATGGATTTATGCATTTTATGAAAACTAATGCAAACATTAAAGGGAAATACAGCAGGGATGATGCATTTTTTCCACCTGAGTAAAATGTCTCCAGCCTTGGTAGTGGTAAAGTGAAAACTGTGTGAAGAAGCATAAGAAATGAAAATGAAATGGAGAAATCTAATTTGATTCCTTCTCTCAATGCAGTGTACTTTCTGTTTGGGGATGTATCAGCCAACAGTGAAAACTGCTCTTGTATTTGAAATGGAAACAAAGGAAACTTACCACTAATGTTAAATTACAATGGTTTAAACCTCTAAAATATACTGAAATTGCAAAAAAAAAAAAAAAAAATTACTTTGCATGATTTATCAGAATTATGTGTCTGGCAGCTGGAAGAATAAAACAGATGAATACTCCACGAGGCACTGGTTTTCTGAGGAAGTGCAGTGCAGGATTGCTGTGCTGGTGTCTCCATCTAGAATGCTTTCTTTCTGAGGACTCGTAGGCACCTCGTATTTTAAATTCCTTGCACTGCACCAGGGTTATGGTACTATGTTACAAAGTTATTCAGAAACCTGATTGGCCATGTTCCTGCAATACATTTTCCTAACCCCAAGATAAAGATCCATGCATCTCTTTACCCTTTAAACAAAAAAGCTATTGTAATAGCATGTAGTGTGATGCATGGCATGAATACCAAAACATGTACATGCACTGCTAAACTGTTTAAGTATGGAAGAAGTAGTGTCTAATAGCATCAGGAAATTGAAATTTAAAAATTTTTCTCACTCACTTATTTGATGAGAACTGGGCTGCTGACAGGTGAAGCAGAAAGTCATTTTTCAAGTTAAATGCCAAGTGGTTATATAGCATAATATTCAGTCAAAATTAACCACCTCACTGCTGCATTGACATACAGCATATTTAATGGCAACTGTTTCTGCAAAGAAAACTATAGACCCTGGGGAGTTCCAAGAAATGGAAAGAAAATCTTAATAATACTTCAGTTACTTGCTAGAAACAAAGAACGATAGTGTGCCCTAACTCATGGCAGAGAGAACAAAACATAACTATTTGTCAAAATTAGAAATGTAATTTCTTTAGTCTCTTCCACGTGCAGATTGCATGTTTTAAGGCAACAGATGTGCCTACCTAATTTAGGAGCCAGTTTCAGGGACAAAAGAAAAGCTTTTTGGTGCATTTCAAAAAGTTCTTTGTAGAATCTCGGTCTCAGGATCATGGTCCTGCACAATGACACCTTTAAGCTTTTGGGACTCTCAGTGTCATCTCCAAGGACTTCACACAGATCAGCTTTGAGCTATGTGTGTCCAAAGTGCAAATCTCTCTCCAGTGAGAGATTACTTCAATCTTTGGCATTTAATCTAGATTTAATCTGGATTAATTTTTTTAAGAACAAAAGAGTAAAATACATTTTGTGTTCTGGATGCATTTTGAAGTTGTGGTAGCTGAGCTGATAAAACAGCTACCCCTCAGCTTAAGAACTGACAGTCTAATTGAGGGATTGCACTGTTAACTGGGGGGTATTTTTAATTTCTTTATTTTTCAAAATATATTAACTATTCCTTGCATGCAAAAACTTCTTTGTGGGATAGGCAACAAGGAACTTCTCTTTATGCCAAAAAAAAAAACCCTGGACCCACACAAAGGAAATTTTATTGCTCAAATAATCAAAGCACTTAAAAATTAAATTCAGAGAGCAAGGAAGCATAAGTGGACAGTAAATAGAATTTTTAAATGAGAATAAACCCTTATGTGTAATAAAAAAACAGGGGAAATGTCAGGCCGTGGCACACTAAAAAAATGTATTATCCTCTTTTGCTAGCCTTCTCTCATAAAAATTTACACTACAGGTGGTAAAATTAAAAGGAGCAAAGCAGAAGAGAACACCACGGAGCTTTGGTTGGATTTTTGAGTTTTACAGCACTTAAATTGTATTTGGATTTTCTTCCCCAAGATCTGAAGGGGCCAGGCAGGGACTCCAGCACGTCCTCCCACCATCACCACCAATTTGGATGGAGGCTGGAGGGTGACCCCCTTGGACAGGGCCGCTGGGATGGGATCCATGGGAAGGGATGGAGAGAGCACCCACGGTCTGGGGGTTGTAAGAAAAAATTTCCTTCTAACAGGAATCAACTCTGGTGGCAGCCGGGCTGCCAGGAGGCCCAGGGAGCAATGGGAATACCTTGAGGATAAACAAAGCAGGAAAAATCAGAGATCTAACCCAAAGAAAGTCCTCTGAAATAAAGGCAGAGACAAACTCTTAAGGCCAAAGATCTGCCTGTCCCTTCTCATCAGTAAAGTCAGGCTTCATAAATGAGTATATTGTGAAGGGAAATTATTGAAGAGCAAAGCATAGATGGCTTTTTGTATATATCAAAATTCTTTCTTTTGCCTTGACAGGATCAAGCAAATAATTCCTCAAAAAGTCACAGAGCTATTCAACAGGTGAACAGCTGCCAAGACAATTTGAAAACTCCACATTATGGTCCATCATGTAACTCATGTTTGCTCAGTAAATATTATTCTCTTGGGACATCTCATGCAGAGAAACAGATGCCAGTTGATGACCCAACCTTTTCCTGGTCTTTCACTATTGTTTATGTGAAAGAAATACAGGTAGATATTTATAAATAGAAATTCCTCAAATCTCACCAAAGTGATGTTTCCTTATGTTCTGCTCCTCTTCTGTGCAATATATCTGAGGTTTTGCTGGTTGAACCTCAGGGAGGGGAGGTGGGGGGAAGAAAGCTTGCAGTTAACATATATGAAACTATCTTGAGGATTTATGGTGTAAAAGAAAAGTAAAAACCACAGATTTGTATAATTTTTACTAGAAAAAGATGTATTGAGCTGGCAGCAGCAGTAAGATGAAGGGAAATCACTAAATTCTTCATAGTATTATACGAAAATTGTCAAAGTGTTGGGACGCCCTAATCATCCACGAGCCAGATGAAAATAAAGTGTATTTATACTGGAATTTTTCAGCATCTTTGGACAGTAGTTTAGCTTTGTTGTAAGTTGTAATATTCCACAAAATACTGTTTATTTGAACTTGTCATAGAATACGGTAATAAAAGAACTGTAAATGTATCTTATTTATCAGCATGTCTGCACATTTGGGTTATCACAGGAGACATGGGTTGTTTTTCCTTGAAGGAACTGAAATGTCTGGTGGTTACTTTAGATGAAAACAGAAACAACAAAAAGCACTACAGAGATATTTCTTTTGGTTGTTGAATGTGATGCTTCTTTCCAATTATATCCTATACACAGTTATTAGAATATGGTTTAAGGGGTTTTGTGACAAAAAGAGAATACATCTGAAATGCACACCATTATTAGCAGTACCCAGTAATGTTCTGCTGCATGTTAGAATTTATGTAATAAAAATGTTAAACAGCCAGTGATTGGATTTGTTTACAGGATCTAAAGAGGGGAATTGGGAAGAACCCATGAATAACTTGCCTTGGAGGAGTCTTTTCTAACTGGATACAGATGGATTGGACCTGGAAGAAGAGACTGATGCAAAGTGACTGTAAAACATTATTCATTTACATTATTACTTGGAGTACACTGACTATCACAAGGAGGTTTCTTCATGGTCAATCAATAGTGCCCTGGTATTAAAATATTTTTAACGTGACCCATGAAACCTGCTCTTGCAGAAAATGGGGAAGAAAAGGAAAGAAAGCATGGGGGGAAAAAATCCCAGGATAATCTGTGCCCAGATAGCTGGAGTGGAGCCAAATTACCCACCAGAAGGCCACGGCTGCAGGAGCCCCCCAGAGAGTGCCAGGCAGGAGTGCCCCAGCCCTGGACACTCTGCTCCCCTGTGAACCAGGACTTGCTCTGGTGCCCCAGGCACAAACCCTTCCCTGCAGGTCAGTTTTGCCAGAGGCACCTCCCATCTTGAGGGCACCTCCCTTGGGAAGACAAACTGTGAGCACCCACTGCTCCCTCTTCCCTCTGACCATCTATTCTCCTTCCTTGCTGTTTCACTCATCAGATATATCTGATTATGGTCCTAAAACTTCAAGGCACCACCTGTACATCAGTGATCCTGACTTTTACGTGTTATTTTCCCTGCTATGTTTGTAAGCTGGAGCCCTCAGAATTTTCATATCCTTGCTATTTCAGTAAAGCAGCTCAAAGTAATTTCCCAAGAACTGATACTAAATTCTGTAGCATGAATGCCTCCGTGTGTGGATATAAGGATGTGTATGCATATGAATAATTTTTGCAGAACAATTAGCACTTATTAAAATCAATTATCTCTTATAATTGAATGAGGTAACTCTAGAGATTAAATAACAGGGGGGGAAGTCTAAAATGGTGAAAACAAAAACGACACAGAGGAGAGTGTATTACCTAATGGCAGTGCCTTGCTCCAGAGCAAATAATGACCAATTTCACCCTTCCAGAAAGAAGGAATCAAACTTTTGGATGTGTAACAGAATTTAGTAGTAAGTTCTAAAAATCATATTCATTCAGCAATCCTTAATGCCCTAATTTATTTCCAATGTACTTTGCGAGAGTGCAATCTGTATTTTGAGATTTGATAAAAACCAAAAATGAACAGAATTTTCTAGTGGAAGAAGTGTAAAAACTGGCAAGATGAATTAACATGATTACTGAGTGTGTGGTATGGCTCAAAATAAATTTGTAATTACAATTCTATTAATTCAGCATATGTATCTGGTTTGTGTTACCTGACTAGAGATAGAGAGGTTGATGTTAATATCTAATAATTTACTTATTTATTCTTTGAAATGTTTTTGTCTGTTAAGATAGTTACTTCCCAGTGCTAATTATATCAATACCTATAAATAATTTAAATCTAAGCAAGCTTAACAGTACATAAATATTGTACAGCTAGACCTTTAGTAAAGCTTTACTTTTTCTAAGGCTGAAGATATGCAAGTAGTAAGTTACTCTCAAGAATTCACAAATGTCAATGCCTAAGCTGAATATACAATTTTAACTGTGCCCCTCATGCTGTCATACATCAGTGATGTACAAGACTATTGATTTATCTGATTATTACTGCTGGTTTAGTAGGTTGCTTTAAAGATATAAAGTACTTTTATATCAATCACTCCTTCAAAAAATAAGACTTTCTGAGCTGGAGGTCTCGTGCTGACCTTTCAGAAGAGTGACTATTACCCACAAGGAGCTTGGTCAAGAAAACTCCATGCTATTGTTTTCTTCATTTTTTTTTAACTATATATTAAATAAGTAAATCACCAGCAAAAAAAAAAAATCTACTGATTAGCTTCTCTCCTCCTCCCTCCACTGTGAAAATGTACTGATTAGCTCCAGCACACATCCCACTCCAAACAATGCTGCTGCCAGTTTTGATGTAAGACTTGCATTTCATTAACATGCAAGTCATGGTCTTGGATTTCTTAAAATTATCATACCTGGGTTACAGAAAATAACTTTTAAAGTAATATGCAAAATAAGCTTTTTTTAACATAAAATTTTCATACCTGGAGTCATGAAAATATAAAGCATAAAAGAACCAAAAGAAACAAAATCAAAACAACCCAAGAACCAAAAAAATAAAAAAAAAAAAATAAAAAAAGGAAACAACAAATCACAAAACCCCTCAAAACCCAAGCAAATGCTACTGCAAAAATGGGCAATATCAAGGGTTTTTCTTCTCCCTGGAAAGCACTTCCACGTTGGTCTGGCTTATGCTTAAATGAAAAGAACAGGTCAGGGATAACACAAAGCAATTTAAAGGACTTACACTGCAATACATAGGATTGCCCACAGCTACACCTTGCAATCACCCAGTTCATATTTTAGGTCCTGACATAAGAGTTCATAGTATTTTACAATTCTATGTTCCATGTCAGTGGCTGACTGTGGAGTTGAATATCAGTCCTATTTAAATCTGCAAGAAAATAGCTGCAGGTGACATAACCTTTCATGTAGTACCACTGTGTACATATACAAATAATTGAGGCTCTTGACCCTGTCTACGCACATACAACTGTAAGTACAAACTTGACATTTTGATACTGCTTGTAGCCTTTCCCGTTGTTATTTTCTGTTTCAATAATCCATTGCAGGTAGAAAAATGAAAGAAGGAAGCATGAATGATTAATGCTGTCAAGGTAAAATAATGTATTTAGAAAAATCTATAAATCTGTTATTTGTGGCATTTTAAAACTAAACACGACACTCTTCGGTGCCATTCAGCCTCTTTCACAGCAGATAAATGTAAACGTTTTGCAGAAACAATGGCAGCACAACCCTTTGAACACTGGTTTTGGCACCAAAAGTTAAAGGGATCGGCTGTAAACTTCTGTGTATAAATGAATATTAAACAGAGATGAATATTCATACAGCGTTATTAATATTTAATGTATATGTATGATGAAAAGTGAATGTGAATAAACTGCTGTTCCTATACAAGCTTCCTGCCTTTATCTTCCTGACTGTGTCCACACATGGATTATGGCCTTATCTCTGGTATTTTTGCCAGTTTACAAGTGTAAACTGAATGTTTGGAATGGACTGCGTTTCTATTTCTGAAAATGTTTAGTGTACCTAACTCGCTGTCAGACAAGACAATATGCCTCCTTAGGCATTAGATATATTTCAGATATATATGTTCACATAAATATAAAAATATTTTGCTCTATATTTAGCAGTTGACATTATACTTTGAATGAACAATGGGACAGCTGAAGACCTGATGACTGATTTTTAGATAGTTTGAATTTTCCTTAGACTATTTTTATCTTAAAAAAAAAAAAAAAAAGAAGCCATATTTGCCCTCCTTTCTAGGACCAGCCTTGCATACAGCCTGGTGCTTTTTTCAGCAGGAATGCAGGTCCAGCTCTCCTGAAGTCACTGCAGTCCAGGAGCTGGGCAAGCACTCACAAGCCCAGACTGCAGGAACTCCCTGTGGACATCCCAAACACATGATAAATTATCAATACCACTTGAAATTGAAAGAGATCTTTGCAGAACATTGTAGATGTTAAATCCTATCAGCCCCCCACCAATCTGCACTTCTGCTGTTTTCTTTCACCTCTGAAATGACAGCCAGGCAATCAAGGCAAACGATAGAGTATAAACAAAATATTCTCTTCTAAAGTCGTGAGGGGCCTTTCATGCTAACAAGATGTTTTCTCACTATGAAGACAAGAGAGTACAACAAAGCCACAGCTATCTGCTAAAATGTCTTGGAGATGTTACATTTGTTGGGTGCTCCGGCAAGTCATTTAAAATTAAAGTTAATTAAATTAATGTGATATTAGCTGAATTGTTTCACTTGATAAATCTGTAAAGCCCAAACTGCGCAGCTCAGGTTTCAGCAGACAAGTGTATTAGCAATGCATGCAAATGATCAGAGTTTGCAGATTCAAAAAATAATTAAAGCAGATCTATATAGCTTGCAGCAAATTTCACCTGAAGTCACAGCAGCTGAAGGGCTCTAAAATGATGCTTATTGCTAGATATCCATACTGCCCTTGAAGTGTAATTTCAGTTTTAAGAGCAAAGTGTCCATGCTTCCCATTCTGTTCTGACCCATTTTGCATACATTATTTTAATCCCCACTGTGCTCCTTTGCAGTCAATTAGGACTGTTAGACCCCACCTATACCAAGCCTTTCCCACCTACTAGATGTCACCCTGTAAGATAAGTGGCTTTGAAATTGTTTCCCTACTTAAACGTCTGAAGGAATTATCATCCTTAATTCATGAAGAAATCAGAATGTTGCTTAAGTCATGCCAGGTGACAACTGAAAGGAACAAATATCTTTGAAAATCAAAATAAAATTATTTTACATGCAAAGTAAATACATATTGTTGCTGGAAGAAATTAGTTTCCTATATAGGAAAAGTTTATATCATGAACTTTTAAATTTCTCTTTCAGAAGAAAAAGACTTACTGTTATTTCTGTGATTTTCTCAGCCTACAGTTTGAAGAGCTGTGTTGCCCAGGACAGGTTGCTCCCCATACTGCTGTTACTGTGTTCAGCTGCTATTTAACTTCTCAGGCCAGAAAGTGAAACTCAGAATAATAACTGTCACATATAAGGATAAAAAGCAGCATAGGCAAAAAATTTGAATTAAGTTTGCAGTCATAGTTGATTGGAATGCACCTGAACTACAGAAACTTGCTTAAAGATGCTCACTTCATGCAGCCAATGGGGTTTAATAATTTAAAATTAACTAAACTCTTGTAGTATAAAATATAATGGCTCTGTCAGAATCGAAGAGCAGAATGCTAATTTAGGATTTTAAATAATAATTCTGAATAAATGGAAATGTCATTAAAAGGTAGTGGGTTTTTTTTTTAATTTTAAGTTCATAAAGGGACACCTTGAATTAATACAAGGCATTAAAAATATTCCTAGAGCGAGCAAAGACTTACAAATGTCAAAACCCTGAGTGAGCCAGAAAGAATTTAGCTCACACTTGAAATATTCTGGGTCATAAACATGAACATGTTCATATTGAAAATACCGTAAAACTCATATGTATATTTTGCAAATCATAGAGTTCACAGGGAAGCACCTGCATTTCTGTGGGCAGTATTTTCTGAAAGCCCCTCCTGGAAATTCACCTCTCTGCACATCAGTGTCTGCCATCGCTTCCAGCCCTTGGCCATGCTCTGTTCTTGCCCTCACACTTTCAATGTCTACATGAGACTCATAAGGGGCTCATTCCCTTCCTCAGCAGCAGCAGTGAACACAGGAATTCGCCCAAATTTTGGCCACACCTTTTCCAGCAGTGAGCAGCGTGGGTGGCTGCTCCCAGGGGAACATGCTCTGGAGAATGCAGGGTCCCCTGCCAGCTCCTGCAGGTCATGGGAAGCCAGTCACAAGGGTTCTGAATAAAACATATTATTGGGTTTGTTACAGCTGTAGACAAACTCTTTTCTTTATATTCAGATTTTTTTAAAAAAAAGGAAATGAAGTGCCAAAGGTGGCAGGTCAGCAGGGCTGAGTCCCAGCAGCAGAGGTTGGTTGGTTTCTGATGAAAGTTCCTGCTCAGAATTGGGTGCCACAGTGTGGCACTCTGCAAACGGGATTCCTGCTTTGGCAGCAGCACCCAGGACAGCCTTACCTGTGTTTTAACAAATCTGGGTTAGAGTTTCAGTCAATGTCAAGACTTAAAAATTGAGAACACTAGAAATTACCATCCCATTAAGACAGAAGTTTGAAAGAAATGGATGGTGAAGCAAGACAGGCCACTCAGAACAGATTTTGCACTGCATCTTTTCTCATTGGAAGTGTAAAACATTATCACACCACAGTGATACTCCCACCTAAACACCTGCTGTTGCTTGGCCAGAGCCTTTTCACCAGTGCAGCTCCATCAGCCTCTCCCTAATGCACCACCAGGCCTGGAAAAGTGGCCATGAATTATAAACCAGAAGAGGTTATCTTTTAATTGCATAGAGAAGCAAAAAATTCCATTTCATACAGAAATACACACACCTTACATGCAAACTAACTCACTTCCCGAGTGGGAAAACTTCTGAAGCTAATTTCTTGTGACTTTGCATGTCATAATGAGACTTCCTGGCCTAATGAAGTGTGAGCTCCTGCCTGTGCTGTTGGGAGACCTCTCTCACATGTGGATTCTCTGGAGCTGGTCCCTCAGTAGGAGCATTCATTCATTTGGATTTCCCTCTCCTACCACCTTCTTGCCTTCACACGGCCTTTGGGAACTTTCTGCTTCTGAGACTTCCCCTGCCCTGTCAGAAATGGAATTGTCACACAAGCACTGGCATCATCTGGATCAAGGTTTACATTCAGCTGCTGCAGCCCAGGATGGCCTCACATACCCACGTGCACCCTTGCATAAAACACTGCTGAGAATCAAACTACGATGTCCACTCTGTTCCAGTTCTGGCTCTTCCCTCAGAACCCCTCTCAGGTCCTCATGGTCCCTGTTCTCAGAGTTCAGGATGTGGGAACACTGACCTGACAATATGCAAATACTTTTTACATTGTTAGTACATGTCAGCATAAATGCTCGTGCACACCACAGGCTGCTCTCCCCACAATCAGCTCCTCTGGCAGGAGCTAATGAGCCTCCACACATTATGTGGTGACAGGAAAGACAAAGGTTTTTGGAGCAAAAACCTGGAGGACATGAAGAGGACCCCCTGTGATACTGAAGTTTTCCTCTTAAAGCTGAAAGGAATGGCTTCTTTACTAACTGAGAGGAAAACCTCAGCCTGTGCCACATCCAAATGAGTCACATGTGAATCCCATTTGTTCCAAAGAAGGAACAGTATTCAGGATTTATGTACAGTAGTGCATTTCAAGTGAAAGTTCAAGCCCACTGTACTGCACAGCATGCATGGATTCTGCTGGACTGAAAGACAGCAGGAAACAAATGCACCCATCTGGCCACATAAATCAATCACTGAAATCCGAAGATACACCCACAGAAGGGGAAAAATGATTAATAGATCTGTGATGTGTAAATTTTTATTTAACTCTAAAATCAGACTAGAAATCGCTTTTTGAAGAACACCATGTCAAGGACATGAGGACTTTGCAATGGTGAGAATCTTCTAAATCTGTCAGAAGAGATTAAAAGCACACAGTGAATCTGGAAGCAGCAGTGGGAAGGGTGGCCTTGGCCATGGTTTTGCCATTCCCACCTGCACTCAGTGGATGTGCCAGCTGGTGCTGGACATCACAGCAGGAGGGAGCACAGCCCTGCCTGTGAGACACTCCAGCAGTTTGATTTGGGTGATTCCTGAGAACTAAACTTCACGTTGCTTTTGCTCTATATCCAGTTCTCTCAATGGGTTCAAATCTCAGCACGGTGTTGATGCTGTTGCAGAGGCTGAAGCAGCAGAGGCTCTGCTGGCAGCTGAGGATACACACGTGGGTTTTATTCAGTGCAGGCAGGAAAGCCCCAAAGACAGGAGAGAGCACAGAGCTCAATGTCTCAGTTCAGCATTTTTCTCCCCCCGATCTCACGCTGCTTTTCTGGCAAAGGGTCATATCTGGAGTAAATCCTGCTGAAAGAATACTTCTAGGTTGATGGCTTGGAGGAGACACTTGTGGGTCTGGCCACAATCTCCCTGCCCACACTGGCTGACACACGGGACATTTCTGCCCCTTAGGTCTACTGACTCGTCTTAAAAAAATGTTATCCTAGGTCTATTCCCAGGCACATTTTGGCCTTAGAAATGCAGTGTTTTGGCTGACTTTGGCTCACAGCTCAAGTATTAGCTCCTCAGAAACCACCTACCTCACAGAAGAGCTGGGCTCTCATTAGTCACTTGCTAAACGTAGCCCTGTGAGACAGAATTGCACAGCTTTTTGGGGTTTAAATCTAAAACTTTGGACAACATTTTTGTCTCACAAATGGACTTTTTCCTGCCAATATGCTGACGCCTTTTCAAGCATCTTCATGTGTCGTTTGGGAAGGAGCATAACCACACACCAGAACACGGATGTGACTGAATTCTTTGACATCATTAACAAGTTTTGTCATTCCACAGGAGTGGTAATTGCCTCCACAACATTTAGGGACCAGAAACAGCCATCTTAATCTGAACCAGCCTGTCTTAGCAATGAGAAGGCCTTGAAAACACAGTCTTTTTAAATTGGCTGACACAAAGCTCACCCCCATCTCTATCAGCATTGCAATAAATAAATGATTACAGTCAAACTACTGCCACTATTGTTATTAGCAGCCTGCAAGCGAAAGTTGAATCAGAAGAACACTGAAGAATGAAAAAAACTTTTAATGCTCAGCTCTATTTCAAGTCAGACTAATTCCACTGGAGAATGTGTGATATACTCACCAGCACAACATCTCCAACCTTGGTTCCTGTCACTGTGGGCACCCAATTTGCAATCACCACCACATTTTTTCTTTGTTTTTTAGTCTTTCTTTATTCACTGACTCCTGCAAACCTTTGGGAGGAGAAATGAAGACTAGTATAGCAGCTTTTAAATTGACTCTTATATTAAGAATGTTATGTTTTTTATATCTGCTCTGAAAGGGTAATATGAAACTTATGAAATATTTACTAAGTGTGATGCATAAACAACAAATCACCTCTTTTCCATTAAATATTTTTTGTGAAAGATATTTTTAATAAAATACTGCAGCTTGCAATTTAATTACAATGAGTAATTAAAACTTAGAGCATAATCATTTTTGGCAAAAAGTCAGTTTTTGTTAAAATTTTAAGATAGAAAAAAGATGCATATTACGACCATAATACTGTTAGTAATTAAGATAAATGCATCAATTATTAAAGATGCAAACATGTCAAGCAAGCATAACTAATTATTTGAGCATGTTAACAGTTGTTTAATGTTAACAAGCAGTGAATTATTAAAGACCCCATGTGTCACATTTTGGACTGCATAAAATATAATGTTCTGGAAGGGTTTATGATTTTCAGGTTTTGCTTAGATCTTTCCAGTCAGATAAGCAATAAATTTAAGATAACTTGCATTTAAACTATATTTCTAAAATAATTAGCTGTAATTGTGTAATGAAACGTTGTATTTCTCACTTTATGAAGACGTCCAAATTCAGTTAAAGTGACCAAAATGTATCAATAGGTGCTCTGTGCTATAAATACGTAATTTCTGTCTTTGGGTGTGCAATTTCTTCATTAAAAAGAGATGTGGTATTTGAGAAGCTTAAACTGTCAGAGCAACAACTACACTGAGATGAAAGAGTGCATTTTATGTGAACTAATGCCTATACTGGTACCTGGCTTTGTATTTCAGTGGCTGAATACCTTCCAAAGGAAATATCCACAAAGATCCCCTTCAGCCAGCTCCTGGTGACTGTGCTAAGGCAGCTGCACTCCCATCTCCAAATACCTGTTAGTGACACCACAACATCTGACACAAGAATGAAACCCATCAGAATGGTTTAGAGTTCTACAAACCATCACTGTAAATATTGAGACTCAGTTTGTCCTGGTTGTGGGTTTGATGGCTGGGGATATTTTTAGACAAAGATAAAATTAGGCTGATTTCCCTCTACTTCCTTCCAGTAGACTGAAAAGTAAAAATCTTTTTGTCTAGCTGTTAAACCCTAAATTCTGGTGAGTCCCCAAAGGATTTATTGCAAACTAGAGAGGAGCCAACACACGATCAGTGATTTGAATTTTGGATATTTATTGCAATAGCTCTGCAGTGCTACCTAATCTCATTTTCAGACAGACAGAAAGACAGACAGCTGTCTCTCCAGCTGAGGCATCTTGGCCCAGCATCCCCCTGACCCAAGGCTGAGCCCCAGAGGTGGCAGCCCCATGGCTTGGCTGTGCTTACACCCTCCACAGCTGCTGCAGCCCCAGAGGTTTCTCCCCGTGCACTGCCACAGCAATCTGGGGTAACTCCTGCTCTGTCAGTAACAGCAGCTGCTGTCCAGATTATTTCAATAGCACCAGGAAGAAACCTCATCAGCTTTTACTGTGGCACACGAAGGGGAAGGTGACCTCTGTGCCTACTGAACTGCAGTCAGGGTGGCTGCTCACGGTCTTGCAAGAGCCAACCTTTTCTGCCAACAAAACGCAGCACTGGATGCCCCCCTTGTCAAAACAGGTGACCAGCACCACCTTGGAGATTGCTGGCTTCAACTCATGTCAGGGGGAAGAGAGGCCTGGAAGCACCAAGGAAAGATTTGTTTGTTTGTTTTTAGCAACATATTAATATGAATTAATGTTTGCAAAGCTCTTTGACATCTTTTGATGAAAGTGGATGTGCACATAGATTAGGCTGTTAATTGGGTGGCCGGAGGGTATGCAAACACTGTGGACCCACACAACACTTAGCTCTTTGCACTGATGTTTAACATCTCTCCTGCCCTGCAATTAGGCAGACACTTCAGCCACGAAGTGGGAGGACATGTCTCACCTCCAAAAACTTTGCAGCACAATTCCCCCATAGTGCTGAAGAAGAGCTCACACCCAGCCACGCTCTCAGGCCATGCAGCAGCTCAGTGCCCATCCCAGGAGTGTGGCATGAAGTGTTGAGGCACAGAGAATAGTGACATTTCTCTATCATGGTCTGTTTTCTAATGAAAATAACGTGATATATCACCCTCTTGCAAGAATATTTTAAGGTAACTGCCCTGAAATGTAATCAGAGTTTTTAAATCCAACCCATCACAAAAGCACAGAGGCCAAAGCTGGACTCCCTGGAGGAAAGATGCTAGTAAAAAAACTCCAGGAAGTTAGCAGAATGGCACTTCAAGCACAGGACAACAGTGGGATTTCAGGTGCTGGAGGACAAGCAAGTCTTTTGCAGATAATTTACTGCTCTCAAAAACACACAAAGGAAGTTTGGGTACCGTACAGATTTTCTTTTTAGTTTATCTTATTTAGTATTTTCCCCCCAATTTTTCTTCCCGTTTCTAGGTGACCTCCCTCCTGTGACAAGGTCTCCCCATTATGACAGTGAGCTCTGATGATAATGTAGGTAACATTCAGACTGAGACCAAGTGCAGCAGAAAGCCATATTTCACTCCTGACCTTCAGCTCCCCCTCTAGTGCAATGCACACATTATATTTCCTTTCACTCATGGCAGGACCAGTGAAACAATGCCGGATGAAATAAGTGACGTTTCCTTAGCCAGATGCCAGGAATGAATAAAACAGTTTTGCCATTTTCACTGCACCTATGACACCCACCACACAACTTTGCTTGGCTCACATTAGATACTAAGATCTCTGCTCAGCAAAGGCAGGGGGAGAAAGATGAGACAGAGAGAGAAAGAGGCATCAGAGCACTCCCTGGCACGCAGCCCTTTGCGGCATGCCCAGGCTGCCACAGCACCAGGGGCCTTTGGGGAGCTCCCAGTGACACCCCCCAGGGGTTCCCATCCCTCTCTGCTGTCCCAGCCAGAACACCACACCCGCTGAAGCGCAGGAAAAAGCCCTGCTGCTGAGCTGCCACGGAGCCCCAACCCCAAAATCGCGGGTTCTCTCATCTCCAGCACCAACTGCTGCACCACACAGTAGCACTGGCAGAGCTCCAGACGTATTCCTTTACGTGTCAGGCCTGAATCTCTTCATATGTTAGGGTAGAGCTGCATGTACAGTACTTCCCTTACTTCCAACGCGTTTTTGCCATCTGTTTCTATTATGGGAGTTTATGGCACAGAATACCTCAGACATTACAGTATCTGTTTCTTTTCTGCGCTGCAGTTATGGTTGCTGTGCTGCTTTATGAACAGAATGATAAAACTTGGAGCCTTCTTAATTCTCTCCTTTCCACCCCCATTTTTTTCACGGCACGCTGCAGAAATGGAAGGATTTTTTACAGTTCGTGTTATTATGATGAGAAGCGATTTGAAAGAAAGTACGGAATTTATCAGGAAATGGAAATGTGACTACAAGGCAGATTTTTAAAATCCTTTAATCATATCATGATTAAGAAGGTTTTTATATTGTTGCTTCTGTGTTCTGAAGTAGATAGAATTTTTGTTATAATCTGAAATTTGGCTTTTTCTTAAGAAAGAAGAACCTGCTTGGTACAGACAGTGTCTCATTCACATCTATTAAACTCCTACAGTAAAGCAGGGACTCCACAAGCAGAAGGGCTCTGTGGATTTTCCTGAGTAATATTTCAGAGCATTTCACATCCCCAAAATCAAAGCACTTTCTTGCAGCAACGTCGTGTCAATACACCCACATCCCCCACTGCACATTCTCTGAGAACCCTTCATTCTTTGAGGAGAGGAATAATTTGTCTGTTGCAAACTTTAGTTAGGCATTTTTGTGACGTGAAAAGCTATTATTTGCATGCAACAGCATCACATTTTAACCACATTCAGATGGGGAATATTTGCAATCACCCTCATTGTCTCTAACCCATGAGGAGGTGGAGCTGTAGCACACTTCTTTAAAGAATGAATGAATGCAGGCTCATGGGCAGAAGATTAGATAGGTATGAATTTGGCAAAGAAATCAAATATAGACACAAAGAAATATCCTATTTGCCCAGGGCTGGTTTGATCACATGGTGACCATCTGGAATTTAGATCAAGCCTTCAATAAAATACAAGGGACCACACTTCTGCAGCACTCTCAATGATAAATTAATATCTGAGCTGGAAGTACTACAAGAAAACAGTGATAAAGAAGACAAAAGCCACATCTCACATACTCCAATTGCACTCCATTTCCTGGTGTTTCTTCACTTCCCCCCTCCCCCTGCCCATTAATATAAACATTATATGAGAAGTATAGTGAGAGCAATAAAAAATAAATGGCAATTAGAGCCAAGATCCAGAGCTAAGACAGGAGGAAAAAAGGAACAGAAACATTGGTCCTGATGGCCTTTTCCTGTTCCAATTTTTTTTAATGTTCTTCTGACCTTGATTAGATCTGCAACTTCTCATGTGAGGCTTTGAGATGAGTCCTATATTTAGATAAAAAGGCAGCACCAGAAGTGAACTGCCAAGCATGGAAGGATCTCTCTACATGTGCCATGTTTTCTGAACCACACCATTGCCCCTTATCTGCTCTCCTCCTGATTTACCACAGTGCCTCTCAGGAGCAACCTGCTAGCAAAATCCCAGGAGCCCTGTGAGCTCCTTGGACAGTCTCTGGCACCCACATCCTTGGAGCATCTCCCAGAGTGCCACGGTACCTAGTCAGCACGACCTCTGGGTTGGGAAGTTGTAGCAAGCAGTTTCTTACCTGCTAATTCAGAGCCAATGCATCAGGCTGCTCCCAAAATCCAGTCTGGTGATGGTTTCCTGTGCAGAGGTCACCTTGGGAGAGCTGGTGGAGGTGACAGCCTGTGCCTGGTCCCCTGTAACTGCACGGTGTCAGACACCACCCACGCTCTTGTGGCCAGCACCAGGCAGGCAAATGCCTCAAGACAGAGCAGCAAGTTGGTTCAACTGGAAACTAAATCAAGAAAGAACAAACATGTTGGTTTTCAGGCTCACCCCACACAAAGGTGGGCCAAAGGATCCCCCAGGTACAAGCAAGTCTGACTTTCACTGGCCTAATACAGTGTAGTGCCACAGTTCCTGGACTCCCCTCCTCTTTGGAAATGGGAGCTATTCTGCACAACACACCAGTCCCTCTCCCTCAACCCACCATTCACATTTCATTGCATCTTTCCACCGCCTTCAAGCCTCTTAAGGCTTGGGAGCCAACTCCCTCCTCTGCCTTCTCCCCAGGGGCTGGAAAACTATGCCACACCCATGATGAAGGCCATGATAAGGGGTGTGGAAACACAACAATGACCCCCTGATGCTGCTTCCAAAACTGTGGTCACAGCCTCTGATGGCAGCAGGAGCCCCAGCACTGCGGCATTCCAGCATGAAAATCCCAAGGTGTACTTCTAATGCCTCTAGCATGGCTATTTCTGCTACCCCTCAACATCCACAAAGGCAGAAGTCAAACGCAACAACCACAGTTACCTTTCTTGGCAGTATGGATCAGAACATGCTGCACTGTGCCTTCATGGAAACCTGTGGATCAACACAGGGCTTGCCTCCCACCACAGCAGGATTACAGATGCTCTGCTGTCAGTCTTTTTTCACAACTGGAAATGAAGGGTGCTGGCTGTTCATGGATGGTATGAATACATGTTCATTTGAGTATCAAAGAAAACACAGGTCTCTTGTTATGATGGACTAAAAAAAAATAATCTTAAAATGTAATAAATGTATCAGGACAAAGGGTAAAAAATAGTCTCTGTGAAAAGCAGGAATACCCTGTGCCTCTCTTTAGCAAATAAAGTGCTCAGACACTGTTTTAATTGCAATTGAGAGAGGTAATATTCACATTTCCTGCAAATCCCCGTCCACCCCCATCAGATGACAGTTACAAGCCCCTCTGTGGCAGTCACCTCCCCCTCTGTGGTAGTCACCTCCTTCACTCCTGTCAGAGAACAGATTTCAAGAACTAAACAAATATTAAAAGTTAAAAAAAAAAGCCAAGAGACCTTCAGTTTCCTTTGTATTTCAGGCTTAAAGGAGCGATTTTTTTGCTTGCTGTTTGGATCAATAGATTATTTCAGTAATAGAAATACTAATGTCCCTAAATCTATATTTTTTCCCCTGCAAATCACCCAAAAGTCTCTCCCGGATTAGGCCTCCCAACCAACTGATTTAGTTATGTGTCACAGGAGCCTCCGTCTCTCATTTTTCTCTTTTCCTGGGCTGAAGGAAATACTTATTGGTACTGTACTCTAAATCCCAGCCAATGGAAAGCAATGTTTCACCATCTATCTGCCCCTGACACACTTTTATGTAAACCACTGCAAAGGGAAGGGATTCACATGTGTTTTACCAACTCCACTAAACTACGAGTAAAAGGCATCCAAGGTTCAAAGAGTTAAATTACCCAATGGTTTCCGCCGCCGCGCTCGCCCCCCACCCCAAGCCCCTCTCTTCTCTCTCAGGGCTATGCTTGATTTATGGTGTGATCCATCCCTGTTGGGAGTTGACAGTCACTTTCATTTTCTGGTATTTTTTTTTCCTTTTGCTGCCAAGGTCACCAGAGAGAGGGCCCTCCAAGTTTTCTGCATTCGTCCTCCTTCACCCTTCCACCAGCTTGGCCTCATGAATCATCCCGTCTTCACATTGAACTCCTGATGCTTCTCTTCCACCAAACTGCCCGACTTCCGCAATTTTTCTTCATTCTCACTAACAATTTGGTAATGAAATATTGATTTTTAGTTAGATTCAAATAGATGTTATTAAGTTTGCATTGATAAATCGTTCTCTTTTTCAGGCTGGAAGTACCTCAGTCAAATTCTAACTGCGCTTTCATACCTGGTGATGTATTAATTTGACATATTTGTCACCCAAGCTGCCTGGCGCAGAGTTAGAGGAGGGCGTCTGTCCTAATTGCTGCTATTTCGCAGAGAAGGTGTAATTCTAGCTGATTTCTTCCAAGGATTTTAGCCAGAAAATAAGATATTTCCAAACATTTTTCATGGGATTTTTGTTAGGAAAACAAGCAAACATTCTTTTCCAGAAGGAAGAGGTAGGCATTTAAAAAAAAAAAAAAAGAAGAAAGGCACTGACCAATTAATGTTAAATATTTCCAGTTAATTTTGCTAATTGAAATATATTCAATATCAATGAATTTGTCATGGATTCTGTGACAAGTAAGTAGTTCTTTAAATCCTCCTCAGCGAGAGGCACCAGATAGATGAGATTTGAAATATCAGCTGCAAATTCATTGCTCCCTTAACTGGTTAAATGAAGTGAATATTCCTGCACATGCCTGGCACTGTAACCCCTCTGCCAGAGTTGAAGGTGGGACATAGGAACACGAGGAGGCACAAACTGTGTCAGCATTGCATCATCTTTCACCTACACCAGGGATAAGGCTCCCAGTCCCAAGACTTCATCGAGGGCAAAAAATTGTGATCACAGACAGAAATAAAAATAAATTACACTGAAAAAGAGACATGCACTTTCCCCCCCTGCAATACCCAGGCCTTGTTCTCCACCGTGGCACTGCTTCAAAAATAGCTGCTGCTCAAGCCCTCGGTGCCCCCACCCAGTGGAGCCTGGTGGCCAAGCACAGGGCAGAGCCCATGAAAATTCAGCTCCAACCCAGCCACCAGAAGGGGGAAGGACACGCATTCATAGTCCCACTCTGTGTACATCTCAAGTAACAATTAGTTTTAAATTACTCACAACTCATTTGAAGGTTTAAACGGATGTTTGCAGCTGCGTTGGTTTGAAGACTTGAATTTCAGTTGGATGCAACCTGAGCTGCCTCTTTTCACGTGTCATTCAGCACCTCTAAAAATTCCACTTTCCCAGTATCCCTGCAGCAGATACCAATACAGGTCCTTCATACCATAAGAACAAGTCTCATATTTACTGTGAATGGATAAAGCACAGGTGTTATTTCTTACCCACTAAATTAAAAGTTACCTGCTGAAAAGTCAACCTCAGAAACATATTTAAAAACAAAAAAAGAAGAAAGAAAGGAAAAAGTAGCCAGCAATGTGTTACTACCTGTCCTCTAACAGAAGTATTGAGCTCTGCTGTGCTGACTGATTTCAAGAGACAGGCATTGATGAATAAAGCTCAATTGCTTCCTATGCTCCTGTGTCACACCTTTTTATTTACAAAATAATTTAGCTAAAAGAGGAGGTAATTCTCGGAAATTAGCTTTCAAAAGGTCAAATTAATCTACTTGGTGCCAGCTCAAAGCTTGTTTTTAAAAAAAAATCTACAAAAGGAAATATTTTTCAAAATAAAAAAACTCCATCAAGATAATTACTGCACAAGAATTAAACTTTCTACATTTAACATGTTTGCTGTATGCCCCACATTATGCAGATTGAAGTAAATGCTACATTCTAGTGGTGACTGCTAACTCCACCCAGAGCTACCATTGCATTTCTTAAAATAAAACAAGCTGGAAAAAAGATATAACAACATAAGACAGCCTTCATTATCTCCCCTCCACACTGATACTGTAATAAGACTGTTTAAATGAATCAGACAGCAGAAGGGATGCATAGATTCCTCTACTTATGTAAGTTCATTCGTTCTTCTCACATTCCTCCTCTAACACACTTCTAGGATTATTTAGTGCAATAAGTAATTATCAATCCGCTTTGGAAAGCCATTATGCATTTACATACTCTTCAAAGCTGCTGTTACTTTTATAGCTTCTAATGCCAAAATGGGAATGTGAGAGAAGAGCCTCTCTAAGAGCAGGTTATGGCGAGTTCAGCGTGCAGAATGCAGTTTGGAGGATGCATATGGGAATGAGTCATTTCTGAGAAACATAAAACTCTCAGTTATCAAACCTTTTGCTAGTCAATTATTTTTCTTTACTATGCTTGCTAGTAATGACAACTGCTATGAGAAGGCTGCTCTGCTGTATTATTTCTGCTAACTGTTATTAACCTGGTGGAAAGCAAATCATGGCTGGACCAAAGCATCCTTAGAACTAAAAAATCATGATAATTTAGAAGGTAAAGGTAAAATTCACATATTTTTTTTTGAGGTCTTCTTTTGTTACCTTCCTGACAGATATTACAGAATATGACATGAAATGCCCCACCAGCAGACGCCAGTGAATTGAGTAGCTGAGGGGAAGTGTGACAGAGACACTGTCAGAGCATGCTACCAGCTCAATCTAGACAATTAAAACCTGTACACATTACAAGCCTTTTGGGACCATCATGTCCTAATAACATGGAAAATCAGCAATGCTAGAGTATCACAAGGTATTTAGGAGTAACTCCTGCCAGGTGAGCAGCCAGCTGCAGGGTGACCCTGATGTGGCCCACAGCAAGGTGGTTTCTCCTCTAAAGCCTTGACCTGTGGCAGTGGGTGGCTCAGGTTAGTGCAGGGCTGTTACTAATCTCTCAAAAATAAAATACCTGACTGCATCTACCTTTGGCATCTCATGTTCCACAAATCGCAGTTTAAATTCCCAGGAAAATCTAGAGCTGGGCCAACCTCCTTCCCAACCCACAGGTCTTTGGTGCACAGGTAACAAACCCCAGGCACTGACAGCAATAGTGAAAGCACATCTATAGACATGTGATAAAGCACAAGCTGCAATTTGGCACCTGCCCCTCTGTATGTGCAGTATGGTGTGTGCTGTAATTCACCATCACAGAGCACATTTTCCATGCCTAAGGTCAGTACCAGTCCAAACATCTGAGGTAAGGTGGTAGAAATTGAAATACTTTCAGCAGAAATGCTCCCCTGCAACCAGTGTTCCCAGTATTTGCCTTTGCTGGTTTGTCATCAGGATGAAGGGAAGGAGCTGCTGTTTTTACAGTTTTTCCTGTTAGGTGAAAGTGTCCCTGGATAAATTCTTATGAATTCTGTGAGATAGTACCACGTCAGTAACACCACTGTATTTCTTACTGCTGTATCCTGGGACAGGTGCATGGACAGAGCCCTTCACATACAGTTTGGTCTTTAAAAAATCCATGCCAGCTCAAAGGGTCATCTCTTCAATGTTTCTACGAAATGTTGTTCAAACTGGCCCCAAATCAGTCTGCCCTAGCAATCCATTTCTTGTCTTAAAAGAGTTTTGGCTTGCTTCAGAAATTAAGTAAAAAAACCACCATAATTTGGTAGGGACACGTTGATTCAAGGAAGCAGCTGCTGAGTGAGCCAGAGATGAAGTAAATAACGAAGCTGATAGCAGCATTATCCTGTGCCCCCTCAGCAATGAAAACACGGGCTGGGCTAATTCCTGGGTAAAGAAAATATCCTTTTTCATTTTCTTGGCAGGCACTGCAGCTTGGCTGCTTCAAGGCAGAAGCTGAAAACTCCCACAGCCAGGGCCTTCCTTCCTGAGCACCTCATGTCTTCTATAACAGAAACAGATTTCCCCTCTTCCTGCTGCACTCTTCCCCTTTCTTCCCCAAGCAGTTCCCCTTCTCCTTACAGCCTGATTTTCCTCCAGCTAGCTGGGACCCTCTACTCAAATGAAAAGTAATTAAGCTGAAAATAACCCATGAGGACTGGAGTCACCCTTTGGGAAGCCAGAGCACTGACCAGCCAGCCAGACTCATATTCACATGGCACCACCACAACAGAAAGCCAGATATGGTGAACAAAATACATCTTAAGCCTGGGTGAAAACAAGCATTTTCCATATGAAAGATGTGGAATATTTCCCTTGTGGTACCCCAGTGTAACCAAATCTGTACTGCATATCTAGAGGAGCAGGAAACCCAAGTTAAAAGTCCCCTGATAAACAAAGGTGGGCATCGAATCCAAGTCCCCACATTGTCCTGGCAGAATATCCCAATTAAGCTGCTTGGTAAAACTGTTGTCTCTTGCCCCTGTTCTAATGCTGCCCCATATGCCAGGGAAGCTCAAGATAATCAAGATTCATCTTTTAATTTTGCTTAGGGCATAAATTCATAGTGCTCTCTGCCCTCCCTTCAAAGCATCCCACATAGAAGGAAATACTGCTTTCCTTGGGGTAATGCTGGCTGACAAGGCATCGTTAACAAGAGTCTCTCCACATGAGATGAGGTTTTGGAACATTCAATGAGAGGGAATGCAACGAGCAAACAGTGGTGACCCAAGTGTGTTACACTGTTCTGTCTTCCAGGAGATCTGGTGGTAAGAGAATGAGCCACTGGTTAATGGTCAGCAGGTACAAACCCCATATATGAACAACACCAGCCTTAAGATCAAGCACATGCTAAATTACCTCCAGAGCAATTAGCTCAGCCTTACTGTGACTGGAAATTGGGCAATTTGTTGTTCTCCATCTTAAACATTTAAAATCAATGTGCTTGCCCTGTGAATGTACAAAAAGCTATTCTGAATACAAACCCCAAACCTGTAAAAATGCCTAATTACACTAAGTTTTCAATTTCTTTCTGTGACTTCACTGCCATTCCTCCCTCCTTAAGACCTTTTCTCACATGCATTTTCTTTATATTATTAGTGCTATCTATAAAATATGAATCCCAATTCCGTGATAGTCATAAAAATCATAAAATTCTATGCCAGCCATGAAAATATTACATGATTTATTTTTGTGTGAAGTACATATTAAATCTAAGTATTGAAATGGTATTTTGCCTCCTTGACATCAAGAACTTTAAAAGACGCCCAGTTTCTACTCAATTGCTATTATGTTAAGTTTCTTCCCCTGTTTTAAAACAGATACTTCAGAAGCTATTTATAGATTGAGGTTAATATTCATATTGCCATATGCTCTACAGTATTTGCTCATATACCCTCTTCATTTTTATTTTATATGACATATGGTGGCTGCATTATACACGGCATGCTCCTAATGTATTGCATATGCATAGAACATTTAATACAATAGTGTGCATGTCCACCCTGCATTTCACCCTAGCAGACTGGGAACTGATGGACAGCACAGCTCCTCCACTCTGCCCCTTGCTGGACTCGTTTAAGGGGCAAAGGTGTGGTCAAAATGCACTGGAGCTCTCTGCTTTGGATGTATAGACCCACACCCAAAGCTTTGCAGGGACAAAAAAATGCAGCATAAGTGGAGAGAAAACTTCTGTGGTGGTTGAGGATCTCTCCCCATTCATAAATACCCACAGCAGCCTTCAGCAGCTTGGCCTGAGGGGTCACTATTTGCCTTACAACCTGATGGACATACTAACAAGGAGCAGGATTCTTCCCCTCTTGTGGACACCAGAAGCTTAAAATTGATTTTATTGCCTTTAGCTGATAGGTTCTTAATGCCTCATCTTAATGATTTCCATATGCAAGGTACTGTCACTAGATATAAGCAAAATTATTCTATTAAAATCCTCCCCTCAATTTAAAAAAAAAAATAAAACAAAAAACCCAAGAAAACCAAACAAAACCAAAACCAAACATGAAAACAGGAAAACAGCTAGAAATTTACTTCCACTTCACTGCACCATTAGCATTACTAAGAGCACAGCAACACTAAAAAATAAAAATCTGAGAATACTGAAGCACTTTAAACTGAAGTCTTCTTTGACATTTTCTTCCATTCTGTTTTGAAAGCTACAAAAAGAAATAAAAGTCAACAGTCAAGAAGCGGAAGGAAAAAAAAAAAATCATTTGACTGAACTATTTATCCACATTTAGTATTGCCAAGGAACGGAAACATCAGTTATTCGCACAGCTCCAGTCATCATAGCACTCTATAAAGATCAGTGGTCACAGAGCACTCAAGAACTAATAATTAGTTTTTCTCCTTTTTAAGTGGAAAAATGTCCTCATGTTAATAATCAACAAGAATGTAAGATTTTCCATTAAACTTTCCAGGCTTTGACGTGTCTGCAGCATTCTAGTCCAGCAATCCATGGTTTATTGGATATTTTTTTGTGGCTTTTTCCCAGAACAGGACCTTCAGCGCTGCTGTGTGTGCCAGCCTTGCTGCCACCATTGTTTGCCAGGCAAAGGCAGGGCTGGTGGCTCCCAGAAAATGCTTTGCTCTGCATTTCAGAGAGGCTACTGCAGGATCACTCCCAAAGTGAGCAGGGAGAAAGGAGCGGGGAAAGCGTGACCTGAGCCAAATGATTCCCCAGGACCTTGTGTGCCATCACTCCCCCAAGGAAACAGAGCTCCTCACTACCACCAAAGGACAGCTCCATCCTGGCTGTGCAGGACCATCTCACTGCCTTCCCCAGCAGGAACTGCACATGGCCTTTGTCCTTTCAATCCTGCTCCTTTGTGCTAATTAATATGAATAAACATTATCAATACCAACCAATATTGATAAATAACAATTGAGAGAAACTCACAATGCCTTCAACAGAACGAAATATAAAAAAACATGAGTATCAACTTTGCAGAACCAAAGGCTTTTCCCAAGGGGGCCAGGTGTTCTGGGGTGGGTTCTGAGGTTCCTGATGATTCCAGCAGGAACAAAGAGCACAACTCAACCTCGGCAGCACAGGCCAACAACACACCACCCAAAAGCCTTGTACATGTCAAATCCCCATTTCAATCATTAGGAACCTCATTGGAGCAAAGTGTTCATCCTAGAAAAAAATTGAATCTGTAGTTCAAACATTCAGTGAACTGTGGATTCCACTCCCAGGACCCGGGTTCAAAAAGCAGGCAAGGACAAAACCTGCTTTTCTTTGTGTACAGATGATCCCTATATAAATACAGTCTCATAAAATAGTTTCAATACCTCACATGTACTCCCTGTCCCCCCATACTCCAATCCAAATGACACTTAATTAAGCCACCTGATCTTCAGAGCCTTTTCTCCCCCCTGTCAGAAACAATGAAGAAATAAGCAGATTTCTTCTAGAGCCATAGCTTTAACTACTGCATCACGTACAGAGAACAGAAAGAAAAAGCCTGGACAGGATGCAGAAAGCATGAAGAAAAATTATTAAAGATTTAGGAAAAAGAAAAATCAATCAAGGGAGATACACAAACCTGATTAGGAAAGAAAAGATTGTATGTTCCTATATATAAATAAATATATATATATAGGCATGTTAACGGGTGGCTGGTTCTTCTAAGATTAAAGAAAATAACCTAAGGTTAAATATCCTTTTGAGTTCTTCTGCTACCATCTACAAAACTGGAAACCTGTTTGCCATGGCTCCAAGCAAAGAGCTGATAACAGAATATTTTTGCAGCTAAATTCTCTCTTTTTTCCACCAGCTCCTGAAGTCATGAGACAAATTCACTTGCCAGAAACTGATTGAGTACAGGGGATTTTTCCAAGTCTCTTTTCTGACCCAGATTTGTGTCTTCGTGCTTTCTGAACAGATGGATAAGATGATCATTCTTTAAAGATCCCAACTTAAATGAAAATGTGTTTAGTGGTTCCAGTGCAGGGAAATACAGTAAGCCATTAAACCATGACAAATTTGACACACACAACAACTTCAGGGAAAACAGGCCAAAAAAATGGAATGTCTACCTTACCAAAGCAGAAACTGAATCCGAATGATTAAAAAAAGCAGCAAGGGAGATAAGAAAATAGCCATTTGTCCTGTCTGGGCTCACACCACAGCCACTTCAGGAGCACCACTGCTCCTACAGCTGCCCCCACCCAGCCCCACCCACCAACGTTTCCAAATTAGCACAGAAACACAAAACTCCCTGCTAGAGAAAAAGCAAAGCTCCCTGGAAAAGGCAACGAGGCACATTCTGCTAACTACTTGCCCTCAATTCACAAATGAATATGGTCAGGCTCAGCTAAAGCAAAAAAAATGAACCAAGACAACAAAACCCCACTGAATTGTGATTTATTGTAAATCTCTGACATTTTTATGGTTCTCAAACCAATAATGCAAGAAGAAACAGCAGACAGTGAGCTCTTGGCACTGGTATTGACTTCAAGGTCAGTGGAGCACAGAAACCCATTGGTTACTGATAAAATGGCCTCTCCTCCACCCAGCTGCTTCTGGTTTTCAGCAGAGAACTTCTTGGAAACCTGCAGGTGTTTGATATTTTGTGGTACTCAGCTCCCCTACTGCACTTGATAGAATAATTACTTTGTTTAAACTTTTCAATCAACAGAATTTCTTCTCTCCCTTGAGCCTGGATTTGCCTTATTTAGTACCAAGACTAGAGAAAGCAGGTTAACAGCCTGCCTAGTTATTCACATCTGTGCAGAAGCCTTTTATTCTTGAATCAAAAATGGTATTCTGTTATTATTCTTTCAACTGGTATGTAAGGGTAACGTGATTGTGTCTGTAAGTAAGTGCCATACTGAATTTAATCATGCTATTTATTTGCTTTGAATTATCCTGTATTCATTTTTTCTGTACTCTTAGGCATCGATAAAGTGGTTCTTACTATTACAGTAAATTAAATGCACTTTAAAAGATTATCTTTTACATTTGTCATAACAAGAATTTACATCGATGTTTTTCTCTCTTTAAGTGGGTATAAAGAACTCATGTACATTTTTTAATTTAGTGTGTAGTATTTATTACATGAAGAACAATTTCTTAACTAATCACAACTCATTAAATTCACAAATTATCCCAAATAGCCCATGGTAAAAGACCTCTTGTATTAGAAACAGGAAAACAATCCAAAATTTTTTTGTGAACAAGCATAACTAATTTTCTGGTTCTTTTCATGGATGAAATTAAGTATTTCAAAATGCAAAAACTCCATGGGAAGTAAGAGGAGGGGAGACACGGAGTGAAAAGAAGCTGTGAGGAGGATGGAGGATGGATGTGAATGGCACAACTTTGAGCAGGGGAGGAAAATGGAGGCTGGGGCTGTGTGCAGGGGAGGAACCTCCCTCTCTCCCACCTCCATCCCTCTCTCCTTGGAGCAGTCCTGCCCCACCCTCACTGCCAGCTGAGCAAAAGGTGTGCTGGGGGTTTGGCAGCCACCCTTGCACAGCCCCATGCCCTGCTGCCTAATGACTATCACTTAATTGTTGTGTTTCCTGAAGCAGGCAGTCCCTAACGTGATATATGAACTGCACAAGAGCCTTCTTCAAGCACACAGCCATTTAAACCATAGTTATTAAGTACTCCATTCACTCTGCCAGTCATTTGCCTTTTTTTTTTACTTTACATGTGTGGTGTTTTCCACATGTTTAGCACTGAAGCACACATTTGTTTGGACTATACACCTCCGTGTACTTTTTTTAATGCAATAAAATTGACAGATTACTTCTTTTTGCAACAGGTTTGGTGGAAGAAAATGTTTGGGTTTTTTTCCTTGATGGCTGTTTAGACAGCAGTCTTAAAAAATGACTAGTCACTAAAATTCCTCATGCTCATTTCATATTGTGTTGATTCATATTAAATTCATGACAACAAAAAAGCAACTTGAGGCACTTTTGGAAATGACCACTCTTTAGTGCTTCTCTCCTCCAGGCTCGATAGGCCCAGAGTCCATAAAGCTGCCTGCTGTCTTGTGTCATGAAAAGAAACAGCTTTGCCTGGGAATGCCATTACTGTGTAATGAGGCATGCAGCAAAATATACCTTCAGCAGCCACTTGATGAAGGCTTGCTGACACACCAGACCAGACAGAAATGTTTTTTTGTGTGTTCTTCCTTATTTTGTCCATCAATCACATCATTAGTCAAAGCAGACAGCTCTGTCAGCTGGGCACAGATGCAGACTGGCAGGCGATCAGTGGACAGGTGTTAGAGCTCTCCCAAAACAAGATCTCGAAATGAGAAAAGGAGTGAAGACCTTGTTCCAAGGGCTGGAATGTCAATATATTAAAGAAAAAAAAAAAAAAAAAAAAAGTCAACCAAAAACCAACATATATAAAAAACCCCAGTACCCAGGAGGGGAAAAGTTCAGAGGGGATGCTCAGAGCCACAACAGAGAGACTTGGAGAAAAGTTAAAAGGAGCTGCCACTTTGCATTACATTTTCATTTGTGCCTGTATTAGCTGGTGTCGGTGGATAACGGCGACGTCCAGCTTTTGCTGTTTTGAATAGAGTCTAAAGGACATTATGTAAACAGTATTGTACTTCAGTTTCATTAGGAAAATCCTCCATGGCACACGGATTTATTTGTCCGAGGCTTCTGTCATTAAGCTGAGACACTAATACCCACAACGAGCATATATACTTTCAGTTTGACGTGCAAAATGGCAGAGGGCTACACGAGGGATCTCATTTTCATTATAAGAACCAAAAACATAAACAGAGGGAGATACATCCGACCTGTCCCTGGTCACAGGGAGTGCTAATCAAGCCGAGGCAAACCCGACACCTCCCCAGCCCTGAGGCAGGGATAACCCCCACGACTTCCCTGCAGGCTGTCCTGTGCCAGCTCCACCACCCACATGTGGTCGCTCTACTGTTGGCTACACACACAGTTGCCACCACAGAGGGGAGCCTGGCTGCTCCTGGGGGGCTTGTGCCTCTCTCTGGGGATGGCTGGGAGGTGACCTCACTCCTCAGCCCCAGACATACTTTGCTCAGCAATTTGAAAAGCATTGTCTTCCTCAGATCTCTCAGCCGTTGGTTTTATTCCTGTAAACTGGAGCTACTTCTCCTTCACGACATTTTCGTATGAGTCCTTTAAAGCACAGGGTGTTTCATTTCCTTCCCATCCCCTCAAGCTAAGTATTTGTCTACAGTCACACTTTGAATTCTAGAAGGTTTTTAATAATGAGTCTGGTTAATATTGTTTCTGAACAGCTTTGCATGCATTGTGCACTCTTTTTGAGTAATATTAGATAATTTTCCAGCTCCTTGTCACCAGGCACGTGATAAATCTCCAGCTGAATCTCATTGTTCTGAGTCCCAAACCTGGGCAAAAGGGTGCTCTTGTGAGGTCCAAAACAAAATAATTTTATCTATAATGTGTTTCTCTCAATCATTCTATGCTGGAGTTGGCCAAAATGAATTAAAAGACCTTTTTATTAATCCCAGATGAACCCAGCTCCATAGAAAAGCAAGCAGAAAATCCCCAGCTAAGATGAGTGGGAGAGAGCAACCCTTTGGGAGAAAAACTCTCAAGCAAAGAATGCCACCAGGACCATACAAAAAGGGCAGAGACGTTCATGATAAAAGTCTAAGAACTGAACAGCCCAGGCAGGGATACCTCCAAATGCAGTAGTCTTATTTTAGTAAGAAAGACAAGCCCCTGGAGTGCAGTGATTTGAACAAAAAACAAAATCAATTAGTGATAATTCCCAGGGAAGTGGAACCAACCAAAGAGCTAACCAGCTTCTTGCTGACAGAAAACAAGTTTGCCAAAACCATGTCACTTTTCAATTAAAAAAAATACAACTGTTAAACTAGAAAACTTCCCCTTTAGAAACAGAGGTAAAGTGATTTGGGGAAAGGGACAGCAAGTCAATTGAACAGGAGACATGTACAACCCACAGCTGCAAAGCTGCAGTGATAATTGAGGTGTCTAGGTAGGATCACAGGTTTTGCTTCAACTTTTGCCTCCTGCCCATTGCAGCTGTCTTTAAAATTCTGCAATTACTCAAGGCTTTCCTATTTCCCCCAGGTCTTCACTGTCCCCTTTCTCACTTTACCCCTTTGCTCATATTTACACTCTGCTTCCTCTGCTTTATTTCAACCCTCACTAACCCGTTATCCTCTCTTGCCTCTTCCCCTGGGCTTTATTCCTTCTTCTTCTTCCCATCTTTAACCAGCCCAATCAAACACCAGTTTCTTAGTTTTAGTGAAAAATGTTTTAAACTGAAAATCCCCCAAACATACATATCTTGCATTTAAATACACTCATCTACCAAAAATAACATAAGGTCTCCCAGTGCAAGACAGAGCACAACCATATGCACAGCTCCAAATTTTGCACAACTGGATTGCCCTGGAAAGAGGAGGTTCCTGGTGAAATATCAAGGTAGCCTGGATTTTAACTTCTGTCATCACTTGGTTTGGTCACTTATTTTAGAAAATATTTGGAGGAAAAAACAAGAGGGGGAAAAGTCCTTTCCACTTCAATAAATAATAGGCTGGAGGGAGGGTGGAGGGAAGAGGAAAGGAAGAGAAATTAGGATCACTGAAAGGTCAGGTGCCTTTATACAGCGCAAGGGAAAAGGAGCAGGCTTTCAGATCCTTCCAAGAGCTGACCTTTCTAAAGATGTGCTCAGCATGAAGGGGGTAATACCTGGTGTACAGAGCCACACATCTAATAAGAATTAAAGCTAGATAACTCTGGAGACACCATTAACCTAACGAGCCTTTAGAGGTCACTGTTGTGCCAAACGGGCCTGGGTGGGACACATTTCTCTGGTAAAAGAAAATAGTGGTGTGAAGGATCATTAGTCCATCAAACATCTAAGTTTTATGAATGAACTCTGCTAAATAACACTTCTGTAGAATAGGGTGTAACAGCCATTAATAAATTAACTGTGTTAGCTGCCTTTCAAGTGTGCACGTTGACTTCAAACCTCCTGGGTGGCCCAGAAAAATCAGAGAGTGTGAAAAATGTGAGCATGGCCCTCGTGCCAACCCCTGCCAATGGCCAGGACTCCTACTGAAATGGTTAAACTCAATGATCTCAGTTCTCATGAGAATGGGAGGAAGAAAAGCAACATGAACTTGACTCAAACAGTGGTGACTTGGGCTTCAAAAGAGATTTCCTTTGAGATTCTGAACAAAATACTTCTTCCCCAGTTTTCAACTGGCAATAATGTGAGGCTAGTTTGTGACTGAATGGATGTTTTGGATTATAGATGCTTCTATTGGGTGGCAGCAGGGATCACACAAGGATTCTGAGTGAATTTCTTATGTGGTGGGTGAAATCGCAGAGATGAGAAGGTTCATTGGAGTTTCCAGGTTCACACAACGTAAGTTTCAGCAAGTCCTCACTAGGTTATAGCCCTTGGTGGCTTCAGCTTGTCACTTCCTCCAAAGTTCCTGATGAGCCCAGGTCCTGCTGTGAGAAGGTACCTGGTGAAGTCAATCTGCTGAAAGAACATAAGAAAAGCAGGTCCACTCAAAGAGTGCATATTTGTGCACCAGTGGCAGTATGGAAAAATCATATAACATATCCCCTTGCTCGTGCAGCCTGGATCCTGTCTCTGCAGCATTGTCATCGATCTCTTTCTTCTACATTAGGCTCCTAGGAAGTCCATCGGGGCCGATTTGTCAATAATTTCAAAGGTTATTCAAACGTTCAAGCTTTATTGTGATTCTTAATGGATCATCTCCATAGAGCAATTTAGAAGTGTGGGAGAAGGAAGGAACAGAGCAGAGACAGTGCCTGGCTGGTGCCAGTGCTGCTGTAACTTGGCACCACAACACCTCACGTGGCAGAGCCACCTTGCCAGACCCTCAACTATGTTAGATGCATCAAAACTCTCAAGGAAGGCACCAGTAGTTATGATGATTCAGGAAGAGGAAGAACACCCATTAGGAGGAAACAACAATGCAAGCAGAAAGGCACCATCAACACCACACTGGAGCTCGGCAGAGTTGGATTGTCAGCAGTCTTATAAACGAAGGACAGTGCTTGTCATTCTCAAACTTGCCTGTTAAATTAGAAGCATGAGATTCAGGGAAAAAAATCCCACAATTTAGCATGAACTTACCCAGGCCTTTCTTGCAGTGTGAAACGAATGTTCATAACAAATATCAAATATCCTGGCTCTAAGAGCCTCATAATTTAAAAACAATACTTAACAGGGAAATTCTTAACATCTCCCTTTAACATCTTCCTCTCACCCCCTGACTAAAGATGCTACAGAAATTTGACCTATTTATTGTGTCAATTTATGTATTGGAAGTGAAAAATAATTCCAGTGATGCCAATGGATTAAAGTTAACCACAACAGGTGATTTTGTCCCACTGGGAGTGGTACAAAGACAAGCTACACATGATTGGGAGGGGAATGAGAAAAGGGCACAACATGGCAATGTTTGGGAAGCAGGAGCAAGGTGAAGTGCCAATTCCCTGTCTACCCAAGTCCCTTCGAAGCAGGAGATCTGCCATAGCTCGTGGCCACACCTAAGGCTGTGACAAAAGCCTCACTGAATTTATCTGTTCATCTAAAGTGTCAGTCTCATTTTTTAAGTGGTCTTAAACTAGAATATTTCATGAGCTGAGAGCTGTCAGTTATAACAGTTACATGGGGAGGAACTGCAGATTTTATCTAAACCATACAATTACCTCTAGAAAATACATTTTTTAAGTCTATCTATATCTGTAGAGTACACCCAACGCACCTGTCAACCAGATATACTATATGTCAAAGTCATCACAGAATATCAAGTAGATGTCAATCAAATTAGTCTTTAAAAGTAAGAACTTCTATCCTAGAACCACTGAAAAGAGTGATGTGATTGCTGCATAGAAGTAAACCCATTTTATTAGAGAGATCACATTGTACTAATCCCTGTCTTCACAGGAATGGTTTTATAAGTACAAATATCAGCACTAAACTAGGACATGGCTAATGTTCCCTTCCCAAATAAACAAGTCCAGTAATTTTCATGTTTTAGATGGCAGCATCCCACTGATCAGAAAAGTTTTAATATGAGAGCAGCAAGACAATATATTCGGAAGTAAACATGCCAATGGAGCACAAATTACTGGATGTATCCTATAATGGCTTTCCTTGGGTCAAAACTCCTCATGTGAGTGAAGATGTCAGGAAAACAGGAACTGTTAGAGACAAGGATTAAATTTGCAGATTTTTTGCATCATAATATAAATCTGCAGTGTATTTTGCAGTGGAATACTCTTTTTATACTTTTGTTATCAAAGTGGTAGGAGGAAAACTCCTCTCATTTGTAAAAATGTGTGTGTTGTCCAAAGCCATGATGGAAACCTGAACTCTCAAATGTATTAATGAATCAAAGTGTGAAATAAAAAGAAAAATGACCCAGTGCAAAACTAATCATCCATTCATTTTGAAGCACTTAATTTCTGTTTAAATTCTTTTCGGTTTCTAAAAATAACCCTTTTAATCTAAACTACAGACATACAGGTTGTCATTCAACCGAATTACAGATTTTCACTATTATTTCTGAGACAAATAAATTTAAATTAACTTTTATCTATAAAAGGCTAATTTTGATGAATCAGCATTTTCTGATAAGAAAACATTTCATCAGCAAACACTGAACTGGCTCTACAAATTAATTGCTACCTCACAAAATGAAGAAATTTGCAATAGATCTTTCTTTTGTCATTAGAACAAATCAGTGAGATCCAGCTTGATTTGAATAGCATGCTGTAAAAGTACAAAAATAATAATAACATTTATAGGGAACTGACTTGCATCTCAAAGGGTTTTTTTAATATTACTTTTCTCCTCCCAAGCAGACGCAGAAAGATTAAAACAATCCTAAAAAAAGCCATAAACCCCAAGTATTCTTTAATTACTTTCCTTAGCAAGAGCCACAAATCAGGGACAGCTGCCTGAATTTTCATGGCATTCCCTCTGGAAGATATAACTTCCAAAACTGATTTCCGGATTGAATAATCAGTAATGGATATTTTTGGAAGAAAACCATTGGATCAAAATTTTATGATGACACCAAACACTGCTAGTTCCCTATCGCAGATGCCAAAGCAAGTTCTCCATCCCATTTTGGAGAATTTGTAATTCCTGCACTCCAGAAGTACTGAATTTTTATCAAAACAGCTCAGCACAATCCTTTTACTTACCAATGTCAATACTGCTTTTTGCCTCACTTTGTTCTTCTAATTTACAGAGACAATTTAGTCAGGGTGGTTGTAGTTGGACTTTTAAGGGTTTTTAAAACACTGGGACAGCAAAGTGAGATCTATTACAGTGGTGGGAAGATAGTATGAGTTACAGCACAATTACCACCATTTGGAGCAGCATTGTCATGTAGCTACGATGGAGCTTACATTAGGTAAAACAGCTCAAACACTGAATAGAACAATGTGCCACCTATAAATCTCCACACATCTTCTATTATTAGGAAAACTTCTTAAAATTCATACTTGATCAAGTAATAAACTTGCTTGATGTATAAGACCCCACGCACCAACTGCTGAAATACAATGAAGGCTGTTAAAAGGATAAACCTGTTGAATAAATCTGCTATGTAAAAATTTATCTCAATGTTATATATAATGAAACCCTTCTTAAACAAAAACCTGATAAAACAATAAACCTGTTCAAAGATTAAATTTGCTGCACTCTAGGGCTATACTTCTCTGCTGTATTTGGAGCTGCCAGACAACTTTCAACCTGTTTAATTTCAGCAGTCCTGTTTTAACACCATTTTTTCCCTATTCTGTTTCAATCACCCCTGTGCTTGTAAAGTCTGGGAAGAGTCCTGCAGTTTGAGTAAAATCCGCTATAACATTTCTGCCAATGAAAGTTAACAGATGAACTTTTTCATTTTTCCATGCTTTCATTTTTCTTGATACAGACACATCTCTAGGCATGAGTAACAGTTGTCCATTAGCTCGTTACAAAGGCACGGAAGAGAGTGGAGATGGAGAGAGATCTATGATGCAGAAACCCTGGAGAGTGCCTAGAGCAAATGTTCATCCCACCCTGGACTGCTGAGAGAGGATCTGCACAATCTGTCCCTGTTAGTAAGGATGTCCCGGAGGAATAAGACAGTGTGAAGGGGATTTTAGTATTTTTGAAGAGGCAACCACCACTCTGCAGCATTAGATGGTAAGACTGGTTCTTACTCGTGAGATTCATGGTCTATTTGCTTGAACAAAAGCTCACAGATTTTGGCCTGGACTCCAGAAAACAATATTGTAGGCAGTCTAGGAGCTTCGCTAAAAAAAATTTCAGAACACCCATGACTATATCAAGCATCTGGAGTGTTCTTTAATAGTGAGTAATGATATTTCTTTTGTCAGGCAGCTGGCACCTTCTGCCTCCTGACACCCTCTAACATCACTCTTACTTTGAAGGCCTTTGTTAGCTCTCAGCACACCTCCCACCACTCTCCAACTTTCTCTCTACCTCTGCACTCACCTTGTGAGAAATGTGAGAGAGCCGTCGCCGCCGCCCAGGACCTGCCATCATCCAGAAGCTGCTTTCACCTTTCAAGGGCTGGTTTTGCACTAAACAACCCCCTTTCAGCTAAGTATGGAGAGAGAGTTAGAACAGGAGTTAAATATCCATGGGTTATTTAATTCACTCCCATGGCTAACACATGGAGATCCTGAAAGCTTCCAGGCATCTCTCAGGTGTTGCAGCCTTTCAAGGGCAAACACTAAGACACTTCCTCTGGCTGCTGCTGGCCCCAGGAAGTGCAGCAACCCCTTTCCTCCTCACTGCCAAGGACAAAACATCTCCCACCTTGAGTATCAGGACAACCAAACCTCACCTGGGTCAGCAGGGTGTCTGCTCGCCCTCTGCCTGGTGTGGATGGGCATGTTATCCCACCACAAGGATGAGGCTATTCCAGTAAACCTTGAAAAAGTCTTTTTCCTTGAAGAATTTTTAGTGATCTCCCAGTTAAAGGTTCTGTGACTGTAGAGGAAAAAAAAAAGGCTTAAGTAACATTTCACCTTTGCTGTACATTCCCTATAAGCATCTTCTCACAGGAGCCACCCTCAGCCTCAGATGCAGACTCATATTTGCCCTGACAGTGTGGTGGGTTTCTGCTGAGTTCATGCCCCCCACGTGAGGCTGGGGGAGCTCAGGACACTTGCACCTGTGCTTCCCATACTGATGGTCAGCTCAGGAGGAAAACACTGACAGCTGGGCATTAAACTCACAGAACGTGTGCAACGGAGGTGGAGATAGAAACGAACTGTTCAAAAATTGGCATGAAATGCTGCCAGTAATATTCAGGATTCATCATTTTATTTTGGCAGGGATTTGTTTCACTGTAGGAAAGTACTTCCAGAGTCATCTTCCACTGAAAAATGTGAGATACTTCCAGAAACTGCAGTGAGCAAACCAATTAATCCTCTCTCAACTCCTTACAAGGGACTGTAACGAAAGGCCTAATTCCTAGAGACAAGGTCACTCCCCAGGAGCAGTTGGGCTGGCAGAAAACCCTGAAGTGTAGGTGAGGCATGTTCGATGCTGTCTTTACTCAAACTCTGAGCCAGCAAAGCTCCTTACAAGAACTGATCAAAAATTGCACGTTAGAGGAGCTACAGGGACTGCTCTCCCTGACTGCAGGTACCAGACTCCTCTACCTGAGCTGAGTTAAAGTCCCAGATCTGCCCTTCCATCCTTTCACAGGAAAGTTCAGACTTGATCTAATCAGTTTTGGACTTTTATTTTAAGAATCTCCCTTCAATAAGACAGAGGACTTCTGTCATGAGCAACACAGGGACACCCAGCTCCTGTTGGTGGGGTTTGGTCACCCATGGGGACCCAGAAGAGGGAGTTTGGGAGGTTTGTCCAAAGTTGACAGTGTGGGACTGGCTCTGCAGGGCAGGCACAATCACCTCTGTGCTACACTAAATGAGGAGCCTTTTAACTACCTCTTGTTTTTATTAATGCTCTGCCCAAATCACCTGTTCCTTTCCAAAAACACAAAAAGGTGTACATGAATAAACAGTCATGAGGTCACTGTGGGTAGGACCAAGTCTAAAAACTTCAGTCTTGTGAGCTTTGGTAGCATGAGGACAAATCCAGTGTGTCTGTGGCAGGAAACAACTGGGGTAAAGCTCAGATACTTAAAATCACCGCTTAAAAGGTGTAGAAACTACATTGTACTCATTGACACTTGACTAAAAAGACAACACTGGTGATGCTAAAGGACAATTAAAAGGCTGCAGGATGATGCCACCAGTGATGTGATACATTGCACATTCTGGTCTCTAACAATCCTGCTGGTACTGATGAAAAATAGATGTTAAAACGTAACATCAAAATTATCAAGAGCAATTAGCAATAATCATATCTGTGGGTCTCCATAGCAATTAGGAAATGAATCGGGTTGCTGTGCCATTGTGCAGGACTCTTAACTCTCCCTCCTTGGGGTCCCCTCACATCCCAAAACACAGCAGGGGCATGCACCCCTGCACACACACTCACCCACACACACACACACACTCAGTCTCTGCCTGTTTCTTGCTCACCTAAAGCTTGTTTGGTTTTTTCTCCCCCTTCCCAAACAGTTGCTGGACTCAGCTCAGGCACAGTGATCTGTAATCTCGCAGCCATTTTTCTGAACATAAGCAGCTTGCATTTAAAACTCTCCTGCTCATCTGTCTTCATTTGAAGACTGGGTTAAAAAATAAAATTAATGATTGCTATCAGAGAGAAGATGAGCAGCATCACCAGTGAAAAGTAGCACTGCCACATTTTACCAAGGCTAACATTTTTCACTGGCTGGAAATGGCTGGATATACTTGTAAACATTATTAAAAATAATAACTTAATGTTTCCTTCCTGTGACTAGCTAGCATTAGCAAGGTATTTTCAATTAGCATTTCCTCCAAGCAATGTAGGTCTTTTACTTCATTTTATTTAAAAAGGGATTTGTTTTCTAATTTTTTTACTTCTGCTGTTGTCAATAATAGAATTCAGTGGAATGGCTGCAGGTTTTTCCTCCCATCACTTACAGTTTGTAAACCACTGAGAGGGAATGTATGTGTTTGATTTTATTTGCTTTAGCATAGCTGTCCAATGAAAGAAACAGACATAAGTATGCATTTCAATCTGCTGTATAATCTTATGCGAGGCTTTAAAATACAAGTAAATGGCATCACACACTTAAATCAAGTCATTTTATTTTTAGGGAAAATAAACAAATAATAAAGTGATAAAATAATATAGATGCCTTTGCATTTCTTTTTGTAAGAAAACATGCAATATGAGTAAAACTGCTCTAATACACTTCATCCAACATTTGACATACCCAGGTAGTGGAGACTGTTGATTTCCAGTTCTAACAAGCCTCTCCTTGATGGACAAATCTTAATTCATTACAAAAACACTATATATATATGGTTTTTAATGATAAATAGGCAAATATTATTGCAAATGCAAAGTTGTTTCGTGGGCTTGGCAGCCTCAATGTGATAATTTCCTGCAACACAGAGTTGTTGAATATTTCAATTGATTACATTGGGCAATTCTCCATTCATTTAATCAGATTAACATATAACTTGCATATTTAGCATCAATTTCACATGCTCTAATCCTATAATGTATGAAAAGTTGCCTTGCCATACAACAAGCTCCAAGGAGTACTGTGTCAGTTGGTAAATTTTCAAGTAGCACACACATACACAGAGATTTAACGAGGATAACCAATTATCTGCTTGTATTGATAGACAACAACTTCTGAATAAATAAATGCACCAATTCCTTATCTGGATGTAAAGATCCATGCTCTCCATATAATATGTTCATCAATTCCAAGAGAAAAAAAAAATATTTTCTCTTCCGTTTGTGCATCTGCCAATTAAAAATTTACTTTTTAAGAATAGCATGAAACCTTCAGTGTCCTCTAATATTTCATATACCTCTAATAGTAAAACTCACTGACCCATTCAGTAGTTTGCAGATGCTTTTGAGATAGGTCCTGATTTGGAAAACCCCAAAATGTTGACAGTTCATTGACTGGTCACATTTTCTAATGTGCTGGTAACAAAACTGGAATACAAGAATCATAAACTCCATGTATCAATCCATCATTCAGAATTGCTTTCATAAAAGAAACATTAACGTTTCAGTCACCTACATGTGAAGGTAACATCACACAGGTTTTCTATAGCTGGAACCAGCTATAAGAGAAGTCAAAGGGTGTTTAACCATGGTTAAACATATTTCACACAATAGCAATCTCTTCCCAGGAAACAAAAGCTTGGTATGCCACCACAATCATCAAGTGTTAGTCACAAAATGAACATCTAAACACAAGCTAAAATGGACTCAGTACAACACCCTAGATCCATAGTTATTCCATGGAAATGGAATTATTGGCATATTAAAGTTTCTGATGTACTGCCCACAACAAAGATCAGCCTTCCCCTTGCAATCCCAGAAGGAAAATCTATTGCAGTAATGCTGAGATCCATTTAAAGAGCATTTGTATGTAAAGGATTCAGCCCTAAATCTGGATAGACATTTACTTTTATCTACAGAAAATGTATTATATGGAGCCAGTACAATAAAGCCTTAGAGTGAAACAAAGCATAATAAAGGTGGTACAGTAAGAAGATGAGTAAATCTGCATATGAAGTATCCAGGTTACTGATGCCTTTTTCTGGTCTTAGGAAATAAAGGCTCAGACAGGGTTAGAGGGTTGGGGGTCGTTTCCCTCAGTATTTAATAGGATCCCATTCCATGGCTTCTGCCGTCCAGGTAGAACACGCCGCAAAAGCCCCGTCCCCCAAGTCGAGTGTACAATTAAAGACTCTACACATTAGCAGATCTACCAGGAGGGCCCAATAAGGGGCCTGGGTGGGCTAACTTCTAGTTTACAGAATCTGTCCTACTAGGAGACCTTGAGGGCTCACGAAAACAGTGTTTGGTCTTCTAACTCTAAGGAGTTTCAGGGGTGTTTGGTCTCCCTGCCCTATAAACACCATGAAACCGGGCTGAACTATCACCTAAGGCATCACAAGTATGCATGCTGATACTTGTGAATATAGGGAACAGTGTAAGAAATATTCAGAAGAAAAGCAGAAAAATCCTTCAGGCATCATTACAAATGCACTCTTTAGTTGTTGCACCAAAATTTGACAAAATCTGGGGTTGAAATTAAAGTTGTTCAGCTGCTGACCAGCAAGAGCATTCCTGAGCTCTGCAATGAATGTGTCATTGTACACAGTGAGCTGGACTCAGTCAGGAGTCAGCCATGCTCTGGCTCCTGCCAGCTCTGGGTTCCTTCCTCTTTTGGAGTTAGTCCTGCTTAGAGATACATTCCTGTAGTTGTAACAGCAAACAAACATTTTTTTTTTTGTTTGGAAATATGTTTAAAATATATGTGTGTGTATGTACTATGCATGCACACATTTGTTTCCACACTTGCCATGGAGAGGAAACCATTTTATGGCAAGTATCCAACCCTTCACATTATTTCTCTGGCAAACGCTAAAATGTCTGTCAACATCATGTAAACAGGCTGGCAGGGAATTTTGAAGAAAGAAAATGAAAGCTGCCATTTATTCTGTGCATGACACCATTTAAACATTTTTCAAAACATTAAATGTTGAATTGCCATTTAAAATTTTGAATCATTCATCAACATGACATAAGGTGGCATGCATGTCCTTATAAATTCAAACAGATCAATCCCAGAATGACCTACTAAAAAGCAATCAAGAACCTCAAAGCATGTGAAGGTGCTATAAACCATGGCAGATAGCACAGGGATAAGATGATGCTGAGCAGCACATCTGGCCATGGTCCTCTTCGCAAAGCGCGGTTTAATTTTGCAGAATTTAAGGGTGTACGACTGCAGGTTGTCAGTATTTGCTCAGATTGGTTCTGGGGTTTAATGAAGAAGCCTTTTCACCCTGCAGACCCATTTGCAGCCTCGTGTGGCTCTGCAGGTCCGTTGTTTGGGATCCAAGAAGGGGTGTCAGAAATGGTGTGCTGCATCTGAAGGAACCTCAGCTGGGGGAGGCATTTCCCCACTGCAGTGTGCCCACCCTGCACTCTGAGTCCTGGGCTGATTCCACCCCCACACACACAATCTCTGAAGTTTTGGTAAGAACTTCAGCAAGGAATAACATAATTTAAACATTCCTTTGAATACATCCTGCTGATCCCAGTGATTTGTTGGGCACCTCACTGTTTGTTGTGTGACAAGTTGGACTTTGGACAAGGTCAGCTCTTGAATCTTGATTATGTTTTTTTCCCCTTGAGCCAGAAGACATTGATTTGTACATCTAGTTTACCTTGTTTTCTTAGCCATTTGTGACACAGTACAACAGTTCCCATCGAAAAAAGTGTCATGTAAATAAATTACAACTTAGGACGTATACATTAAATAATTTTATAAATGAACTTTAAAAATGAAGGAATAAAAAATGCCAGTCCCAACTTCTATGGCTGCAGTGATTATTCTGATCATGTTGTCATGTGTAATGAAGCACAGTCCCATCATTAATCAAAAGAACCAATCAGATAACTAATTTAGGCAATATTCTTTACCACAGGACATGTCGGTCAGTAAAAATGCATTAAAATAGCAAAAGATCAATAGTAGACACTAGGGACTGTGTTTACAAACCGGTCTTAAACTTTAGGGTATTATATTCTCAGTCATACAGGGAATCTGATTTTTTTAAAAGATAAAATAACATATAAGATAAATGCTGAGATTTTATTTTCAGTTAATAATGTGCATTAGAAGCTGTCTGCTGCAAATGTATGAATTGCTGTGTTATTTAATGATTTCCACAAAAGTGTGTTTAGCTACTTTCTAAATACACTCTAACTAGACTGGAGTGACACTGCACAGGAAAGAGTTGGCAGGTTCAGGATTTACCGATGTGTGCCTTCAATACCTTATGTGGAAGCCCACATCAAACACTATGCCTGGCAAACACTATTTATGTTCTGCCTTGGGCAGCCTTGTGTTTTACATAGTCAATACCTTTATTTAAATGCAGATTGAAGGGACTTTGTTGCAAGCAGAGGCATACTTATACTTTTTCTAACTTGGATCCTTTTATTCCTTAGGAATGAGACTTTTTTTTTCTTTTTTGCAAATCATTCCGATAATGAGAAAGTGTATCTCAGATGTGAAATATTTCCATTGGGTTTAATCCTTTCAGGATAGCAAGGGGAAAAGTGAAACAGAGCCTTAGAATAACTGTGGCACAGGTAAGGGCTGCTGCCCAGCTGCGCGTGTGGCATCCCCCTGCTGGACTCTGTCTGGAGAGCAATTCCCCCGTGCCTGCACAGCTGTTCCCAGCTCCAGAGCCAGCCTAGAGAGCCACTTCCTTGTTAATGGAGGTGTAAAAACACAAAGGAGTTATAAGTGGTCTCAGTGCTTAAGCAAAACCATCATGAGCTGCATCATCCACCTTTCACACACAGGACTCATGAACAGAGGGAGTGCTCAAACACAGGCAGGACACCTTCAGGGATAGGAACGGAATATTAGGAAGATGCAACATTTCTAGGATCTCTGTTTGGGAAAACATATCTCATTTTCAAAAAATACTCAAGAGCTTCCCATCCTGCAGTAAACAAAGCAGAGCTGTGAGCAGCAGTGCATTGGGGAGTGAGAATAGGCACCTCCATCAAACGTGCTGGAGTTTGGCCTGCACAGCAACAGCTCAGCTGGATTGCTAAAAGTTGTTTCCATCAGCCCTGTCTCGTAACAGCCTCTCCAACACTGTCCTGTGACCACGGAGAGGGAAAGGAGGAATGGATGACTGAATCATACTTTGCTATTTTCATGGAGGAAAAAAAATATCCTGCAATTGGGAAGAATAAACATAGAATCGCAGAACCATAGAATGGCCTTGAAGATCATGTAGGTCTTGAAAGGACAAAGAAAATAAAAAACAACTCTCCCTGCCCAAAACCAACCAAATAGGAAAACCCACCAAAAAAACAAACAAAACAAAAAACCAGAACAAACTACACTGCAGTTATTCTAAAAGGGCAGCAGGGCCTGGTTACAGGATACACCCCACATGAGGAGTACCTGCAGACCAGCCAGGTCCTCGTACTGCCCAGGTTGTGATTTGTGGCAGTCATACCTGCAGCTGCATATCTGGTTGCACTCAGTGGACTTTATGCACTTCACATTATTGAATTCCCCAAATTATTCATACTTCTGGCCTCCACAATGTTCTGTGTGCTGAGATTCTGTGATGATGGGTAGAAAAAAAAAACCAAGGGCTTTTTCTCTACAAGGAAGTTAAATTTTAAACCTGCTGCCTGTTTCACACGACACCTACTAGCTCTTGAACAATCCTTCCCGCCTCTCTGTTTTGCACACCTCTGTCTCATCTTTTCATGGCCATCTCTTTTCTGAGCCAAAAAGTGCTGATCTATTTAATCTTTCTTCACCCAGGAAACTACTTGGTGTCTTGTGGGATTCCTCAGAACCTTCTCCAGTTCAGCAATAAAGCTTTTGTCCCCAAGGTGGCCTATAAACATGGAAATACTGAGGATGTCACCAGAAAAACCCCCAAAATCACAATTTACTCCTGTGCTCCTGGCAAGGGGATCGGGCATCAGCCAGAACTGTCCCACAGAACACTTTAAGCAGTTGGTTGGGATGGGTTTTAATGCTCGAGTGCTTAACAGTAAGCATATGCTTAAACATTTTAACACCTGACAGGTTTGATAAATGAGCTGATAGGAGGCTACTACTGTAGTCAAAAATACACCTAGTAGTACTTCCAGAGAAGCATAAAAACATCTGAGATATTTGAACTGCTGAAGACCCTTGCATTCTGTTATTTCAAGAGATTTTTATGAGATAGTATTTGCTGATGTTTTTCTTAAAAACACAGAACCTTATTTTATTTTACATAATTCAATTACTTTTTTCTATCCAATAAAATAAGCTCATTCAAATAAAATCAGAATTACTTCCTTCTTTTGGCTAGGGTACAGCATCTTTTGTACCCAGCTAAGCAATCTTCACAGTGCTTGGCAATAATCCTGCTTAGAAGGGCAGGATTTAGAACAGATGCAGACTTCTCCATGTTGGGGTGCTACCAAGTTCTCTGTTGATTAGTAGGGTGCATAATTGGGTATGACAGAATATAGATTTCTGGCAGAAAATAATTTCTAATGGGAGAAGCCACTTGCTGAGGACACCCACTTCAATTAAAGGTAGACCAAGGCTCTAAGTTACGATGTTAACCCTATGACTTCTCCCAGATTTGCTATTTCTGCTTTTAGAAGCTGGGATTCATTGTCTGGTTATGCCATTAACAGAAAAAACAACCACAAAAATAACGTACAAACTTAGAAGTGGAAACAAGGATTCACCTGAAAATAGTTTGCTGGATCTGTCTTGCATGCAGCAATTACCTTTGATCATAGAATACCATATAAATATTATGCAAACACTATATTCTGACTAACTAACTAGACTAGCTTCCAGCTAAGCGAAAGGTCTCAAAAACATTTAATTTTTAAACTAATCATTGATGGGGAGGGGAGAAGTTATGCTCTTTGTGTGCCCAGCTCTCTGTGCATATTGTCCTTGCAAGTGCCTCCCAAACTGAAATGAGAGAGAAAACAAATTCTGACTCATCACAGTTCTGAGGAGATAAGGATCTGTTTAGATGCCATGATACAATGCCTATTACAAAGTCCACAGACCCCTTCTGTTGGCTTAAATTTTACCTGTGTTTTAATTAAAACTGGTCTCAAAGCAACAAGTCTTTTGTGTTTTAATACCTTCATCTGCTTATTTTTGATCAGACAGCATGTTCACCTCACTCTAAAGCAAATAAAAGGGTGAAACAGCCTGTGTTACAGACAGACATGGGGATAAGAGGTTGCCATGAACCAGATCCGAGCCCCTGCTTTAGCCTGTGTTTATCTCCTTGAAATCAGCAATAATCCTTATGTGCTTAATGTAAGGCATGTGCTCAAGTGCTTCATTTGATTAAAGCCTGACTGATTAGGTAAAGGCTTTTGATCTTGGCCTCTTCTTTGGAAAGAAAAAGAGAGAAAACAGAGATCAGTCCTAGACAATCCTATTTACAGCCCCGTGTGTGCCACTGTAGCTGCTCCAGGGCAGCAATGAGCTCACCTGCCATGCAAGGAACCTGCCTGGCCCTGCAGCATCGGGCACCTGGGGGTCACATGTCCCAACACAGACCCCCCAGCTGGGCCATGGTGGCATTTTGTGACACAGACATCCCAGCTGGGCCAGGGTGGGTGCATTTTGTGACACAGAGCTGGCAGCCAGGCCATGGGGGTTGGCCATCAATGGTTTCCTGCAGATGGAAAGGGCACGGGCTGGCACTGTCACTGTGGTGTGGAGCTTTGTCTGCACCAGGGTCTCTCCTGAGCATTCCACACCCAACCAGGACCTAGGGCTTGGCACTGCACCAGCTCCTGGGAAGGTGTGCAGGATCCATGCAAAGCACAGCCAGGGGAATTGGCCAAGCATGATGCTGAGAGAGCTCAGCAGTGCTTGGCACTGCCAGATTGCTCCTGGGCTTTCCCAAAGGAGTCTCTTAAAAGCTGCCACCAAAATTCCCACAGCTCAGGCTTTCCTCTGTGCCACATCCATGTCTCCTGGGTGGCTGGGAATGCCCCATGAGGGTTACAGATCCAAATGGGACAGCAGGGAGGAGCGCAAGGACAATGAGTTTTACAATTTACGCTTTGCACACTTACACAGAACTTCTGGAGTTTCTCCACAACGTCTGCATCAACTTTTTCTTGCACAAAAGGTTTCACTCCAAGCCTTTTGAAAAGTGCTGGCCTACGATCACAGACAAGGCTCTCATGGAGAATGCAGCAATTGGTAGGGTTAAAAATGTCAGCTGCTTAACACTACACAGCAACAGTACAAACCAAGATGGGAAACATCGAGCTGGAGCTACAGGGGAATTTCAGGCATAAAACGTAATTGCTCCAACTGGAGTTTAGCCAGCACACCAGGATTCACACCCCTGTCCTGCAAAAATAATGCAATGAGGTGTGTGAACTGCAAATAATCATGACCTCAAATTTATGACTTACAGACATCTTAGCATGGTTTTTTCCAGCAATACTGTCCTCTCCCAGCACCATACTGGGACATTTGGTCTGTGTTGACTCAAAGAGGAGAATATTGCCCACTGATTTACCAGCACTACTACACAAAGTGCATTGAGTCTCTTTGGATGTCCCTTACTCAAATAATGATGCCTTTCAGCTTGTGAGATTTAACAACATCACAGCATTAATTGGCATAATTGCAACTGCAGCACAAAGATCCTATCCCTCCCAAAATACTTTTTTAAGATATTAACTTAAGCTTTTCATCAACAATACCTGGTATATTTTTGCTGTGCTTTTGAACATTACAGTAATAAACACAGATAATAATTTGTAGAGAGGATATGAAGAGAGATACAGCAAACTATTAAATTCCTTATTACATCTACATTGAAATTTGTGGCCAAGAAAAAAAAAATTCAATCTTAACATACTGTTATGATTCCCTTCACATTAAAAAAGATTTTATTGTACCACAGGTCTACCATTAGCCATCAATTTTTCAGAAAAAATCATATTTTTTTTCTGTGGAAAATGTTTCAAGATCTTTCCTTTCCTTAAGGAAAAAATTAATAATAATAATAAAAAAAAAAAAAGAAATGCTGGGCAATTCAAGAATCAAAATATACCGTGACAGAAAAAAATCACTTCTCTCAGAAAACCTTTAGGATATTTGTAGTAGAGAATATGTGTTGGTCCTCTCAAGAGAAAACAAAGGTTCTTTTTCCTCCCCCAGTACATTCTGGAGTTACTTTGTCCCATCAGAAAACAACAAGGCAACAAGAGGATACACCCAGAGTAGAAGACACTGGCCCAAACCCTTGGGCAGCTTTGGCTCTGGGCCTGGCCCAGCTCCCCTACTAGTAACACAGACTGGCATTCCACTCCTGTTCTGATATACTTAGGGGATCTAAATAAACCAAATAAGGCATTTATGACTAAAGAAATTTTTCAATTGTATTCTTTGGATAAATTTTAGTATCTAGCCAATACTTTAAAATATGTATTTTTAAACACAACACAAATGTTGCAGCCCACTGACCTGTAAAACAGTGAGAATACAAAGAACAGTGAGGATTAAACCACTTTAAATCCCTCCAGCTCCCACTAATACACTGTACTGGGAGAAAATACAAGGGGAGACATTTACACCAAGTTCTGTCCTCAGTTTTAAATGATTCCATAACATGTACAGACTCCAGCACATTGGATGGTTATTTTTGATCTGTGCTGCATTTTAAACACAACGGTTTTTAAAGGAATCTGATTAACTCAGTGTTACAACTGACAGAAAAGTGACAAGGTCCAGCAGAAACAGATGTTCCCTGCAACTTGCTTCTTCCATCCCACGTGTCTTTTAAGCAACATTCAGATTCCATTTGGCACTTCTCCCAATATTTTTTCCCCATCTTTAATGCAATTGTAGGAAAATTTGACGCTTATCTCACTGCTATAAATTTAATAGCAATATTAAAGAACATCACTCACATTAAATCTAAGAAAGTGAGACCATGATAATGTACATAGTTTTATGCTAATCCCTTACCACTACTCTTGTGTGCTCTTTTGCTTGCATTAGTGCTCTGCTCAAAGTAGATTAGTCTGTGCAAACCTGCCATGCCTGCTGCACTCTGCCCAAGGTCTCACTCCTGCCTGTGGACCAGCACAGCCACACCAAGCTCCATAGGCAGCTTGGAGCCCTGGAGACAGGAGTACTTCTGGAATCTGGGCCCATGGTTCACACCTGCACACCTTACTGTGTTAACTCAGTCCTGGTTTCAGCTGCAGAAGAGTTCATTTCCTTCTCAGTAGTTGTCACAGTGCTGAGTTTTGGATTTGGGATGAGAACAACGATAGTAACACGCTGATGTTTCAGCTGTGCTGAGCTGCTCGTGTTGCCCTGCCAGCAAGGAGGCTGGGGGCAGGCAAAGCTGGAAGGGGATGCAGCCAGGAGAGCAGAGCCCAGCTGGCCAGAAGGACATCCCAGAGCACATGGCATCATGCTCACCAGAAAAACTGGGGGGGAAAGCTGGCCAGGCTCCACTGCTTAGGAACAGGCTGGGCATCCCTTGGTGGGTGGTGAGCAGGTGCTTTTTATCTGCATCACTTGTTTTTCTTGAGTTTTATTTCTCTCACTCTTTTTATTTTCCCTTTTATTATAATTTAGTATTACTGTTGTCATCATCATCATTGTTATTATTTTATTTCAATTATTAAACTGTTCTCAGCACACAAGCTTTCTCTGACTCTTTTATCCATCCCATCAAGAGGGCAGTGAGCGATCACCTGTGTGGGGCTCAGATGCTGTCTGGGGTTAAATCATGACAAACTGGAAACACGAGTCACTGCAAACCAGTTATAAGAGTATCTGTATTGTAGAGGAACCCTAAATAAATGTCTGTTAGTAGTACAGTATGGAAAAGCAAAAGAATTTAAATAGGAAGTTCCCAACTCCATCGTCATATCTGCTCAATGTGAAAAGCTTTAAAAACAAAAGAAGGGAATGTATGTGTGTGTATATCATACAGTTTAATAACTCTGCTGTAACTACAAATTAATTCAAATCTTGTACTTGCATTAAAAATGAACTCTATCTATTTTATGTTGATCATTAACTAAGAATATTTCACACTAGAGATTTGTCATATTAAAGAGAATTGAAACCACTTATATCAATTAATTGTATTATACATAATCTTTACATAGATTATCAAAAATAATTTAGATTCTATATTAAGGAAATATTAAATATGAATTCTGCAAGGAGTCGTGACCCAAAGTCCTGCCTAAATAATATTTTGGGATAGGGAAAGAAACGACAAAAAAAAGAGGTGTAAATCAAAAGCTGATTGTGAGAACCCTTCAGTGAAATTTCTCCATTGAAAAATGCAGTGTAATACAACAGAAATGTTTCATGCACATATGTCAGTGTCCTTAGGGACAGGGGCTCAGAGGTGGGAGGGAGAAGGAGGGGTTACAGCAACAAGTGCAAGAAATAGGAGGCCCTAAATCCAGCAGGGTGAGAACTTGAAGCTAGTTCTCCTTGCCAGACAGTCAGACTTTCCTCACTCTATTCCTCCTTTTTAAGACACTACTACTACTCTTAAAAACAACACAGCACCATAACAATATCATAACAATACTTAATTTTGAATATTAAAAAACCTTTCAAACTCTTGAAGCCTTAGTATTTTTTACTCATTCTCATTTTTCATGGATAAATTCATCCTATTAACTTATAAAAACAGTCCAAAGAAACACAGAGTGAAAGGAAGCTGGGCTCTTCCAGAGAACATCAGACAAAGCAGTTCAGGAGCATGAGTTTATACAATTAAGAAACTTTTGTATACCACCAGTACAAGCACCTACAATACAATCAGTGCCAAAAGCTTTTGAGTACTGCCCCAATTTTCATCTCTGTACAGTACCTGGCAAACACTTCAAAGCAGCAGGAATACCTGCAATGGGAAGGGACCACAGGGGCTGGAGCACCCCAAGTCATAAAGAAGTGGGTTAGAAAACACCAGGAGTCCAGAAAAAACCATAATGATCCAGAAGAAGCTGTGCCATTCCCAATGGTTCTGCATCAGGGCAGGCTTCTTGACATGGCAAAGGGAAATAAATACTTATTCAATAATTGTTTATCTCTTCAATAAAATGAGCTTTGAACACAGTTAGCAAAAAGGAGTCTAAATCCACTGTGAATTATTTATTTAGAGGCTGTACCACCCCAGATGAGCTGAAGCAGTCCCACAAGACAACACCAGCAATATCACTTAGAGGATACCTATTTTTCTCAACCCAGAGGAGGCAATAACCTACTCAACACAAGACAGCACTGATGCACAACCTCAGCGTTCCCATGCCTGCCTTTACTGACCAGCAGCATTTCGTATATAACTGTCATGATGCTTCCACAAAAATACCTATCTCCTGCATGTCAAAACACAGGGCTTTGAGATTGCTTATCTTCCCTCAGAGGAAGAAATAGTAAACCTCTGCCACAGCAGCCTCCATGGGAGCGTGTCCATTATCATGTTTTGGCACAGTGCAGTGCCTGGCATTCTTCACACAACCTGCAGATAGCCCAGATACTTCTTGGAAAGAGATTGCAGTACAAACCTCCCCAGAATGTTATTGGAGGCCCACTCAGTTCTGGCTATAACCTTGAAATAACCGATAAAAGGTTTTTTGACATGCCAACTACCAGATTTACAAGAAGTAAGTGTATATGCTATAGATCAAATTTCAATAATGTTATAACCTTCTTCCAGAAGGAAATATAAACTTAGCCGAATATTTCTGATTTTGTAAGAGCTCCACAATCACCAAGCAGTCCACAAAGAGAATTCCTAAAGACAAAATAAATTACTAACTTTACCTCTGAATAATTCTGTGCATCACTGCCATATCATCCTCATATCTGTCATTACCCTGTGCCTTTTCCATGCAGGACAAATTAAAGATAGGGGAAGCTTCAGAAGTCCCCAAACCCCCTGGATGTCAGGACCCCATGTGCTGCCAGAGAGATGTCTCAGCATGTTGCAAATGCAATTTGAGAATCCTGGATTTGGAAATGGGCTGTTTAGCTCTGGGATGATGCAGAGAATCCATTAATTAACAAGTGACAGGAGACATACCCATGTCTTCACTTCACCATCCCACCGGGAAGCGCGAGGAGCGCTGAGCATCCCCCAGAGCACAGCGGCAGCCTGTGGGGCTGGGGAATGTGACTGCAGCTCCACTCGCTGTGTGCAGCTCCCACCTTTCACAGGAGCTCAGACTTCATCAGCTTCTGCTTCTGCCAGTCAGCCGAGGCTCTTCTCACCGTCTGAAGTGCAGAAAAGAAAGGGAAAGCAGCAATGCCATGCCAAGGGAAAGGCTGCTTGTCACACTACCATAAACAAAGGTATCAGAGGCACACCATGTTAAACAGGAATATTTCTTCATTGAGGAAAGATGCAGACAATTTAATCCATTCTGATACATTTTTTTTTAATGCAGCTGGTATGTTACCTTATGATTAAACCTAAAAACAATCAGCAGAACACAAATGAGAGTATTTGCAAAACCTGGAACAAAGATCAGCCTCAAAAATTTCAACATTCTGGAAAAAGACCTTTTCAAGCTTTTCTATCTAGTAAGCATCCCTAGTACTGCCTGTCCAAGAGCAGGCAGTGTGACCAGCCTGTCACAGAGCCAGGGAGCCTAAACCTGAGCAGGGTTAAACACCAGCTCTGTCACCCACGTTCCCTCTGGCCACACTCAGGGAGGGCACAGTGACAAACATGGTGGAAGTGGCCGTGTCTCACCAAGAGGGGATGCATCACCTTATCTTTACATACAGAAACTTTAACAAAAGGCTTCCACCACTCACACAGTGAAAACTTTGCTTCGGAAAAATTAAGGGAATTAAAAATTCCCGGCACACAGCTGAGCACTGATGTGCAGTCCAACCCAGCTCGGGCTCCAGCCTTCGATCTTCTCCCTTCCATTTCTTTGCTCGAGGCACATGGATAAAATTAGGAACATGCACATAATAGTGATCTTCATTCAAACAGTTCCTTGTTTACCCTCTGCCACCTACTTTGTCTACAGCTTTCTTTCAAGTAAATCATACAATTACTCTTTCCCACCCACTCTACATTTTAAGTGACATTTGATTAACAAATAAACTAACCCTTAATAAGAAAACTATTGTCTAAATAAGCACTAATACTTTAAATTAAGCACTTTAAATACACCTAATTATGTATTTAATGAGGATTAACAGGACATGCATAGTATGCTAACTAAACACAAAAATTAGATTGCTTAAGAGGTATTTATTGGGTTCAAGAATTATATAGGAAAGAAGAATTTCCTACAACCTGGAATATATGATGATTTTAATTTACTTTAAATAACACTAATGAAATAAATGCTTAAGTCGAGCGATAAAACTTATACTTGCTTTGTGGATAAATATACATATGTCACAAAAATAAGATTGATTCCATATGATACACATAAACATACTTAAGCTGGAAGCATCCAGCTGGCTTCCCATATCCCACATCTCTACCTCAGACCCCCTCTGGCTTATTTCTACTGGAATTTCTGAATTTGTGGTCTGCAGAAAACGTAAGCATTTTTAAATAATTTTCCATTCAAATTCAGATCAATATTTTGTTTAATCCCTCCTCCCCCATTTTTCTTCCTCCCCTTTCTCTCTTGCCTTAACTTCATACAGGATGGAAATCCATCAGAGCTGCCCAGGGCTATGCCTGCTGGAAGCCTGAGGGTCTGTCTGGGAATTCTCCTTGTGTTCAGGGCTGGGATGTTCCAGTGCAGATGTAAATCCAGGGAGCTGAGGCCTGGGATGTGGGGCAGGTTTCTGGTGTGGCTACCTTCAAGCCGCAAGTGCTGGCAGGCAGCCACAGAGCCACGCAGGTGACCTGGCAGGGAACCAGACAGATTTACAATGAAAATCTGCTTAGCAGGCTAGGTTCTCTGGGAAGATTCATTGAAAGCCAGATGTTTTTGTGAAATGTTTTGCTTTTGACGAATCGGCATTTTCTGATGGAAAAAAAAAAAAAACTTTCTCTCCAAAAACTTCCTCTGAGCTCTGCCAGCAGCTGCTGCTGGCAGGAGGAGCCAACAGAGGCACGGCAAGGTTGGGGACAGTGTCCCAGGGCCTCCCAGCTCCTGGTCCCCTCCCTGTCACCAGAGTTGCCCACCACAGCTGAGGTTCCAGGACGGGTCCTGCTGTTCTCCTCCATCCCCTACAGCAGTGGGAACCAAGCACAGACAGTCACCCCCAGCACTGGTGCTCAGGCACAAACACTGGCTCCACACCAAGCAAAACAGCAGCAAACACTGCAATATCTCCAGGATCTCTCAGAACCCCTCTGTCCTTAAAGCAGCCCCAGTGGGGACACTCAGCAGGCTGGCAGCCCCCTGGGGATGGATGTTCCTGCTATCAGCATCACACCTGCCTTCCTCCTCATGCCCCAGTGCTGCAGTTTGGGGTGGCACAGGAGCCCCCAGGGAGCTGCTGGTGGGATGCCCCTGCCTCTGGCTGTGCCCTGCCCCCAGCAAAGCCAGCACAGCCCCGGTGGCAGCACACCAGGAACCTGACGAGCTTTAACTTCCAGCCCTTCCTGCCACCTTCTGCTGTCTGCTGACACAAGCAGCAAAAGGCAGCCGGCGCTTGACAGCTGAACACAGCTCAGACGGATAACGGCTTGTGTCTAACAAAGCCATTCCTAATAAAAGAAATAGGCATAAAAGCAGAGGAAAGGGCTGTGCTGCACTCAGGGCTTGGGGAGTGACTGAACGGTGGTGCTTCTTTCATACCATGAGTTATCTGGAAGTGGCACTGAAGGAGAGCACATGAAAAGTGCTGATGAAAACTCTGCTTTAAAGACTTCTTTTTCTGAGGCAAGAAATGCTGTATGTCTTTCTCTCAGCAGCAAGCCAGACCTGCTACTTTATTTCTGGTAGTAAGTAAATGGTATACATTAAATAGTCACTAGGTCTTCAGAAACTTCACCTCCAATATTATTTTAAAGGAGTTTCAGCTGCAAAAAGAAATGCTGTTTGATTTTCTAGACACTTCTATCTTTCAAATTAAAGGTTTTATTTTTTTGATACACAAAGTTTAAAAAAAAAATCTCGAATCCGTCACATTCAGAACATCTGTCTGTCCCAAAGTCTCAAAACATTAACACATACTTTGACTGTAAATATGTTAGAATATCCAAATAACTGTGTGTCAAATATGACACTTTCTCGTGCTAGTGAAACCCAGATGAAATTCATCAACTTCAGTAGATTGCAGATTTAGAGTTCTGTAAATAAGGGAAAAAATTGGCCCTGCACTTTAATTAACATTTTAAATCAAATCTGCATTTGAAAATGTGCCAAAATTGGAAGAGATCATAAATAACCTTGGTCTGCAATATTATACTAGAACATACTTGTGCCTTCTCTGCTTTAAAAAAAAATGTGTTTTTTATCAAACGATAATTATGGTTGTGCTTGAAACGATCCCCCTTAAATTCTTCAGGAAGGTTAAATGACTGAAATGGCTGAATATTAATATTTTCCCTTTAGTCAGGCATTCAAAACAATTCCCAACAAAACATGAGGGCCGGCAGATTTGGAGGGCTGTGTCATTAACAGCCGCTGTCATTATTCTGCTTACACGCTTGTTCTGCAGAGACCGTATTTTCAGTAATAAATAATGTTTTGAAACAAACAGGTGATTTCTGTAAGAAGAATCGACAGTATTTTTTGAAGGCAGTGGTTTCTGTAGAAACCTTTCCTCTCTTTGTCCTCTCCTATCTGCAGGGTATTGACAGCTCTGACAAGACTTTGATTATCTAGTCAGCAGGAGCCTGAGACTTGTCACTTGTCAGGTGTGAGCCGGCAGTCACGCCGCTGATGAAACAATTGAAAGGAGATAGGCTGAGCATGAGGAGGATCAGGGTCATCAAGCCCAAAATGTACGCCTGTCTAGTAAGGGGATGGCTTACACCCTCATTAATGACTCCAATAAGGCAGGAGAGGGAGGCGGGGAGGAGCTGGAGCAGGGAAATAAGAGACGCAAAGGTTGGGGATGGTGCAGAAACTCCACTTGTCGAGATCTGTTTCTTGCCCACAGCTCTGCAGTGACCAGAGCCCAGCAGCCCCAGGAGGAGCAGCAAAGCTACCAGCACACTGCCACTCTGCCCTCATCCCCTCCCTGCTCTGGATAAGGGGTAAGGGGAAGGTGGCAATCTGCCTCTGCTCCCACACCAGGTTTCCCTGCACTGCCCAGCAGTGAGGGTGAGAGGCAGGGTGGGTCTCCTCCTGCACCTGTAACAGGCTGGTGCCTTGTGGATTCATCTCCACTGGAAAATTAACAGCAACCCCACCTCTTCTGAGTGACTGTGTTTCAACTACCTCTGGCATCAGATAGAAATCCCAGCTGTGACAAATGCCTGAGGTTTGGGTGCACAGGGGTGATGTCAGCTGCCCTTGGTGGGAGCTGCTGTCCCACCTGTGCTGAGGACACCTGTGCTGTCATCTGAGCCTCTGCACTGCACTGCACAGCTGACGCTCCAAGAGGGGCACACACTAATCCAGAGACAGGCTTAGCCAAAAAGGCCAATGTAGAACAATAGCCCTTGTCTGGCAATTGGCAGGACTTAACAAAATGCTTTGTACAAAGATGTCTGTAATCCATAACTAATATCCTGTCTGTGTATATCATACACAAATGGTGGGTCAGTTGATAGAAGCTTATCCTAAGAACATTTCACACAAAACTGGATTAGTACAATATGCTTTGCACTGGAAAATCATTCACAAACTTCAGCTCATGTAAAACCCAGGACTTTTTTTGGTTGGTTCTTCACACATCACACATTGCTTGCTTTACTGTGATCTGCTTTACCTACCTATTCATATTAAAATGCTGTTCAAGGTGTGCTTCACAAGAATTAACAGGCAAAATACTGCTGCCCAGAAAGCCTCTCTTTTAAATTTAAATGACAGCATAAATTATTCTGCACATTTAGTTAAAGCCACAGGAAAAATCATGAGCATCAAGGATACAATCTGTCAGTTAAGTGCATGAAAACCTGCAATCATTTCACTGATTTCAGGACTTTGTCTTCAAGTCTGTGCAGATACAAGGCCACTGACATCACAGTTTGGGGTCCCATCACAAAAATAAATTGTGAGCTGCATTCACTATTTTATCTGAGCCCTGAACCTTTGCAAAAAGTTTGGGAGCTGTCTGCTGTCCCTTCTAAAACTGATTACTGGTGTTCCTTAAATCTCTGGGATATTTAGATGTATGGATAAGATAAGCATGGATTAACTATGTCTGACTATGCATATCAATTGAGGAGAAAATTCTGCTCTGAGATAAGGCAGCAGTGAAAACCCACAAGACAGGACAGGCAGAATCACAGAGGAGAGGAGGCTGAAGGTTTCTGACACCGGCACATAATGGGACACATCATGGCAGGGAAAAGGTGGCTGCCCAGCTGAGCAGTGTGAAAAATGTCAGAGGCAGACATACCATTCTAAACTTTTAATTTTGTTGTTTAGTAAGTCTGCACAGCAACTTTCTTTATTGACATAAATGGGGAGCCAGGTCTCTGTAGCCCCTGTGGGTGGGGCACAGCACCATCCCTGTGGGATGAGGGATGGGTAAAGCCTTTCCTGCACAGCCGGGCACTTATCACACACTTGGCCAATCCAACAGTGAGACATTTCCCTGTGAGGAATTTCAAAGCACTTTGTAGGAGTCTGTTGCAAGTATCCTGACCACAATTCCCTATGCCTGAAAGAGAGCATCAATGCCCCTGCTGCACTGAGGGCTGCACACTCTCTGTAATTCCCTGTTTCTAAACAGAAGTTTATGGAATTTCCAGTATTGCTCAAAACTGGAACACAGCTTAGGAAATACCATGTACAGAGTGACTTATGTTGTGGTTTATAGAGTTACCTATCATGGTGAAATGATACTTGAATTTCTTCATAGGAGAACTAGTTCTGGCCTGCTAACCAGGGATCCAGAATGGAATGGATCCTTGATGGGAGAGTGACAGCGTGGTAAATAAAGTGCTCACTGAGAGTACCAGGGAGCAGTGAATGACAGGTACTGATCAATGGACTATCAAGCATGTTTTCAGCCATCAGTTTATCGTTATTAATACTTTAACTCAATCTCCAGATTTAAAATAAACGATAATACCATTCGCTGCTGTCTTTCAGATTTTATTTCTCTTCTCTAAAACATTGAATCAGAAAAACAATATGAGAATGACAAATTTACACCAATGTCATAAACCCTTTGAAATTAATTACTTATGCCACTCCTGGGAAGGGAATGGGCTTGGCTGGACACAGGGCAAGGTCTTGCCTCACCTGCCCACCCTGAGGCCCCACACTCTCCCACTGCCACCTGAAAAAGTAAATAGTGGCCTCTTGAGACTAAACCTTACCATGCAGTTTGTGAGCATTCAGTTAAAAACAACACCCAGGAGCAGGAACCAAATTGGGTGATGCTCAGACATTTCCATGCTGGTTTCTAACTCATTGACCTCCTAGTCCAAAGCCATACCCTGTACTTGCTCACACCTCAAAATTATCTGAAACAAGTGACATTAAGGTTTTGGCTGCATTTGGCTGATTGCTAGGCTGCACCAGCACAGCGATTCAGTGAAGTGCAGAGGTTACCTAATTATTCTGATATTGCCAATAATTTCCTGAGCAATATGCCAAGGGCTCTACAACACTAATAAGAATTCAGCTCCTTCATCACTCAGGAAGAACCCATATCATAACACCTGGCTTTGTTTTCATGCTATGATTTCTCACATTTATCAGTCTTTTGCATCAGTTGGGTTTTTTTGGTTTTGTTTCTGTTTAAATGGGATCATTACTTTACTGAATTCAACCTGAAAAGCTATATTAGCTCCAAGTAAAGCAAAGCTTCCTTCAGCTCCAGCCAAAATACTGAAACATCTCATCCATGGAAGAGAGTCCTATCCCCATCTACTGCCAATCATAATAATTCATAAAGGGTTCCACAGAGATTTGAATGTACCATTTGATCACTTTTTCAGCTCTTGCCAGTGTGTTACAAGAGCAGAGCTTGCAAGAAGATCAAACCAGGAAGCTATCAATGCTCAGGTATCAATATACATATTTTCTAGAATACAAAACCCTCCAGTTAATATAAAATAATTGTGGAAATCGTTGGCAAATTAAAGATGGTTGTTATAGATTCCAAAAATATTTTTGCTTTCAGCAAAATACATTTTTAATTACTTTCCTACTAGCTGTCATTTTTCATAAACCAGTCTAGACAACTCGTGCCAAATCATGCAAAAACTGATCTCAATGAAATGCTTTCCTTTAGCACCAAAGACCAGAAATTGTTCTCATCCTTTTTTTTTGTTTTGTTTTTTTTAAACACATGTGGAGTTTAATAAAACACTTCTAGATAAACTTCTCTGTTTGTGGAGTGTTAAAAAAAATGAAAACTTCCCTTTTAAAACAGAGTCCATTTAAATAATACCAAAAATAGCAAATAATATCAAATAATTCTTTTTCCATGTTAGAAATAAACTTGAAAATATAAATATGCACATCCATGTCACATTTTTATTCTCCTCTGAATTCAAACCTCTTCCCAAAACATATAACTATAAAGTACATCCTAGCAAAATCTGCATCAACACTTATAAGATGTACATATATGTTTCCACTGCACCTTTTATCTTATTTATGTTGAGCATACTGGAAAGGAGGGAGAAATAGTGAAAAATAACCTGATTTTCTATTTTTTTTTTTCCCACTTTTAACTGGAATTATTAAGCTGAGCTATAGCATTCAGGAGTAAGGAATTATGTATAGTAAAGAAAGTAGATTTTGCTTTTAGCGTCATAATCAATGTCCAAATCTAAAATTGATATAATTGACTATTAATTAATTCCCTTGATATTTTCATTAGCACATCCAAGCAACAAGTCTTCTGTTTGGCACTTCTGAATTATTCAGGAAGTACTCACATTGCTATAATGAAGGCGTTACTGCCTGATAGTGTGCTGGCTAATACAGTTAAATTCCAGGCATGCTTTTATTTTTCTATTCTGATTGGACAACCAGAGATTTCCCTTAAGATATGTGAAATGCAATTTCAGAGACACACACAAAAAAAAAAAAAAAAAAAAAAAAAAAAAAAAAAAAAAAAAAAAAAAAAAAAAAAAAAAATCAAGAAAAGTGTCCAGAAATATTTTTTGTGAAAAAAATCCCACTCTATACTTTCAATAATTGCAGCTTTCTCTTAAGTCCTGTAACACTGTAATGAGGCGGGTTGCTGTGGGTGGCACCTAAATCTGTTTTGAAGGTTCCTTAGGTGCCAGGAACTGCCCATCAGTCCTCCAGAGCTCAGAATGTTTCCAGCAGCCTGAGTGACAAGCAGAGATTCATCAGTGCCATTGCCCTTTCTATCTGTCCCTCCATTAGCAATGTTACCACAATATTCACAAATACTCCTAAAAATCCCTGAGGAAACACTGGGGACCTGACCCAGGTAAATCCTGTCTGATGTCAAATGTTGATTTTTGCCAGGGGAGAGACTCCAGGACTGGCCTAACCCGGAAAAAGTTAGGAATGCTCTTTCTGGATGCTCTGGTTTGTAGCTGTGTCAAAAGCCAGGAGAGCTGGTAGGGCATGTGGCAAACTTGGCAGTTTTGTGTCTTTTTTTAACACTGTTTTTTTGGTTTTTTTTCTTGTAAGGTACTAAGTGGCAGAAATCCCATAAATCTTGCCATTCCAAAAAGAAAAAGCTTGAGGGGACTGGGTGGTACATTTGATGGATGCACCATCCTTAATGCACTAGCCTTTTCCCTAAGGGATTAGGGTTTTGAATTTAGTGCAGAGAATGAACTGTTCCTCGACTGATGGCAGTAAAAGTTTATCAGCAGAGGATAGTTTTACCTTTCAGATCAGCACTGTGTTCTCTGACATGATCTTACTCTGTACAGATCCTTCAGTGCCATTCACAAAACCAATAAACAGCCACTGCACACGCAACTCAGGCTGTGTTTTCTTTTTTTTTTTTTTTTTAACTGAATGCTACTAGTCCTAATTAATTTAATATTTGTCACTTGGGTGCTATCTCCCATATGACAATCTCCAAAGACCTTACAAACTTTAATGATACCCCATTATACCAATGAAGCAGAAAGAATAAGAATGAGTTCCCCCCTCACAGAAATGCACTCTCATCCTCTGATGGGACACCACATCCTCTTAAAAATGTTATAACACGGAGGAATTGGGCCTTGGGGAGTGAAAACCCCCCAGTTACTGTGAGGGGAATACTGGTCCTACAGCAATGAGGTTGATGTTATCAGAAGCTGGTCACAGAGTGGGTCTGTTCTTCCCAAGCCTCCAATGGGACCCTGTGGCTGCTGGAAAACTTGGGACAGCTGAAATGTAGGAAAGTGGAGGAAGTTTTGCTGATACTCCTTAAGGGGGAGACTTTAGTACTGCATATTCACATCAGCAGGGACACAGGGACAGACACTGCCCTGAAAAGTGGAACTAAATTCTATTTTAAACAGGATATGAAAAAGGACGACACCTTCAAACATTGAATTCACCTTGTCCCTGTGCAGAGGACTGAATCACAATCCACAAGATTTGACCAAAAATCCCAAGGAAGCATTCAAGGAGAGATTCCATGTCACTATTCCTGCCCAGCCCTTCAAGGAAAAGAGCTCTCTCACCATGGGGAATTGCCCTGGGCTAACATGGAGGGGTTGTGCTGGTTGGAGGAGAGGAGGGACCCTAGAGCCATCACTGCCAGCCTGGCTCTGGGGTTGTTGTGTGCCCCACATCAGAGTCCAGGACAGCAGGAGAAGGACATTTGCACTTTGTGCTTGCTCCATGGCCACCCACCAGTGCAAGCTGAAACCTGCCCTCTCCTTTCATAGTTCCTGTATCAATAGCTGCGCTTTGAAGTATAAAAACTATATCATTCAATGTTTAAAAAAGAGCTTCTAAATACACACTGGACAGCTTTATCAGTTAATTTGAACTTGCTGAAAAAAAAAGCCACATTTTTAGATTTGATCCTCCTGGTCTTAAAATATTAATCAGACACATGCTTGGTATTTTTTTTTTTAATCCAACTGTCTCTAGAATGCTTATTGACAATTAACAAAAAGAGGTTAGAAAATAGTAAAGGGAAATATGTAAGTAATTATGGTTCTAGTATTGCGGGCCAAGTGAAGTAAATTAATGTAATGCAAACATTTTGTGGATTTGTTTAATTATTTGCAAGTACAATTAAATCTGCAAGTAGAATTAAATCATAGTGCAGTAGATGGGGGGTTATAAATGGGAATGTTCCTAATGAGTCTTTTCAGAACACTCAAAATTCTTTGCAAAATACAGATATGTTTCCAGGTTGTTTATATCCACTTGCTCAATAGATGACTGCACACAGCTGTGGCTACATTCCAAAAACCTGGGAACAACTTTCAGTTAGCTACCAATGAAATTTCCCTTATGCCAATGGTCATCAGAAGGTCTTTCCCCCTTTGTTTCCCACAGATCTTTCCCAAAGAGCTGACACAGACTTTGTGGAGATTTGCATGGCCCAGCAGAGCAAAATGAGCCAAAGGGAATTTCACTGGCTCTGAGTGGCACCTACAGTGATTTCTGATCTGCTTGAGGAGTTACTTTCTGTGGCCTCTGGATACTCACCAGTATATTCATATTCCAAACCTAAGAATACACAAATTTTGGGAAGTCCCTGAAAAGCTGCAGCATTACAACTCTGGAGTCTATGAGTTTATCCCAGAGCTCACAGGGAGCAGTGACAGACCAGTGCCTACAACTTTAGAGAATTCAATCCTAAATTACTACAGTGTCAAGCAAAACTAATTGATTACTTTTGTTTAAATAGATAAGATTATGTAGTGTTTCTGCTAAACTGAAAATAATGAGGCAAAGAATTTTATTTTCTGAAATATATTGTAATCAGCAATTCAACACCCTGAAATTATAGTTCAGATTTCACATGTTTATATTCAAATACTGTATAATTTTTCCTCTTTTTCATTAAGAATTGAAAAAAAAAATACTGACCCAGAAAGTATTATCTGAGAGGTATCCAACATGTCTTGAGCTCTGAACAGTGTCAAAACAATTCCAAACCTAAAGGACGTTCAGTTACATTTGTACCTGTCTGAGCATTGTACAGCATGAAATACCCCCTGTGCAATGGAACTCATCCAGGCCTTTCTGTCTGCAACTCACAGAGTTGAGACATGTTTTGAAAATGCATCTTTGACTTTGGTTCTTCAAAGAAATCCTGAGGAGAGGTGAAAACGGAGAGACTGTTCGAAACACTCCAAAAGGCCTGTGTTCTTCCAGAGACTATTAATTACCAACTGAGCTGCCAATCCCTTCAGAAATGGATCAAAAAGCCACAGAAAGCAGTGACTTAGCAAAAAGAAGCAACTTCCCATGTTTTGTTTTATTTAGAGAGAAACTTTTTTTTCTTTTTTTTCTTTGCATTTCCAGGAATTTCACAACTAGTGGCAGATGTTCTGTGTTGCATGGCTCTCACTCTCTTAATGGGATGAGCAAACATGCATAGTGTTCAATAATGCATAGGAATGTCATACTTTTAGGCATTGCCCCACCCCTGTGAGGCCATCAGCCTTTTGATATTTCTAGATTTAATATTACTTGAGACCAATCAACCACAAAATGTGGGGTTTTTTTTCTTGATCTTTTTCCAAAATTCACAGTGTATCAACATCGATTACAGCTTGGCATCATTTCGGGTGGTTACTTCACTCATGCTGGGTGGGGCTTTGGAGGGAGAGGGGTGGCTTGCTTCATTTTATTGGTGAGGAGAAAAAATTTTGATCCTTGACCCTGATGAACTCAGCTTTGTGCTGCTGAGGCTTTGGTGTACAAAGCTGGGGACAGAGCAGGAGTCCTGCCTGCCTGGCTGAGTGTGGATTGACCTGCAGGAGGATGTGTGTGAGCCTGCCTGTGGGGGAGGGAGATCATCAGCAAGTGAGGGATCTGCTGCTAGCCTTTAAATTGAAAGCTTTATAAAAGCTCTGTGCTTTTATAACTGATGTTTTATAGATGTAAAGTGTTCACAGCCTCAGTGACAGCATCCACCATACCTTTCTGAAATGAACAGGCACCTGACCTCAGCTGGGTCTTTGATGTGGTGGCTTCAGCTCTCACTATGTAAATATGTTTATTTGCTACAGAAGCCAGTTCTTTAGGATGAATGACTATGGTTGCTCCCTCCTAGGGATACAAGAGCATGGGGGGACTTTCCACAAGCAGAACCCTCTATGACCACTTGTGTTTTGTACCTCTTAGATGGGGAACACTGTCCAAAGCAGTATTAAGAGTCACATGTACATGTTTTTTTCTATCTGCTTCCCTATATACACAGTTTTCACAAGCTCAGAAACTTGGATAAGCCCCTTCTATCCAGTTCTCTGCCAAACTAAGATGGAATAAGATTTGAAATCATGTGAAAAATATTTTTTTAAAAAAGAAGCACTTAAGTTTTAAAACATTTTCTATAAATAGTTCTTTAGGGGTCACTCATGAGACCAAGATAATTTTAAATTGATTGCTGTTTCCAAAAATCAATACTACCCACACATCCCCTAGGTATTACTCTCCACTCAGGACACAGGCCAGGCTCCCACTTCTCCCACGGGTGAACCTTTTGCAGGATTAGGATTAAGACTACGAAAGATCTGCTTGTAATGCTATGAAAGCAATGCAGGTGTAGTAAAGCACACGGGATGTCACACAAGGAATCGATGGGTTAAACAGATCTTTTTCAGGTTTAGGATTTGTATGAGGAAATGATGTACATGGAGCCAGGCGCCAGCCAGGACACGGCGTGCACTCTGACAATGGCTTTTCTCCTTATCTAGAATCTTTTAATAAAATGTTAATTATAAAGGCTTCTCAACTCATTGTTTAGAGTCCTAAAGAGAAGCACACTTTTCCTGTCAAACACGAAGGGTTTGCAGCAAGTGAATTTGTCTTGTAGCACTAAGGTGTATTTTCCTGGCAAGTGATTAATCTAAATGGGCTGGAGCTACCCTGACATCCCTTCTCTAAAAGAGACCACAGCAAACCATGCCAGAGACTCACCGCTGCTGCTGTGCCTTGGAGGGGTGTGCTTTGCAGAATTATATAGGTAGGACAGATTCCCACGTTGAGCCTGTTCCTAGCAAGACCTGATGACCAAATGCTGCCCAGGGGAAAGGCAAAGAGCCAGCACATTTAATCCTTGCTCAAGCCTGCAAGTCTGTGATCTCATGTTTTGGTGAAGGATGGTGTGCAGGTCACCTCCTCCAGACCATTCATTACTGTAAACACCTCTACCATGTCCTCTGGTGTCACTGGGAGAGTAAACAGGTTGGCAGATAAATACAAAATGATCTGTAATAGAGGCATCAATATGCACTTCCATTAACTTTAGCCAAAAAGGAATGAAAAGTCTGGGGGAAAGGAAAAAAACACTCAGCATCTGAAAGCAGCACTGTCTCTACTATGACATGCTGTGTAAAGTGAACCTTCAAAGGAAAAATAATATCACTTTGTAATGCTGATATTTTGCTGAGTTATTTATTTTATGACAAAAAAAGCATTGTGCTATGTGAACGAATATGAATTTACTACTTTTAAATAGGCAAATAAGAAAACAAAAGTAGATCACTATAGAAAACTTCCTGTAATACTTTCAACAGATGATCACAATAAGCAATTAACCAGGGAAAATTGTGGGCAATTCTATTATTTTCCCTGACCTGTTAGGGTGTCACCTTAACTCCATGGCCAGGTGTTCATTCCTAAGAGCAGACAGTCCCTGCTTGCTTTCGTTTCTTTCATGTCAGACGTGAGCCAGCCCTGCTATAAACACACCCAATCCCTCTTTCTCACCCTGCTGCTGGGAGGTGAGTGGGGTTCAGCCAGCCCAGTGCCAAAGAACAGCAATGCCCTGGGGATTCAAAGCTCTGAGTCATCAGCTCCAAGTATTCTCAAACAAAGACATTAATTGCAACCTCAATTTTGACATTGATAAGGCGAAACAAAACAGAATTGGTTAAAAAAGAAAAATCACTCGGGCTTTGGAGATATCTGAACTTCAATATTTCTTTTTTTTCCTGAATGGAGAACTAGAGGAGCAGGAGATGTTTCTGAGACCCAAATGGGCACCAGGACTGGTTGCACTTCACCTTTTAATCAATTAAATGTGTCTGCTGATATTTTTTTTTTAGCAGTGTAGAAGAGGTTAGCAGGAAAACCTTTGAAAGAGAGGTCTTGAAAAAACAGAGTAAGAGCAAAACTGCCTTTTTCAGACAGTTCTGTGTTGCTGATCTCAGAAACTCATGTCATGCAGTTCCTGTTGCCAAATTTATCCCTGCATATTTTGCACAATTAGAGGCAGTACCTGGTAGAGGGTTGTTATACAATTCTGTTGCAGCAGCACCAGACAATCCAGACACAGGGTGAGTCACCTCTGTGCAAGGTGGGAACACTCTGGAAAGTGGTAGCTCCTGTTGGAGGCATTCACAGCCTGCCTAAAATTGGGTCTGAGGGATATAGGCTGAATTCACACAAAGGCTGATGGATACAAACACTTGCATGCTACTCAGGCAAACATTCAAACACACTGTTAAGTGACTTACTGAACTGAGAGATGGCTGACCAAAATCACTTAATTGTGTAAATGTGAATGCCTCGGTTTTAACCCCAGTCCAACTCTCTCAGCTACTACATCTTAATCATATACAGAAATCTATGTTCCTCTCCGGATCCACTGCTCTCTGATCAGTACAATGAACCAGAAAAAAAGTTTGCAAACACAATCTAATTCACATTTAAGGACACCTGAGGAGCCCCAGCGCCCTCTATTTGCAACAAACCATTTTGCTAAGAACATTTGCTGTTAATGATCCTTGCTATTAAAATATGCCCATTTTGGCATGGTAACTCTTTCTGTGCCTGAGGTTTGCACTTCCACCAGGCTGTCGTCTTTATTTGCAACATGTTTTTCACCACACTTCCAGATGTTGCAATGGTAGACAGCATTTTCTCTTGAACCTTTAGGACAGGATCTCTTACATATTTGCCCCAAATGTCACACTAGGAATGGGCTCATCATCCTCCAAGACATACCATCACAAAACAGAAGCTGACAGAGCTGCATCCCCCAACATCTGCTGCTGCAAGGACTCTGCAAAAGGCACTTCAGAGCCTGTCATCCAGAAGGGCTGCAGTGACAGTCCTAACCCTTGCCTTGCAAACAAAGTTCTTGAGTGATTTTTGCAACTACTACAGCTATCGCACATACTTCATATTAAAATTGAGAAAAACTGTTATATACATTATACCTGCACATGGATTTTTCATTAACTTTTCTGTTGTTTGCCTTTCAGTACCAGCAGATAACCATTGTGATTCTACCCCAGGATTTTTTATTGAGCAATGCTATGAAAAGATTAATTAATTTGCGTACAATATAAATCCGCATTCATCTTTTATTATTGCGCAATCAGGGAGTTTTAATGTAACAAATTCAAGTTCTACATGCATTGATTACTCTTTGTAAAAATACTTAAAAACTGTTCATTTGGAAAGAATCTTATGGAAGTTTCCTAAGTGATATATGTGGTATTTGGGAAAACTTCCTTATAAAATCTCTGTACAACATTAGGATTTCTGATACTCCAAATTCTTTAGGTGCCGAGTATCTCAGCAAGAAGAGTGCTTATAAATGTTTTCATTTAAAATTATCAAACTGAACAATGGAGAGAAAAATGAAAAATTATCTGATACGTGGAATATATGATCTATCATGAATAGAGGTGTAACCAATAATTTTAAATAGATTACTGTTTTTGCTAGAGGACTTAAATTATTACTAGAGTACATAATAGTCTTTCTATTTAAGACTATTATTATGAGCATGACTTCCAACAACCACTAAACCCCTTTAGATCCAAATTCAGAAAAGTGTTTGAAAGTTTATATAACGACCTTTTAGGGTATTATAACTAAGGAAGTAAAAAAAGGTGGAGAAATGTGATCTAAGTTACAAACCTCGTACATGACAAAAATTGAACCAGAATTCTTTTAAGTACAACACACTGACAAGAAGTCTGTTTCTTTTCATAACTTTCCAAATAAAAATGTTATTTCTGGGTAACTTCTTTCAGTACAATAAGGTTTCCTTCTGCACACTTTCCTTTGGGCTCTTGCAAGAACAACAAAACATCATAAATAAAAAAGACAAATCGGCTTAGGAAGAAGCAGCATTTCCACTTTGTCTAAGATTTCCAGCTTGGTTTTAAAACGAAGAAATTTAGACGAGGGTTGGAAAGGATACTGACATTTTGAGTGATTAGCTGAAGAGCACTGAAATATCTTAATTACTTACTGGTAGCAGGGTATTGGTAACTGCAGCTCGGTAAAGGAAGGGGGAGATAAAATGCTTTCTTAAGCACATATGTGATTCTATGTAAATCTGAACTGCTGCCTGAAATGTTTGCCAATAAAGATGAAAGTCCCACAACATAGTCACAACATGATATCTATCATATGGCTTCCTGGCTGTTGTGTATGTTTTTGCTGTGTGTAATTGACTGTGTTGGTGTTTGCACTACCTAGAATTTGCATATTAGCTCAAACACTGTGTTCTTGGTGGGCCGGATCCTGCGAGCTCCCCGGGAGGCTCCAGCTGCCCTGACTCCAAGGGACACCAACACAGGGCTCTCAGGAGATGTTGAGTGCTGCATCCATGTTCCCACATTTGTTCTCCATGGAACAGAAGGGTAAACACACCCGTTTTTAGTGGCACAAGAGGGAGTGTTGAGACTTCAGCCTTCAGACTGAAATACATCAGTTCAGGAGATGACAAAACATGGGCTCCACCACAGCCAAGGTTTGGGTTATTCTAGAGGCACAGTTGTGATGGATACAGGAGTACAGCTCTGAGAGTCAGTTTGCTTTCCAAATACCACCACGGATGGGAGTTTCTTCCTTCACAACCTTTTCTCTTTTATAATCTAAAATACGCAAACCTGTGTTTCTGGAAATCAGATTGGAAATTTCTATTAATTGATTCTGCCAACAAAGCCAGTAAGAACAGAGAAGAATTTCATGTGGAAATCCAGCAGCCACCATCTCTTACAACAAACATAAAGACAGGATCATCTTATTACCCTCACTGAAGTGATTTCCCTCAATCCAAACACTCCTGCTCTGCTGTCAGTCCTGGGCTATCCAGTAATCATCCGTCTGTTCTCCCAGCACTTCCTCTGCTCGCACTAGTAGCACAAAGCAGCTGTGATGAATCAGGGCTACAAATAGGGATTTTATCCACTAAGCAAGTACAAATCATTAATAGAAATTACCTTAGTGTGTGACTTGGCTGCTTCTCGTGACGCAGCTACATATGTCGCAGCATGTAGGAGAAAGAGGCACAGCAGATGCTACTGGAAGCAAAATCCTGAGAAGGAAAGATGGCATGTTGCTAGCAGCTCTGGTTAGAGGGGGATGAAAGAGGAAGATGCAGCACTCACTGGACCTGCTGCTGTTGCTATTGAAGCATCTGCTCCATTACCATGATTAAAGAATGTGTTTCCACTTCTACTGCTGCTACTTCCCTGTTTTGCTGTTTCCATGCTTCATTTTTTTTATTATTTTCTCGTGAATGAAAGGAAATCTATAAGGTTTCTAAACAGGTTCACTTTATGGGCACACAGGGAGGGTGCAGGGATGGGAGGAAAGGATTCCTACGCAGAGATGTATCAACACTCTCCTTGAGTATGTAACAAGTTAACGATCCATTTAAAAATAAAATCTTGACCACCAGTTAATAAGGCCTCCTATAGCAAATTCCAGCATAAACAAACACTCATAGAGCAAGTGCGAAGTTCAGGATAGGGTCAGAGTATTTAAGGCAGATAAGTGGGAAATCTGGATTCTAGTCCATACTTTCCCAGGCTGAAGCATCCTAAAATACCATATCTAATTAATCAGAACATCTTTCTGACTCACTCCTCAACAATTACCCAGGCAGGGAGAAATAGCATGTAATCAAAGGCTGTAAAAGGGTCCTCTTGTATTCTGTGCCGATCACTGAGAGCACAAAACATCATTTAGTTTGTGACTAGATGCAGATTGCAAGGATATCAGATTAAATCAGGAGAATATGGTAAATTTTCACTGGTGGGGTAACAAAGTCAGTGAGTTGAAATTTGTCTGCGCTGGTCTGTACCAGAGGAAAGGAAGTGTCAGCCTTCCCAACAAGGACCTGCTGACAAAAATCAGGGCTCAAGCCTGATGGCAGCTGGAGGGAAAGGTCATAACAGCAGAAACCAGTGACAATGTCCAGTCCATAAAGCCTCAACCTCCCTGTCCCCAAAGCAGGAGCTGCTCATCACCACAGTGAAGATGGCCAGAAAACTGAATTGGCTTTTATCTATAAGGTATTTGATGCTTTTTTCCCTGCAGGCTGTGTGTGTATGCACCTTCTCACACACATTAACATATCGTCCCACACTACCTGCCCAAGCAGGGCCCATGAAAGCATCTTAAAATCACAGCCCCAGCTGCCCAGCTGTGGGTGATGTGGGTCAGACATGTGAGGCAGAAACTTTGCTGCACACAGACCTCACTCCAGAAAAATGAATGAGTTAGAGGTGCCCTGATAGATGTCCTCAAGGCTTTGTCCTGCAAGGGCTACCAGCATGGAACAGCACATTTAGAGCAAGAGTTTGGCTCCTCTGAATTACACCACGATACCTGAAAACACACCGTGAGGTCTTAAACCACTTTGGGTCCAGAACAGCTCTAAGGACATTAACTCCTTAATGTGGTTAAGGCTCTCGTTTGCCATGAGGGCCTGATCCAAAGCCCAGCAAAATCCCTTAAATGATTTCCATTGACTCCAATAGGATTTGCATCAGGCTCTAAATCCTTAAAGCAAAGCTTGAAGCAGTTACCTCATTCTGCCCTGGAGCTTTTAAATCCTTAAGCACTCTTAAAAGAAGCTTTGACTTGATTTGTTAATCACAATGAAGTAAAAACCATGCCAGGTGCCATTGCTAAGCCCCAAACTATCTTTGAAGACACAGTTTTCCTTTGTCTTTAGCTGCTTCCTTCATGGTTTATAAAAAAACCCAAGCAACCAAGAAAACTAATTAGAACCCCAGATATGCAACATTCATATGCTTAATTTTAATCAAGTGAGAAACTTTCCTGAATAAGTAAGTTATACAAAATTAAGCACATGCTTAATTAAGCAGTCATATGATCAAGACAACTAGGGGAAAAGCAGTGACACTGCACATAAGCAGAATGCTGTTACATGTAAATAAGCCAAAAAAAGGTAAACAATGGGCTTAGCTCAGTGTCATCAGTTACAGCAGGTGAGACCTACAAACACAGGTGGGACAAAATGGGTTTTTAAGAGTGTCCCTGTAAGTTCGTGCTATTGAAGAACTTCAATGTTTTGCAGAATTTTGGCTAAAAGTAAGACCAACCAGACTTTGCTGAAGAAACAAAGATTCCCAGTCACTACTGGGTCCATATTACACATCCTCTGCTGAAAAAAACTGCCCCTAATTTGGTACAAGCTGAGCACTTGCCCTGTGCACTTTTGATAATAAGGGGATCTGGAATTTAACACCAGCATGAGGGAGGCATCTGCCCACATGACATCTCTATTCTGCCTTGATTGTACCAGGCTTTTTTTAAAAGTTTGCTCCACTGCTTCTGTTTCATATCATCAATGCAGAAAGCAAAGTGGGGAAAGGGAATTTGCATGTAAGTTACAAGTTAATTTGCTGCTCAGAGAACTTGGCCCAAAAATGAGTGATAAATGCACTAAATGAGATACCCAGAAAGGATGAAGGATGATAGATGGGAAGTGATTCTAGGTATCTGAAACAGTCTGAAAGCATCACCTCTTATTTCTCCAGACAATGTTCTCATGGCCAAACAGGCAATATTCCCCTTTTCCAACAGGCTGAACAGGAGCTTTGTAGAGCTCCATTCTGACATACATGGCTACAACCTCTTTCAAATGCCTAAGTCCTTGTGTGGTTATTGGTCTTGTCTCAGGAATGAAGTGATCCAATTAACTTCTAGGGCACAACCCTACTGTGTAGACTCTCAAAGCAGAGGCAGCCAGGGTAGGAGGGCTGACTGATCTGTGCTAATGTGCTTTCTGGAACAAGAACATTTCCTCACCAGCATTGGATTATGTTATGGGGACAGCAGAAGTTGGATGTTTTTGCCTCCCTTTCCATTACATGGTATAAAGTGTCCAAATAGACTCCACATAACAGCCTTGTGCCTGTGCAGGCAGCACTGGTGCTTGTCTGCTACAGAGAAGAAGCCAAAGTTATTTTAATGACTGATGGATTCAATTTCTGTGGCCATTTTTATTACCTAGGTACTGCGATGAAAATCAACCACAGGAAGAACTCAATTTTGTTTTTCATTAATATTCACTTTGTTGATATGAACAGATGATTTTGGGGAGCTCAGATGCCCTTTTAATTTATATCTTTACAATGTGGAACAGCTATCTTCCACTTTCAAGTAAGTAAATTCTGCATCTCACTTCTTGTGGGTTTTTTTTTTATATTATTACAAATGGAACTCAGTCTTCTGAATTTTCTACCAAAAAAAAAAAATAAAAGTGGGGAGAAGCAAATACCCTTAAAAAAAAGACAACTAATGTTAAAAACAGGTATTAGTCATTAAATATCATAATTCTGTCTCTAATTTATAGAAATAACAGAAAAAAGAATACTAAAGTGTATGCTTGGTAAAAATTACTGTAAGATCTGAGGCCTACAATGTTCCCTTAAGCTCTGGCCAGGAGCTCCATTCCTCTTCACATCATGAAGCTTTCTGCAGAGTCTGGCCAAGGTTTCTCTCAGTAGCTTAACATTAGGATATGTGGATTTTTGGAGAGATCAATACAATACCCCCCAAATTCAACTTCCTCTTCTATTCACAGTGATCTTCAAGTTGTAGGGTAGAAACACTACTTTTCAACTGGATGCAATGCATTTTGGAAATGTTTTCTTCCTTCTTAAACCTCATTTTATATTTTTGAGACGTCCAGCTGCTATCTGGTTGGGCTCAGAAGTGACCTGAGCCTACTAAGGTGACAGAAATAAGTGCTCTAGATCATCAAGTGAGCAGCAGCTTTATGACCCCCACCACTTCTGTGCTTTTACTAACTCAGTCACACCAGGAGAAATTCCCAAAAACACATTACATTTCCACTCAGTGGAGAACACCGAAGACTGAAGTGATGTAACACACCTAGGATCTTGTTACATTTTGATCTATATCATATATTTGCTTGGTTTCATTGTATAATCATGCTAAGCTAAAAAGGACAAGGCTAGCTGGTTTCATCAGACACAGGGAGAATAATTGACACTAACAGCTTTGTCTGCATTTAAAATTCAGGGAGATTGCATATTCCTGTTTAGGAAAATGTGGTTTAGAGCTGGCTATTTTCACAGTTGATCCTAAATGAAAGGCTTTTCCTCTTCCCCCTTAACAGTGTCCATTTGCTTCTTGAGTTCATTGACGAATCCCTTGGTTTCATTCTCCCACTGAAAAGCTAAGTGAGAATCCCTGAGAAAGCAGACTGGACACAGTGTCTGCTCCTGAACTTTAGGACCACCAGGTACAGACAGGACATTTCCAACTCCCAAATAAGTTTAGAATATCATCTGCTTTCAGGTTACCACTGGAGACTGTTCAGTCTTTCCATAAATTCCCTGACTTTAACACTGAAATGAAGCCATTCTGTCTTTGATGTCTAACATAGCCTGTGGTGCCATTCTGAAATAATTTAGATCAGAGCCCAGGGACTACAATAGGACTATTTTTGTTGTCTATCTCTAAAGGTTAGGGAACAATTTTGTAGCCCACATCATCCACAAGAAAGATGAAAATTCCACAAGGACTAAACCCACAGGATTATCTCTAAATATGCATTTATACCACACTTTGGCATCTTCCCTGGGATCTCCCTGCCTAAGTCATGGTGAGAAAGTAAAGAGGAAACTTCTTTCTGGAGAGGTTAACCCTCAGTTACAGTGGAGGCAGTGGTCCCATGAGTGGCAGAGAGTTGGGCTGCCCACCTGATTCAGTGTGGTGACTTTCTTAGGTGGCAAGGTAAGAAACAGGAGCTAGAAAACAACTCCTGGTAGAATAAAACACAATCTGATGAGAAGAATGACATAGTGCTGTGTAAGATTGCAATCCTCACCACAACAGCAGACAGTTGTGTGCTGGCATCACTCTGGCCACCACACTGTTAGAACCAGAACATCACTGCCTAAATTACTGCTACATAAAATATGTTACAGATATTTGAAAATCAGACTATTCAGAGTCACCTGCCTTTTCAGAAGATGAAAGGCAGAAATGATGAGTAGATAACCACCATGGAGCTGCACTGAGACATCACTGCTGAGGAGCAGGAATCTCCCCCTGCAAGCTCTTCAGCTCAGCTCTGAACAGTGGTACTTATGATTCAGCTCATATTCACTCTATCCTCATTTATAAGATAAATAATTTTGAGATGTATCTAAAATTACTTTACAACCTTTTAATCACTGAAAATTGTGTATAATTATTATACCTGCACTCGGGTGCCAAGATCTGCTGTGAAATACTTGGCTGCTCAAAGTGTGTGGAGGAAATGCTTCAATTCCACATTAATTAATGAATTTTTATCCCCACTCCTGTCCATTAACAGCCACCATGCTTTTGCTGTGAATGGTCATTATTACAGACTGAAATAGGAACATAAATTTACTGATAATGAAAGTGTCACTTGGAGGGGCAGTCCATCATCCTGTGTGCTGATATGGTGAGACCTTTTTTTGCTGTCTCACGTCTTTGCCTTGTTTCTGAAGGGCTGGCATGTAAGGAAGGGATCTGTTATTTGTAGACACCCATGAAACATCCCTTTAAATAAAGTAGGAATGATTTTCAGTATTCCAGGAAATATTGCATTGATTTTAAAATTGCCCTCTCTTCTTATCAGCCATTGCAGGCCTGCACCAGGAGAACATCCCTGACCTCCTTGCTCTTGAGATTGTTAGCCAGGTTGGTTTTGTGTTGGTGTTCTTTGTTGGCTTATTTTTTTGACAAGGAGTGTTGTTGACTCTTGAAGCAAATTACCTGGTTGACTTAATCCTTGTGCACCACTAAAAAGAGAGATTTCGTTGAAGCTCTGCATCTCTGGACCATATGGAACCATGCTCAAGTTGTCACATTTTCTATGTTTTAACTATTTAACTCATTAAATTCATTGGATGGGCTCTCATGGTATCTCATCTGTTAATTACTTTATTAGATACAGTGTATGATATGATGCACATAGCATGAAAATTCACAAAAACAGGCCTTAGTGTAAAAGCATTGCATTAGTACATCTCAAAACATAAAAAATTAAATACAGATAAAAATAATCTTGAAGAGAATCTCCATTTTACACTGGGCTCGTGCACTGTTGCTTCTTTTATATCGTATGTAGCTACACAATTAGTATTACCTAAATTATTGGGTGCTTGAGAAGGTCCTCTTTCAAGTTGAAGTGTCTGGATGAAACCTGGTGGCTTTCCAAAGCCTGTTCAGTTTGTGTGCACCTGGACACTTATGTTTAAAAACAGTACCCATGTGCAACTGAATAGAGCAAATTGCCAGTTTTTCCTTTTTATCAAGCACATCACACACAAATCGTGTTAAAATATCAGCAGCAAGACTGTAGTGCCTGCACACCTATATGTTTCTCTAAATACACCTGAACTTTACCCAGTACCCCTTGCCTGATGCTATATTATTGAGATTAAGATATTCCTTTCCCAGTCAAAGCGATCAGTGTGATGAGACAGCTGCAGAGGCCAGCAGTGAGCTCCACAACAGCCAACCTCTGCACCAATGCAGTGCTCAGCCAACTTCAGAGCCTAAATCTCACTTTATGATAGCTGCTTACTTCTCAAGGAAATAGTTAAGAACTTATTTGATGTTTCAAAAGGCAAGATAACCAATAAATTGTGAAAGGCAGTTATTTGCAGGATTCTTTCTATTGGCTTTCTCAAACAGTGAGATGTGGCACAATTACACATGTGCTATGTGCATGTCTAAGATTTTCCCTGCAGATCTTGGCCAAAAGGCCAAATGCTTCAGTCTGAATCCTGTGCCTATATCCAGCCTACAGAGAACACTAAAACACTAAAAGTGTTTACCCAAATACTGCAGCACAGCACTGAGGCTCCCCAGCACATTAAGGCACACAGTATTTTGGAACAAAACCTTTGGGCTGAATTCTTGTGAATTAAGAAGTAGTTCAAGCAAGTTAATTTAACCACACTGGTCTGCTCAAGTCATTCTTAATGTCTCAGAAAGACACAGGATGCCAGGCAGCTGTGGAAGGGGGCAGGCACCCGAGCCCCAACACCCAGGCCAGGGACTCTGGGAAGTCACTTGTGGCCTCACTGGCTCCTGGTCTCCAGCAAGAAAATTGGATTGTGATTACTACTGCTCTCCCTGTGGGGCTGGGAAAGGAAAGTCAGTGCTGGGTACAATGACAGCAGAGCAGAAACAGCTCCCACAAAGGACCCACATTTGGTACAAGGGGTACTTTTCACATAGGTTGAGGCTACGTGGTAAAAGTGAAGGGCAAAAATTATCACCCAAAGTAGGGATGGCTCCTGGGGAAATTGTAACTGAGTTTCTGTGTCTGAAAGCAGATGCAGGGACTTCCTCACAAAGTTCATCCTCACAGCTTTGCCTCTGTCTTCAGAGGCCAGCAAAGTCCGCAGACCACAGAGAGGGATGAACACTTTTGCAGTGTTTTCAATAGATTTAGGATGTAACAAGACTCTCTCAGATGTGGCTGAACTCTGCACTGGATAGGCAGCTCCAGCAGAGGATGGAGGACAAAGGAAATGCTGTGCCCTGCGGACACCATTTGATGGAAGCTGAGCCCAAAGGACACAAAGGAGGACAGAAGAAAGGAAGTATGAAAAAGCAGGAGTGTCCCTTCACACCGTGTGTGTCTGGGGGCAAGGGAGGAGGCAGAGCAGGACCAGCTCTCCTGCACTTGGCCTTCTGAATAACAGCAAGGAACATCCTCAGTGAGTCACTCCCCACTGTAACAGCTGCCTTTGGTACTGGGGCACAGTTGGAGCAGTCAGAGGGCAAGAAAGTAGCCTAACACATTTCACATAACTGCACAGTTTTCTCATAGCAGAACTGAGTAAATATCATTAAAATATGCATTTTTTTACAGTTCTTCATTAACAAGTAAGATAGCATGTGGTTAGACCAGTACTGTATAAGTAAGATCTTTTTCCTTGTCAATTTACACTATAAAAAACACCTCATGCATATAAAAAGTGAGGGGTTACATCAGTGGAATTATATGCAGTAGTGTGTGTTTCCATATACTCAGGTTAGTACATATTTACACGTACAATGCACACAGGATTATGCTGGGGCCAAACACTAAAAGAAAACATGCGGTAAATGGTTGCTTTAATAAGTCCTGTTCCATTGAAAGGAAATAAAACCTGAGTATTAATGAGATATAATTATATATTTAAAATCTTTTCCCTTGTGCAGTATACAGAATTAATGCCAGTAAACTCACAAACTGCAACATTCTACTCCATTACATCTGCAATGATTAGAGATAGTTTGAACATCTGGCATATAATCTGTGATAGAAAACAGCATTCTGCACTTTAATGGACGTCTGGAGGCTACACATATCTGATTTTATTTCTTTGTGTTAACTCTTTCCTGGGAGGAAGAGAAGATCCAGTGCTTGAGCACCTTCTTTCTGTCTTTTGATGAAGTTGCATGTAGCACTGATATTTAGCTGCTTTTCAGGCTACTTATGTTTTAAATATCTAAACTAAAAAGGGACCCACAGAGATTTCTGAGAGGCTATTTATAACATAGACAATTGAGCAGCATAAATATTAATGTGTTAAAACCCAAGAAAGTCATCCAATGAGAGAGACAATAATTTCCTCATTTTCAGTGACTTCAGAACATAAAAATGAAGCAGCATTTGCTGTTTCTTCATTATTTCAAAGACTTTGTGAATATCCTCCCTTAATTTGGTTTTCTTTTAGAATCTTGCACATGATAAACTGGGGTTACCAATATTTGTACATTTTTGATGTACCCTAACTGTAAGTATGTAAAAGCTTCTTTGACTGGCACTGACTTTCATTGAAAAAATTAGATTATTTCTCAGCTTTTGCAGGGTGTGTTTTGCCCCAAGCTAAACAAGAAGGTTTTAGCCCTACTGTGTTCTGCGGGGAAAAGAGAGATACGAACTTGAAAGGCGAATGAGACTGACAGTGTTATCTTTTGCCTTACTTACTGAATATTAGCTAATACCAACACCTAAGGAGACCTTGAAATTAGACTCTGAGTAGTAATTAAGAGTGATTGAAGAGTGGCATCAGAAGAGATCTGTGTCACTGCTGAAAGGATTCAGCATTTAGAGTGACCTGACAAGTGTTCTGTGTGAGCATATTTAGATATGAGGAGAATATCCACTGCAGGAAAAGTGCTGGTGTTAGGCAGAGTTTGTAACCTGATGATGTGCATGTCAGGGGCTTGCTCAGCTGCTGCCTGTAACAAAAGCTGCAGTTACTGGGTAGCTCCTGTTGAGTACTAATAATTAGCCTTAAACATGAGTGCATTAAGCAGTCCTCAGGTCCTGAGGACCTTACAGCAGAGGTTCACAAGGGCAGCAGAAAGTTCTGCTGGCTGCATTACCACACAGAAACACTTACACCACACACATGCTATGCACAGGGAAGAGCAGACAGCCTGGAGATAATCATTTATGGCTAAAACTACCTAAATATGAAGCATGTGCAATACATTACTACTGAACCCATTCATGTATTACTGGCCAGTGGAAAGCTTGCAGTCTATGGAGGGGAGAGAAAAAAAAGGAAAGAAACCCCCCCAGTGTTCATTTGTAAACCAGACTGAACCCATTTCAACAAAGATTAGGAAAAATTGGCCTATTTATGGATGATGACCTAATACAATTTGGCCATATTTAATGGAAGTCAGAAGCAGAAAGTTGCATGTTGCTTCAAGTTCCAATATCTGGAATGATGGATCAGTGATTTCTCAGGTACTAAGCTCCTCACATATTTGTCACTTCTTAAAAAGTTAATTAGATTCAACAGCTAAAGAACATTGAAAGATAACCCAAAAAACCATTTCTTGAGGAATCCTCCACCCAAGTCTGACGAAACCCAAGAAAGTATCTGGAAATAGGCCAATCAGGTTTTACCAAAGTATCTACATTGTCCTTGATTTACTCCAATTTTATGTCAATAACATCAAATGCAACAATCAGCTCTGCAGCTGTAGAGCTCAGTCCTGCTCCACTCTCAATCAATAAGACTCACTGGAAAAGCAGGCTGGTTTAGAGCCCAAAGGAGTAAGCTTCCCTTTGATGATAGTCTGGCAAAGGTCCAGAGAGGTTCTGTCAGAATGAGGGGCATATTTAACCTGGATTTGCTTGATCTCCTCTACCTACAAGTGTAAGCACAGATCTTAGCAGACATAATTCACTGGATAAAAACTGATTTTTTTCAGTGTTAAATTCCAGAAAGAGAGGTGGACTTGGGAGGTCCATACAATTCCACCTTTCCAAGCAAGTTATTCAAAGACCAGAGATGCCGAGCCATTTAGCACAAAAACTTGGAAAACTGAATCTGTGCCATAGATCAGATAAAAACATCTGAAACTCATGTTGGTGAGAAAAGAAGCATGAGAAAGAAAGGACTGAAGCAGTTGAGAAAGCCCTTAAACAAGAGAAGTGATATTTCAGAACTGCAAGGGGTGTTTAAAACAGATTTTAGCTTTCCCCTGATTGACTAAGCAGCATCTTTTAGGGGTGTTTCATAGTCCAGATGTCTCCCTCTGTTCGCAGATGGTGCTTGTGGACAATGCTTGACTGAGGCACCGATCATGGTTTTCCTCCTGCCCACTGAGGAGGACACAAGAGGACCATTAAAAGCCCCACACAGAACAAATCAGGTGCTTGTGACTGCCAAGGCAAGGGAAAAGGTCAAAATCCATCTGACTCAGTGAGAGGATGGAGCAAATTAGACTGAGACCATGAAGGCTGTTGGTTTGAGCACCATACTTTAGAGCTTCCTACTGGAGTGATGAAACTTTGGAAAAAAGGACCACGTCCCATACACCATTCACCTATTAGTTATCACATATTCTGTCCCCAAGAAGTCCTCTGCAATGACTCATCAGAAAAGCCACATCACAGTGATACTCACCCCATCCGTCCTGTCACTGCAGAGCACCTGCTTTGCTTGGTGTGTGAGCCAAAGGACTTTTGGGGATGGTGGCACTTGATTGCAGCTGGCAGCCTGTGCAAAACCATCAGAAACAAACCCTTGGCCTTTCTTTCCAGGGCCTCAGGCTTTAATCTGCTGAAACAGCACTTTTGACCTTAGAGGTAGATGAAAACTTTAAGATGTCTCAGTGGCTCCCAACACAACAGCTGATGAACCTGGAAGTTTTTTAGCATGAAACAAGCAGGCTTCTGTATCTTAATAAGGAAGGAATTACACCAAGCCAGAAGAGGAGAGCAAGATATGGTCTGGGATTTAGTTCCTTTTGTTCTTGGAAAGCACTATGCATAGTTAACTTACAGCATTAATTATCTTTTGCATTAACATAAAGCTGTAATTGAACAACTTAACTAGTAAAGATGAAAAACAGACTTGCCATGCAGTGTGTAAAACAGCCATTCTGCAGAGTGGAAAAGTCTTGCACCTTGCAGAGTCCTACTGGCTATCCCAACTAGATGTGCTCCACTAATACTCAGTTGCACACATTCACAGAGCTTGTGGGTACGTGGTGCAGGCTGAATTCATGCCACCGGCTCCAGATATAGATAGAAAATTAAGTTGAAAAGCTTTTTTTCTCAATAATTCCACCAAGAGGTTTGAAGCAACAAACCAATTACTTTTCCTCAAACTCTGCAGGCCTTTAAAGATGTAATAACTTTCAGTGCTTGGACTCCAAAGGGAATAACTCACAACACAAAGCAGAAAGCTACAGGGCAATGCCAACACCAAAGAGTATTTCAGGTGTTTCTGCTGGAGTGTGCCTCGGGTTCGAAGACCCGCTGGAATTGAGGTGATCTTCAAGGGAGCAGCAGCCTGCCACAGGTCAGAAAACTCCTCAGACTGGAAAAACACACAGAAAAGACACTGCAAATTCTTTCCCCCTGTGAAATTATGGAGTGGCATATTCGGGTAGCCGTTTATTCTGGAGAATGTGTGTAGAACACACTCCCTCCTAGTAAGCCACAGATGGCTCTTTGCTCTCTCCCCAAATAAATGCCACCACACCTTGGGGATCAGTTGTCCCCACAGCATTGATTTACTTAAAGCTCAAGTCAGAGACCTACTTTTATTTGGAGGGGGTAGGAATCCAGCTTACAGTTGCAAGGAAGCTTTAGCTTGCAGTCAGTCCTAAAGGGTCAAAAAAGAGGAAAAGTACTTCCTGTCTTTCCACCTAATCTCATGTTTCCTAAACCAAATTTAGGAGTGTCTCATGTTTGCAATTGGCAGGACTCTAGACCACGCTATAAGCACAGAGGAGGGAGAGGCAGGATCCTTGATTCAGGGGCATAAAGCCCTGGGCTGCACAGCTGCTGGAGGGACTGGCCTGTGCTGGGAGGTCCCCTCTCACAGGTGATCCAGCACACACCTCTGGGGAAGGGACTCACCTGCCCAGGTGTGCTCTGCCTTCAACCTCCTGTCCTGGCAGAGAGCCAGGCAGGATGGAGCCAGGGGAAAATAGGGGCACTGGACTCCTGCCTGCCCTGCCCACAGGCTGCTCCCCAGCACAGCTCCCAGGGGCTGCTCTCACACACACAGCCATCCCCCAGAGCAGGCAGAAGCTCTACATTATCCAGCTCAGAGAAACTCATTCCCCTATGCACATTAATAAGTGTTAAGGAGTGAAGAAAACTCCCAAAACCAGACAGGAGCTGCAGAAGCGTATTTCCCTCTCAGGAAGGGATCTTGGTTTTCATTAATTAATATATCAGAAGAAACCAGTGGAGAAACACGTCTTGTTATCTGGCTTCTTAGACGGTAGCCTTTGGTTCATTAGCCTGAAAGCCTATCAAGTGGATAACAGTATTTATTCCATATAGAATAATGATCTACTTTAAAGAAATATGGTATTGTCCATGCAGAAGTAAATTCAACTATTATTCACAGCTTAAACACACACTAACCCATGTAAGTGAGAGATACAGATATTAAAAGGATTCAAAAAAAAAGTAGGTCCTGGGAAGAAAGGCAAAATCTGGGTACCCGTACCCTGGAGCTACTACAGATCTGACTGTACATTAATTACCCATTAGTTTCAAGTTACACTACACAGATTCGGAGCCTTTGCTCTTTAGCCACATTTAAAGGAAGAAGCAAAATGAAAGCTAAGCATGGTCAGCCCCAGTTTCGAGGTCAGCAAGAATACTAACATTAGGTTTGAAGCTTTCTGTCTAGTTGGAAGAAAAGTTGTACTGATATTTCAAGCACACAGACATTGAATTAGTTCAGAGCTATGCTGTAGCAGATAGCTCCAGAGACACTTTAACAGCCCCTTCAGAAATACTATGATTTTAATCTTACAAGCCTGCAAGAGCAATATCTATGCAGTGTTCAACCTATATTGTTGACAATAAAATTATAAAAAAGACACTTTAAATATGCAGTAGCTGTGTCTGAAAATTAAATATATCAGCCATTATTTTTTCCCCCCAAATTACTAAAAAGCAACAGTCCACACTAAAGACTAACTGTTTGTAAAATTGGATTTTTAAAGATGAAGTCTTTTTTAAACCAGAGCTGGTCAAAAGAAGCATTAGAACAATTCTACAACTGGAAAAAATAAAGCTGCTTAGCTAATTCACCTCACTAAACCAAAAATGGATTTATGCTGCTCACATCAGTGTTTCAGATATTGCAGTTTTAAAGAGTGGGGATATTACATTAAACCCCACAAAATGTAAGGCTCTGGAGAAGCAGGGCCATAGGTAATGAGATATTGATCCTCCCACCTCAAGGTGAGAGCACACACGGGGGGAGCTGGGCCTGACCAGGGCCATCACCAGACACAAACTGGGCTCTGGCCCCAAACCAAGAGCTGCAGGGGACACCTCCTCCTGCACAGGGAGCACACAGGACTGAGGACAAATGCCCATCTCATGGCAATTTATTTCCCCAACAAAGCCCAGGTAGGGAGAGCTCTACAATCCCATCCCCTTCTACCTTTGCTGCTCTCCGTGACATGGATGCAGAGCCCTGGATGTGATGGTGACACCATGGATGCTCAGCAGAGCTGCTCCAGCTGCAGAGACTCACAGGCTACCACCTCACCACTTTTTAGCGGGGGAAAACAACCTTTTTGAACTGGAAATTTCCAGGGAAAATTGTTTTCCAGCCACCCAGTTTACAACTTCCTCAGCTGAGCGCCGTCGTGCCCCCAGTCCCAGTTCAAAACCCGACTTCTGAGAGGCTGCACCAGAGCCACCCTCCCTCCCCTTTGCTGTGCTAGTGAGAAACCACATCAGCTGCTAAGTGGCCTAATGCAAACTGATGTGGCAGTCTCAATCCAATTGCCACTGCACAAGTCAGGCTGCAGCAGAAGTCAGGGCGGTGAGCGGCGTCAGTGGGAAGCGCCATTGTCACCCCTCACGCAGTGCCATGGAGGGGCACGGGCCCTGCTGCCTCCCGAGCAGCCCCAGAGCTGATGTGCGGCTCCATCACGGCCTGTCACAGCAGCACACGCTGTCCCCAGCCTCAGGTGCAAGGGGGTACCTCAGGACAGCCAGCCTGCTCCCTCTCACAGCTGCTGAAACTTCAAACAGCATCCCTCCACCACCGCTGAATCAGGGAAGGCTGAGATTTGAGAGTCTCTGGAAGTGTTTCAGGGAAAGGAGCTGTACCAGGTGATTCGTGCTCCAGGGGACTGAGAGTTAGGCCTGGTTTCTTTTTTTCTTTTTAAGTCATTAGCTGGGTAAGGATGGCACACAACACCGTGGTTCCCTGGTATATAGGCATCTGTGGTTGCGTCCTGCACTATAACTCATTAGCTGGCTTTTAACTAATTACAGTTTCTAACTTCCATGGAATTAAGCAGCAATAACCAGCAGCTGCACAAGTAGGGCAGCAAAGCCGTGTTCCACAGGGCAGGCAGGCAGGTGAGCGAGGAGCAGCCCAGCCCCACAGCACATCCCACACCAGGCAGCAGCAGCCGCCTCCAGGAGAGAGCTCAGAGCCCCCAGCACCAGGGGGTTCTGCCCCTCTTCCTTCAGGCACAGGCATGCTACTCCCTCTTGTATCCAGTCTAATTTTAAGTCACTGGAGTGATTTCACGTCTACCAGCTCTCCGGGGAGCTTATTAAAGAGTTTGGAAGAGCTGCATTTGGGAAGTTTGCCTTTGCTCGGTTTTATCTCGTTGCTCCTGGACTCTTTCAGACCATCTCCACATAGCTCACTTCCCTCTTAATTTTAGTGTTTAGGCAATTTTAGTGCTGCCAGCAAGCTATTCACTGCATCAGTGACACCTCTGGAGGGTCCACACCTGGGAGAAGCTGCTTTGTCCCCTTCACACCAGCAGGACAGCCCTGCAGCCTGCCCACACCTCTGGCAGCAGCTCAGCTTTTATCACCCTTTTATCACTGGGGCTGTGTCACTGTCCCCAGCCCAGTGTTCTGGGAGCCCACAGCTTCACTGCTGCTCTTTGCACACCTCTAAACTCAAGGCAAGGAGTTCATGCTTTGCCTTTTTAAAAAAGCAAAAATGTCATTTGCCATGCTCTCTGCTAGTGAGGGACACCGAGGTGCCTGCTGATGTCCCTCAAAACTCCCACATCCTTCCCGGCCCCTGCCCAAGGGCTCCCACCTGCACCCCCAGGAAGCTCAACTGTGTGCTCTTGCCTGCCCCAGCCCCCTCACTTTTACTGCTTCTGCATTTCTTTCTGCTGTTGCTTGCATAAATGTGGAGTAATTTTGCTTTCAGACCTGAATTTGTGTTTCTCCAGGTTAATTTTTTTTATTCTTGCCTATATTTTCCTCTGTTATTTCTGTCTTCGGTGATGTTTGCAATAGCTACTAATGTACTGTCATTTGCAAATGCAATTAGTGTGTTTACTTCTTTCTTTCTTTAGCTCATTAATAAAGATGTTAAATAAAAATATGCCTTCCTCCGCTAACAACATCCTCGAAATAGTTAGGAAGATGGGATCCAAAGGTAATAAAGAACTGTATTATTGGACAAGACTCTTCCTTGCATCTTTCAGCATTTGCCATGCTCATTATGGGCAATTAAAACATAAAACAACTTGCTCACTTCACACCCAAAATAGTCCTCCTCCCTGTTTTCTGCTTGGATGTATAGGATACATAGATAAAGAGCAAGACCAGACATCAGCTGGGAGCCTGTTATAGCAGAAGCAGCAAGGTTTTCTCTGGTTTAGATGCAGAGGAGTGAAGTGTAGCCATTTGTTAACCTCTTTATGTACACGATCATTGTTTCCAACAAAGGATGGGAGCGTGAGTGCTTTTAAAACTTTCCTTACTGTGATTACTGTAGCTGTGTCCTGGTACAACAGCTTGCACATTTATTACACAACCATAATTCAGCATATTGGCCGTATCCACTAATGCATCCAGGATTTCCCATGACTCACTGGCCATCCTTGTTCCTTTGATTTTTGACAGGTCTGGGAACACTCAGCAGTTCATGGCACTGGCTCACTGTTGGGACAAAAGGCTGTGCACTTCTTTTCACCTTCAGGAGAACGTGCTGAAATTAACTCATGGCTCTAGTGAGTTGGTGTGAAATGTAATAATACAAAATCACCTTAGTTTTCTATCTGCTGAAGAGACAGCAAAGAAAAAACAAATGTTTATGGAAAAAAAAACAACAAGAAAAAAAACAAAGAACAAAACACCAAGGAAAAGAAGAGAAACAGGCCCAAGGATACACAGGGGCTAGTTTATCAAATTAATCTCATTTCTTCATCTCATGCTCAGCTATTTAAACAGAATTTAAATAATACATTCATTTAAAGGAGAGCCTTATTTCTGAGGGCCTTCTGGCATTAAGGTGTGGGGAGACAGAAGTTGTCTTTTTTCTTTGTAATGTATGAAGGAAGACTTAAGATCACTGGATGCACATTTGGGTAATCATAAATTAATTGTAATGTAAACTTTCACAACATGTTCAGAGCATGTTGAGATTTTGTTTGATTTTGAATTGCTCCAAAATGACATCTAATTATATACTAGTGATTAACACATTGGTTGCTACTAAGAAATAGCAACTAAGCAAACATTACAATTCAATATTTAAATTTACTGTAGGTTGGATTTGTTGGATATTTTGCCTATTTTTTTAATGCACTGAGGAAGCATGGTGGTAAATTCAAATACTTAGACAGATGCTGAGGCTGTTTTCCCTCATTTGTGAAAATTAGGGATTGCATCACTACAGGTAGAGAGGCAAAGATGATCTTGATGGCTCCCTTTCTCTTTTTTCTACCTTTTCCTTCTGCTGCCTTTCTGCCCCCTCCTGGGACACAGCTGAGTAGGGGTCCTGCCCTGCAGGAGTGGGGCTGGCCCTGCTGTTGGAGGCTCAAGCTCTCTCTGGGGCATGAGGCAGGAGGGGGATGCTCAGCAATGCCTGGGTCACTGTGCCACACTGCAGCAGCGCTCCTGCCCAGGGCAGGGGACACCTAGGGACACACAGGCAGTCCCACCTGGGCCAGCTCAACCTTCCTTTCACCTGCAGAAGCCCCATCCTGAGTCACTCTCCCCGTTCCAGGCAGTTTGCCATTTCCTCAGGAAGACATCTCTCCTTCGACCTGAAGCCTTCTCTGAAAGCAGCACTGAGTCTTTGGCACTTGAGTGATTCACCAGTTCTTCATTTCATATTTCCACCCTTTGGATGAAATTATTCGACCAAATAGGAAAAATCAGTAGAGTTAGAACAATATGTGCTGTGTCCTGATTTTTTTTTGTTGTTGTTGTTGTTGTTTTTTTTCATAAACACATGTGTGTGTGTTCCTTGGCTGCAGCCAAAAGCTGGCTGATGCCTACCTGGTCTGAGAGAGTGCTGGAGGTGAGGATACAGCCAGCATACAGGACTAAAGCATATGCATTCATGTAGCATTTACTCTGTTCTCTCTCATTTATGCAGCACTTCTTTGAAATAAAAGTTTCTGAAGCATTGGAGTAAAACTATTTTCAGTAGGAACTGTAAATAAAGATTTAATGAGGACTGATTTTCATCTCTGAGTCAAATGCTGTCCCACATTGGCTCACTTTTCCAATCTCACTGGAGTGAGAATCACTGCCCCCCAGCCCTAGTGCTTTTGAAGTTTGCTGGAGATTAGCAGTGGTCTGAAATGGAAGAAATGAGGGCTGGGTGTTCTGTGGAGACACTGTTCTGCAATTTGGTTTAAGTGAACAGCCTCGTGTTTCCTTACACCGACTGTGTTTGGGTGACTGCTGTCACATCTGGAGTGCCATGGGCTGTGTGACAGTGCTGGGTGGCACTGGCCAGCACGGGCAGTAAACCAGCTTCTCTCAGCCCCTACCCAAGCAAGAATCACAGAATCAACTAGCTTGCAAAAGACTTTGGACATCATCAAGCAGCAGCAGTTTCACCAGGGCAAGCCACACCGTTAGGTGTCCTCCCAACCAACAGGAACCCAAAGCACCTGGTAGCCTCTCCAACTTCTCCCACTTCTGTCAAACAGAAATATTGAAAGGATGAGTCACTTTTTTTGCATTAATTTAAGCATTTATGATTTGATTGCAAATGCATGAGGTTGCAAATGCATGACTCTTGCTTGGGTGGAGATTACTGAACTCCTTGCAGTGCACTGAACATGGCCATGAGGCTGTGAGAAGGTGAAAATGTTTCCACTAAAGCAATGCCACTGACCACCACCAAGACACTTGGGTAGTGGCTCTGCTCCTTCTGAACATCAGAAATGTTTTAGCATAACACCCAGGAAGGAGTAGGTGTTAAAGAATCAACACACATAATGCTACATCAAGGTGTTTCTCCTATAAATCAGTAGCATTTGCAGGCTTCAGCTCAGTGGAAGAATGGGTTGGATCAATGGCTTTGGAAAAAATTAACAAGTCTTTCAGGGTTTCAAAGCTAATTGAAAATTAAACTCTTTCTTAGTGTAGAGGCAAGCTGGCTTTGGTGGTGCCAGGAGCACCAGTACAGCCTCAGAGGAGACACCCAGATGGCAACTGCTGTACAGATATGAGCATGTGCCCCACAGGCAAAGTACACCTTGCTTCAGAACAGCAATGCAAACACTGATTGAACAGAGTAGCTTTGGAGACACCCACACTTTTCACAGACACTTCTTTATGGAAAAATGTGAATTGCCCTCCCCAGGAGCATTCCCTCACTGAATGCTGCTCCCATGGCACTGGGCATTGGCATAAAGCCTGCAGCACAGCCAGGACAAGCACAAATCAGGAGCAGTGGTTCCCTAGAGAAGGATGTACCACAGGCACAGACATTCTGTGAGAGACCTTTAACAAAAGAGAGATTTTCTCTGTTGGGATTAATAGCTGCATTTCTCTTTATTACTTATTCGTGCATCAGCTTCTTTCAAACAGAAAACAAGTGAGAAAATCACCCCCTAAGAATAAAATCTTAAAAATAATAAGGAAGACAGTGGCACAACCTAAAGAGAAATCAGATATTCTGTGTTGCAATATCTCACACAACTGAAGGACTAGTTTTCTCCACAAATTCTCTCTTTCAAAGAGAAGGTGGTTTTTACCTCTAACTTCACTAAGAATATACCTGATATCACCATCAAGTTATTTAAGCTTTACACAGCCAAAATTTCAGGAGTTTAAGGGATTCATCACATCCCATGGCTCAGATTTTTGAATCCTTGGTGCATATTTAGACTCTTCAGTAACTCACTGATGTTCAGAAATGCTGCAGGTCTACTACTAGGATTTTTATATAGTGTGGAAAATCAGACACTTCAGGACACTTATTTTGGAGTTAAGGGATCAAACAAGGTTCCTATTAAAAGAAAAACTACAGGGTGTAGGTGTTTGTGTATATACACACAAAGTCATGACATGTATATAAAAATGATTATCAATTTCAGTCCTTTAAAATTTAAAACATTTCAGTTTTCACTCATAATCCCACATTCAGCACATATTTTAAAGATCAAAATTTCCTTCAACCTCATCTTTTGAAATGTAACTTACCTGCTACTACTGTCTGCACATGAGACAAAGCTGGAGGTGTCTGTCTGAACAAACAATTGATGTGTAATAAGTAGAAGAAACTGTTGTTTCCAGCCTTCTTCATATTGTGAGAAGTAATTAAGATTTACTGACTGGTGATTTCATGGATTTCTTTGCAATATCAGTAAATTGACATTCTCATGTGCATGTGTTGCATAATGCAGGGCCATAGAGGGTTTATATTGTTTTAAATCATCAGAATTCTACGAAAAGCATAAAAAATTGACCCCAAAGAGAGGAGTGTTTGCACCTATGACAAAAAAAAAAATTAAATTCTCAATCTTCCAAATCCTGGGGGGAGATCTTCCCCTGGGGTGATACAGTGGATGGCTTTTGATTTACACTAGCAGTGGAGAGCCCCTCTCAGCTTCTGAGTGGGTCGAGTTTGGTTTCTCTGCCTGCACTCTGCATCCTTCCACGTGGCTCTGTGGATCAGTAATGTAAATTCTAGCCATAAACAAAGAAAAAAATAGACTGACAGAGAATGTGATGAACAATTTACATCTGTGCACAATTTTTCCCTCTGTTCGTGATACTGAAATGCAAGATCTTTTATCTTTAGCCTTCAGTTTGCTTTCCCAGTCCTCTTGGTTGCACGCAATGCTGTAAAACCCTTAAAATATTAAGAAAATTACATCTGCTACATCTTGCTTTAAATATGGTGTTCAGTATTGGTAAGTGTTACTTTGTACATTAAATGAATAGCCTGCCCACCAGGTAAAGGACGTTTTGTTGCTTACCATGTCTGTCTGTGCACAACACGCACTACCCAGGCATAAATAACAGTGTGTTATATAAATAATTACATGTATGAAGGGCTGTAAAACACCGAAGATATATTTGTACTTTTACTTATGAGAACGTTTTAAAAATGATTGCTTTGTTCACTGCGTGGTTTTTATGTGTTGAATGTGGTGCACGCAGAGAACATTTTCCAAAGTTGTTTTGTTTTTTTTTTTCCCTTTCCTCCAGGTCACACTAGCGTTATAGTTAGCAAATTGATAAGGTTCCACTGTTAAGCTTTATTACTTGTGACATGAGCCTATGACACTTTATAAAAAGAAGTAATCCAGAACAATCTCTAGGTAATTAACACCTAGATAAACAAACATAAATTTCTATATTGCATTTATTTGGACTACCACTCAAATACGCGTGAACCATGCTTTTTTAATTAAAAGATAAATCTATGTGACACTTAGCCTCAAACTTAATTATTCAGCATAGTATAATAAAAAATAGAGCCCATTAAATGTGTCTTGCTCTGTATTTCTGTATTAACAGCAAAACAGTTCACTCTGGGATCATTTAAATTTTCCTCTTCCTCTTTTCCTGCGATTTCCCTATTCACTGAGAACCTTTGGTTAAAAAAAAAATACCATAACAAAAAGCCCCTGAACAATACCCTGAACAACACCAACAGGTGAGGAGCCATGGAACTTCTCACAGCCCCTGAAACACCCAGCTGGGTGACATTTCTAATACAAAATTACACCACAGCTTTATTCTCCCTCCTCCCCCTCCCCGGGCTTCCCGATGGAAACATACTGTGGTGGATCGTGCCAAGCAGTGATATCCAGAAATGGCAATCACAATAGTTACGAATAATTTCACTGGGAGCATGCTTACAATACACAAGGTGAGGTTTTTATAATATACTGTCACAATACAGATGTTAAACAGATAGGGGAAATACTCAATTCCCAGATTACGATAGACAGAGGGCTTAAAGTCCTTACAAAAGTTTCAACAAGAAATGTTATCTTAGAGCTGGGAGCAGCCTTCTGATGGTAGGTGAGAAGACTCAGGACACCCAGCATCTGTTTGAGGAAGGCTGCCCATCAGCTGTGGGAAACAAAACCCCACAGACTTCACTGAGACAGCCCCTTCCTCTTTCAGACCTTCTTCCCACTGCCTTTGCAAGTGATTGAACCCCACACTGGGTACATGGCCAGTGGTGGTCATTTTTAGAGTTTCCTGAAGGATTGTATGGACTGTGAAATGCAGTGTTCCCAGCAGAAATCCAGAACCATAAAGGAGACTGTATTTGTAGGCATTTCCACGGAGGACCAATGAGACTGCCACTGCTCCTTAATCAGGTTTTCACATTTTCATTTACTGTCTACTGAAACCAGAAGGCAGGAAAATCTTTGGGAGACACCCCTCACCACTCTCTCCCCAGAAAGTTCTTCCTCCCTGGATCCAGGGCTCAGCAATTACCTGAAAGGACAATGATCCTGTTGTGAGGCAGAGTTCAGCTCTGAGCCTGGAGCTCATCTGTCCTCAAGACACATTTTTACACGCTACCATTTCGTGCCTAGGAAGGGCTGTTCCCCCACGAGAGGGTGTGACACATAAAAATTTTTCATTAACTTCTTGGACTTTGATTAAAATTTGATGCATTGCAGATTTTATTCTCTGTGGATGAAGAGACCTGTGGCATTAGCCCACAGACCAGAATTTGGCACCAGCTCCATGACTCCCCTGGCTGCACAGACTCTCCACCAGCTCACCAGTAACAGCAACTCCTCACTGTGGGTTTCAGCCACTGAATAACTGAATTTCTATGATTCTACACTTTAATTCTTAACCCTCCTGACAATTTTTGTACCTTTTCCTTCTGAAGAATTCAAGCTAGAATATAACTTTATTACTGTGGGTATGACTGCCTTAATTTAATATTAAAATTTCTCTTTTCTAAACACATTTGCTTTCTCAGGTTTTATTTGGAGCAAGGCCACTTTCCTCTCTCCTCCCCATACTTGCTGTAGTTTCTCAGATTTGGTGCATCTTTTTGTTGATGTTAATCATCCTCACTTTTCTAAGTTAAAAATCCTTTAATTTATTTGCTTTCTAATGTGCAGATAAAACCTTAAAGGGGAAGAATAAAGATTCACCCAGGAGAATGGGAGCACTCTTGCTCTTGTACATTCTTTAAAGTGTGAGCAGCTTTCTTAACATGTACCATGACAATAAACCTCACAATTTTCTAAAGCCAAATATATGATCTATACAAACAATCTTTTTTAATGTGAAAACATGACTTTATACATCATAGTGTATGATACACACTTCAAACACTTTCAAATCAAAGCTTGATAGACCCCAAGACTTTTTCTATAGTACATAAGTAGTAGTATATAAAACAATTATTACTACATGCTAAAACAGATTTCCACAGTCTTTTAATTAAGCACAATATATATAATATATATCTGTATATACTGTATATAGATTTGTTCAGATTAATAAGTGGACTGAGCACACACACCCAGCATAATACACTCCAGTAACTGCCTAACAACTGTGAATTTACTGGCATTAATTTTTTTTCTTTTTAAATCTGACAAAGCTGAAGAAAATAATGTTTTAACTGTTCCTAATAAACATAAGCAAGTAGGAAAACTTTTTTTCAGAGGTAGAGGTTTTATTGCGTAAAACACTGGATAAAACTGTACTGCTTCAAAGACATTTTTATTCTAACAGCAGAAAGAAAACAGTCATTGCTGAAAAAACAACTTTTAATACTTCTATACCAGAATAAAGTTCTGTCAACTGATGTATTATAATAATAAATAATGACCAAGAATAAACTTTAAATACAAAGTTTTCTAATTGTTACAAGCATAGCAACAAAATCCTCTACTCTATTGATCTCAGATTTCCTCCAAGATAGAAATTTTTCTTTGTGTAGGAATGTAGACAGTATTATGACCAGTATCACAGACTACAGAAGTTACAGAGAAAAAACTTGACATGTTTAGATATGAGAAGCATGATGATATTCAGAAACTGACAATGCATCACTGCTGCTGTCACTTGTTTGTATTACAAGTTACAAATGTTCTGGAAAAAAGGGCTATGTCAGAGGGGAGGATAGGGACAGTAGCACCCGACCAAATGGAATCAACACACACATCACAAGGAGCGGGAGATGTTTCCAGTGTCACAAACAGAATTATTGCCTGTCGTATCTGAAAATGCTCAGAAGACACAAAAGAATACTGAAAGAGCTCAAAAAGTGCAAGAAATGGAATGTGGGGGGTGGTTTTGTTTTTTTTTTTCTCTCTTTTTTTCTTTTTTTTTTTTATTTTGCTAAGATACCGAAGGCGGCGCAAACACACAAAGCAAGCGACTGACACAGTCACCAAACACAGTAGTGCAGTTAAAATCCTAAAGCTTACTACAGTCAGAAAGGTTCAATAACATTTCAATCCTTTATCTAGGATCATAGAAACAGTTGCATTAAGTTTATCAACTCGATTTAAGTAAGGCAGTGAGAACTATACTAGAAAAACAAGAAAAGCAGCTTGCTCTGTGCCAGATGGGTCCAAGTTACACAGTGACCTCATTTAAACTGAAACTTCAGTTGGATGACATCCTTTCCGACAGCATATGCAAACCGTATTCCTTATTAGCCTGAGATTTTTTTTCCAGTCTCAGGGTAGCGCTAAGAATTTTATTTACATTGATTGCAGTTTAGTATTTTTTGTAAACTGCTTTAGGCAGAGCTGAAGTTTTAAGGCCCTGGGGTTTTACTCTGTGCTCCCAGCCTGCAAAGAAATATTGACTTTTTTTTTTTAACTTTTTTCTCTTTTTTTTTTTTTAAGTCTGGATGATTTTGCTTTAGAAGAAGTTAATACTTCTCTACCATCACGATAAACAGCACCAATTTTGCTTCTATCAAAGGAAGTACATTAGAAGGATAAAATTTTATGCCATTCAGAGAATTTCAGAATAAACCTTTAGTTATTTTTCTTACTTTTATATGTGGTTTGTTATAGTCTCTCAAAAGCTTCCTATGTGGCAAAGACCTTACTAAATTTGGAGGATCCAATCAGTAAAAAAGCTAAAATCTGCAAAAATATAGAACATATTTGTTTTACAAAACCAAAGAAATATCATCTAAAACACTTTTTTTTTCCATTAGAGACAAAGAGCAGAAAGTTTGGATTCATATTTTAGATCAAGCTACTTTATAAGGGCTTGCTCCAGAAGCAACTTCTGCACTATGTCTGTAACACTTAAAAAAACTAATACATGAAAATTAACCATGACCAGGGAATCCTTCATTCAAGTGTAAAAAAAAAAAGGAATTGAAAGGAAGTTTGAAATAAAACCAATAAGACAAGTAAAGAATAGAAAAAAAAATTATCAACCTCCTATGTAATAAAATTCTGTTTCTCACCAGCACCTTCTATAGATAAGGCTGACTAGTTTCACTAAACAATATTTCTATATATTGTAATTCTACATTTATAGCAACTTACTTCTTCAACAAGGAAAAAAAAAAGAATAAAAGCATTTCCCTCAATACTGCAAGATGATTACAAAAAATGGAATTACATTTCAAATCTGCAATCACACATCAGGCTGCAGATTTTTTTTTTCCTAACCATTGATTCATTTGGCTGTATATTAAAAAAAAAAAAAAAGAAAAGAAAATGTAATATCACAATACTTTTCAAAATAGGTCAGTACTGACCCCAGCTTATGGGCCGTCTAAGGTTTCTCCTACACTGCAGTTGCAACACCACTTGAATTGATTTTCTCTGCAATGACAGCTCCAGTCAGACTGGCACCATGGCAGTCTACCAAGACATCTCATTACTATGCTAGGCAAATGACAGCAGCTGGTGTCATATTATAAAGGTGTTTTCAACAATGAAAACACAGCCCCTCAATCTTCAAGGCAACACTAAATCGTTTAGAGGGTATCATTTTTCTGTTAAGAGCATTATTTTTGGACAAAGACCACTTTTAAGTTTGAAATTGCCCCGCTTTTTAAATAACTAACAACCTCCTAACATTTTTAAATCACTTTATTATCCCACCTACGTTGTTTGGAAGTACTTGTTGCCAGGTAACTGTTTAGCAGCCATTTTCAAGGGCTGGAAATTTACTTTGCATGTGTAATATATATATTTACACACACACACGTATGGAATGTGTGTATTTTGTGTGCATGTGTGCATGTAGATATATATTCAGTGTGGGTATGACTGGATATCTGGGTGTCTGTAAATACATATATATGTGTGCATGTGTAGCTACATGTACATATACATATATTTGAATGATTTCAGCACTCTGGATGTTTCTGGGAACCTGCATGCTATCCCTTTCCTTGGAAGGGGTTCAAGCCAGCCCTCACCAACCACGTGTCCAAAGCCGGGGTTAAAGGCTCCTGCAGAGCAGGGATGGCCCCACTGGGCATCATTCCTGGGCCTTGCTGCCCTCCTCAGACAGCTCTGCTGAGCTCCCTGCCTTGGCAGCCGCCGGCTCCTCCGAATTCCCAGACGCTTCCGAGTCGACTCTGGAGCGCTTGAACCTGCGGTCGGGGTACTGGCTGTTGTCGAAGGGCATGCGATGCACACAGAGCACGTGGGTCTTCAGATTTCCCTTCTGAGAGGCACTGTAGGGGCAGTATCTGCACTGGAAAGGCCGGTGACCTGTGTGACAGATGACAGTCTGGTTAGTTTTTGCTTTGGCCCATGGATGTTTCACAGACTGGACAAACAGGACACTCTGAAGCCCCTCTCCTACTGGGAGGGGGCATCGCTCAGTGGCCTCTGAGAGAACAAGAAATCTGTGCTCTTCCTCAATAAAGAAACTGCATTTAAAAAATTCTCTGCTTTGGATTTCCAGAGCAGTGCAGCTAATCCATCTTCCTCCTCATCCCTAGCTGTAAATCCTTCAGCCCACGATTCAAACCAAACTCTTGTAAATACAGCGTGTACAAAACTGTCTTCTTTTACATTTGTTAATTATCTTTTTTATTGAAGTGCAATTCAAGGATGACAATGTGCAGACCCTTAGTCTAATAAACACACTTTGTCTCTGGGTGGGTTTCTGGGTAAAGAATTGTATGTTTTATTTCAATTGCACAGATTACTTTTTAATGGAAAGAAATAATGGATTGAGATAGCCAAGGCCTCAAACCTGCAAACATTTACTCCAGTGAGATTACTCCTGTGAGTAAAGATACGCAAGCACGTAAGTGTTTGCTGGACCAGGGCCCAAGGTTATCATCAGCTTTAAAATAAAATGTCTAAGCCAGATTAGAAAAGGAATGTTAATGCACAAAATCTGATAGATGCATTTCTTGTGGATAAAACAGCAATCGACCGCGTAACAAAGGCATGAATGAAAGATATCACTTCTCAGTAAGGCTGTCAATATGCTCTCCTATATTTTTCAGATTATTGTGACTTCAAATCTCCATGCTGTATCTGGTTTTGGAGGTTATGTTTCAACAATCACATTTCAACCTATGCTGGGAAGTTGTTGATGTGTTTTACTGGAACTTTATGAGCTTTGTCTCTCAAATTAACTTAAACCAGGACCATCTGAGGTCAAATGCGCTTAGCTTGCTTTAATTTGCTCAAATAAATGAATAAATAAATGTGCCAGACCATCTACATAAAGCCAGGATAAGTGAAAAACAATACCCTATCTCCACATTTGAAGAGCACATTTTCCCTTGCTGCTGTGGTACTACTTAGCAGGCATAAAACAGATGCTGGGGCAGCAGAGGAGGAAAATTATGCTTCCTGCAATGGGGGAAGGGGCTGGACCCTCTCCCCTTGGTTTTAGGTGGGAATTTAACAGATAAACAAATAGACACCTGTGGTGCACTGATCTGATGCTACCTGTGCTAGAGTGCAAATGCTGGCATGGTCCTCCCAGCAGAGATGGGAGCATGGGCAGCTGCTGGCACAGGAGCATCAGCAGGAGGGTTGGAGATGATTTTTAGTGTCCCTTCCCTCCCAAGCCACTCTATGATGTGATGATCTCACCAACCAGCTCTTAATGGTTTACCCATAAGCAGCCCTTAATAAACAGACATCCTAATTCTTCCCTGCAAAGAGCAAATTCTAAGCAAGGAATGCACAAAGCATGGCTGGAGCTAACCACCTCACATGCACCAGACTAAAAGCAAACTCTTTTTGCCCACCACTGAACCAAGCTCAAACCCGTGTTCAAAATTCCATGCAGAGAATGCCATTTATTAATTCAACGCACTTTAATAAATCAGACAATATAAAGTGCACCTACAAGGATTCAGTTCTGCATTGCTTCCCCCACGACTTACTTTTTCAGGCCATCAAAATTTCACATCACTGCCTTGTGAAAAGTAAGTACACAATAAGTTAATTTGTATTGTCACTATGCAGTACAACTGTGGTAAAGAGCACATTCATTTTTAATCCCATATGAATAATATATAAATATGTATACAGAGTGAGGGTCATAGGAAAGCAAGTGGTACATTGTTTACAGCAGAAGTAGTACAAAAAGTAGAGATTATTCTTGCTTGCAAAGATAACAATATCTGCAATTTGCTTGTAACTAAGGGGTGAAGGAAAATTCCCATTTCTCTTAAGTATCCCCATTCATTAATTTTAGCTCCAAAACTTGTTGTGGGCAGCAGACTCTTAAAATAACCCCTCCCAGATAAGTTGGCAATAAATTTATAATGTTTTATCTAGCAGTGGTTGGTAGGTCCTTTCTTAGCAAGCTATAGTTCATATATATTTTACCCACTATATACCTCCCAATAAAATTATATGAAAGCACTTCAGGAAAAAAAAAAAGAAAAAAAAAAAAAAGGAAAGAAGAAAGGAATCTTCCTGATAGTTCAGGAGATGATGTGATATGCATTGCAACTGTAGTAAAACGAATTAGACTAAAGGTGGGTGGACTAGGGGGGCAAACTATGGTGTGAATCTCTCTGATCAAAAATTGAGGATATAGGACAATATATTGTTTGCAGCTGAAATAATCCTGTTGTGGAACTATATTCTATCAAGTCTGTGACTGATCATGTGGAGAGACTTGGCAATCCTCTGGATGGAAACTGGCAGTCTAAGGAAGTGGAAGAGCAGAAAATAATAACCAAAATTAGCTAAAATGACAACAAAGATGGCTGGACTCAAAGAACAATTTTAGCATGTATGGATTTCCCCAGAAGGGGTGATCACTTCCAGCACCTGCTGGAGCCTCTTTTCTAGAAATGATCTAAACCTCCCAGGATCAGACCCAGCAAGGGTGGCAGTGCTATGTTGACCCAGACTCATCATCTTCTCTAGTTTTGACTGAATTTTAGGGAGCACAAGGAGTGTGGATAAGAGATATCTTCTGGCCAAGATGGAGACATTTTCTGCAGGCACATATTAAGAAAAATCCCTCAGTGTTTGAAACTAGTCCGCCTTTTAAAAAATATATGCTGCTTCATTAATTTAGGCTTTGAGGAAAAAACAAAAAGTAAAGTTTGTTTTCTTTTCTTTCAAGTTTGTGATGTGATATGTTGCTTTGTGACACTTCATGTCAGGCTGCATCAGTCACATCGCGTTAGGTTTCATAACGTGGCATGACTGATGCAGCCCAACATGGTGCATCAGCTGAACAGTCAGAAACTGCAGGTTTTGAGAAAGACATGGATCTCAGTCTGGGGTTTAGGGCCACTTAAATGGAAGTTTATCTCAAGTAGGGACGTTGGATTTAAACAACGGCATCGCCCAAGAGTTGTTAAAGATTCAAGTGCATACCAAACCCTATTTTGCTTTGTCTAATCTTTAAAACTCAAAATGTATTATTGGAACATATAAAAAGTCAATGTCAATGAAGTGGCACTGGGTTACTCACTATAATCCAAACACTGCTAATAGTTACTAATTTATTAACTTTGATATGGATCCATTATTTAAGATAAGCACAAAGGAATACACAAACGAGAGAGAGAAAGAGTGATGAATACTAAAGTCTTTTTCATTAAAAAAATCATTTACATGGTCAAGCCGCATTAATTCTCCACTTCTAAAAATATTTGATCGGCATCCAAATTCTATAAAATTTCCACAAAGAAACATCTTATTTTTGTGGTATTACAGGCACATATGTAGGGGTTTGCACTAAAACGTAAAAATGGGCATTGGACTCGTCACATGAATAAGATCAGGAATTTATTCCAGATTGTTAAAAGTGTACTAATCACAGCAAAATCATGGCTTTCTCCCAAAGCAGCAAGAAAATGGTAATTTGAAAGAAAAATGCCAATAATACATCACACACAAGCCGTCTGTTGTCCCCACTACACCACTTTGTATTACATTGCATATGTGTACATATATACACAGCTACACGCACACAGACACACACACACACGATTTAATGCATAAATTTAGGGGAAAGGCAGAAGAGCAATAACATGATGAACAGAAAACAAATGCTGCGCAATGTACTATAAATTATAATTAAGCTCTGAATAAAATGTGTTTCTTAGATATGACATTTGTTCCCTTAAAATGCAAAAATGGCCATGATTATCTGACAGAATGTTTTCCCTTAGATGGCCAATGGCTATAGCACTTACTGAGATGCAATACGGCAAACTCATTTCAGATTTCTTTGCCTGGTTTAAGAATATCCTTTTGGTGAAAATCAAAAATAACAGCAATTACCTCTTTAAAACAAATTATTCCCTCGCAAAGAGATATTTGAGAAAGCCTCAAAGGCTTGAATTTCTCAGAAACAAATCTCTTTAGTTGGGATGTTGGACACTGGAGATCTGGACGTGACTTCCTGGGCTGCTGTAGCAATCCCACACGGCCAGGTCAGCTCTGGCCAGGCCTGGGCACTGGAGCAGGACTGGCTGCAGAGGCTCAGGATGGATGGGCTGCACCGGGATGCTCGGTCCCACAACGTTGCTGGTGGAATGGTCCATGTAATCACACATCTGCTGCCCAGCAAAGCCTGCACTCACACCTTCAGTGAGCCCGCACCTCCCCAGGTGCTCTCCAGAGCTGCTTTGCATCCTTTCTCCCCACACAACCTTGTATTGGAGGTACAATCATCTCTAAGCACATGAGTTGTGTGCTGCCTCAGAACTAACAGCAGGCAACCATGGCCAGGTGCTTTCTGTGTAGGAAGAGAGGCTTCTTGAGCATCTCCAGTTCTCTGGCAGTGACTGCTGGGCTGAGCTCCTGTCTCTCTCAGACCACAGTCTCAGGTCCCAGGCATCTTGGTGCACACTGCCATTTGAAAGTATATTAGAGCATAATAAGAGGCATTTGCAAAGGGAAAACTATTTTCATTTAAATCTTGGCTAGTGCGATTTCCTCTTTTTAACGTATAAATTTTCATAAATACATTTCCTATCCACGGCAAACATCCCAAGTACTGCATGCATTACCCAGGAGAGCAGAATGGCTCTAAAGCAGCCATTCGGATCTGGAGCATAACAGTATGGATGGGAAAATGCTGAATAAATATATTTGTCCAATAGACAATAATGGCTCTGATTGAGCCATTCCACTTTATTGGTCTCAAAATATGCATTTCACAAAACTCCCCAAATACCAGACAGATTAAAGTACACCCAATCAGGTTCGTATCTGTAATAAAAGTTTTTATAAAACAATTGAAAAGTATATGTTTATTTACACACAGGTCCAAGACCAACCAAGATGATCTTCTGGGAAAATTTCAATATTCTGTGAAGTTTATATGTTTCTTGGATTACAAAAAAAGAAAAAACAAAATTAAATTTTAAAAACTCTATTTCATGTTGACCAAGAAAAGTCATAAAACCAAAAAGCTTTATCTGAGGTTTTTTTGATGATTTTCTCTGGAACTACATACAAAAAACTGCAGAGATATTTGGATTTTAGGAAGGCCATGGAACATTTCCAGCTACCAAGGCTAAGGATTTGGGTTACATGTTTCCATTGGGATGCCTAAAGCGAGTGCAGCCTCCTGACCACCCTCCATTCAGCTGAATTCCTTCATTGCCAGGTTCAATCCTTCAAATAGTCCTTAGAGGTCATCAGATGAATTGCTCATGGCACCAGTCTGGTTATTTAAATCCCTCCTCACTAATAGTGAGCACTTCCAGGAGCAGCTCAGGTCCGAACACACGCACTGCCACCTGGAAGAGCCTTCCTCTTGCTGTGAGTTACTGGAAAGATCTTAATTAGGGGAGGATAACTTTGGGGTGAAGACCCAGACATTGCAAAACATGGCCACCAGCCTGATCCTAAATAAATGCATTGAGGATGTCTGGAAAAAAGAAAAAAACATGCCAAGGTCAGCACCCATCCCAAAGCCACTGCCACATGACACTGCAGTCCTGGTGTCCTGCAGGGATGGACATTCAGTGCACAGGCACCTGCAACAACAGGGTTGCAATTCACTGAACTATCACCGGCTGCAGAAGAGCTGGAAAAGAAAAAGACCTAATCTGTAACTAAGTTGTACCAAAGATTTTTACTTTAACAAAAAAACTTCAATCACTGGATTGAATTAAACCCTCAGATACCTACATGGCTTTTCTGACCTGCAATCAAAGGTGGAGTCTGCTCTTAAGTTATTGCCTCTTACAGTGCTTGGTGTTTCCAAATAGGTATTTCAGCTTGCTGATGAGTACACTAAAATGTTTAATGATGACACAGAAAAGCAAAAGTTGGTGCTACACTTTGCCTTTAACACGTATTATTAAAATATTATGTTTATTTCACACATTCCCCCTTAAATAAAAATTGCACTTATAGTAACTATTCAATACCTCTCTCAAAATGTTACAATCAAGAATTATCGCTCACTGAAGTTTCCTTTAAAAGCAAAAGAAGTAAAAACCACCAACAAATCAGCCCTGCTATGTAAAACAGCCAAGTGCAGTTTGGTCTGACACAGAGGTTAACAGTCACCTGGGCACTCCTGAGAGATTCTACTGTTGTCCTTCATAGAAATGGTTTTACTTGACTGAATGAATCACTCACAAAATTATGGAAAATATCACTAATTCAACATTTTTTGCCTTTGATAAGTGGAACATGGAAATGATAATTATTTGGAGGTAGAGTGAGGAACTTGTTAGCCATCTGTAGTGCACTAAATACAAGGGAATTAGGAAATGGCCAGTGAAATCACTGATGGTGTAACATAGACTTGCAAGTCCTGGGAAAACAAACATTTCCCATTTCTTGCAGAGTTGGTAAAACAACAGAATTACTCAGCTCCAGCCACTTAGCACAGAATTTGTTTCTTTTTCAGAAAAAGCTATTCACACAGGAACTTTTGATTTAGAAGAGAAATTGATCTCTTCTTGGAAGAAAGGAAAAGCCTCAGCAGAATAACTGAAAAGGTCTTCCTAAACAAATATTAGACTTTATGGGAACCCTGTAAAGCTAAAATTCTGAGATAAAGGCAGAAGACTGTGCTTTCTCAGGACCTGTGTGTCTCAGAGCACTGCAGGTGGGTGCACACACGGTGCCCTGTGCACAGTGGCACCAGTTCAGGTTCTGACATGACAAACATGAGTTACGAGCCCGGAGCCTCAGCGGGCTCCAAACGAGGTTAGTGGCAATGCTGTCATTGATTGAGCTTGAAATGCCAGACTATCATTGTCCCATGCTTTGGGAAATGTAATTACATTTAATTTTTCATATTTATTTACTTTGGTTTATACACATAAGTAGAGGACAGAGTTCTTATCAAGGGCACTAGATACCTGTTGTAAAGAGCAGGCAAACTCTGACTAAAGTCATAACGGCAATGGTTAGAGAAACCATAATCCTTTTCATAATCCTGAACTCACAGCAGCTTGTCTTTTTGGCCAAGTTTTCATTTCCAGCCATTTCCTCCCCTCTGGTACCAATCCTGTTCTCCCAAACCATGATGTGTCCCTTCACCTCTGGAGTCTGAGCCTCTCCACATGAGAGGGGAGAGGTACCCGAGCCCAGGGAGCGAGCAGGGTTCAGTCCTCACAGCTTTCCCTTTCTCTTGTGCTTTGGGGATCCACATAGACTGCAGCTAAGGAAACACATTTGGAAGGTAAGTGGCAGACTTTTTTTAATATTAACTAACCCCAAGTTCTTCTGATCATCAAAATTACATGCTCAGAGTCCCACCTTTGCCTTTACTTACATATTTCAATTAATTGCTGAGTCTATTCGCTCCTTTACTTGTTTTAATCACTTCAATAACATTATATTCCCATTCTAACCCCCCTGAGCAAAATATCTCAGTTTTCCTACTAGGTCATTCACAAGTTTTCTCGCTAATGTTCTGTCATATTTTTTAATTGTCTCAGTAAATATTTATTATTTCAGGGAGCATTTATGACTTCTTGAATGAAGCTGTATTTGAATTTAATGTACCTATGATTTCCCAGAATAAATGCTATACTGGTGGCACTGGGATTTTAGTAAAGAGAACATTCAATTCAGGAGCTAATAGGAAAGACCTTGTTAGTGATGGTATTTTGCTACCAAATATCCTTTATTCTGCCTACCAATTCATGAACGCAGTAGAATATTCTCTTTCACTCCGGGCAACTGTCCTGAGTTTATTTACTTTATTTGGCAGAATGGAATTTCAAAAATCCCATACTCAGCTTTCTAAGTCTTTCCTGCCCACTTTTGGATGTGTCACATCCTCAGCTGGTGTGGAACTGGACAGTCACACAGCCTGAGCCATGCAAAGACCTGCCCCTCTGTGCAGAGCCCCATAAGGATCCTGGGTCCCCCCACCAGTTCCACAGTCCATAAATCACCTGAGTGGGAAGGGATGGAATTATCCACATGCTGTAACTTTTGCTGAAGTGAGACCCTAAGCTAGAATACCTGCTATCTGCATTCATGATGTCACTTAGATTAACCATGTTCTCCTTTCATTTTAGTTGCTGCTTTTTCACGTAAATTTTGTCACATTTTCACTTGTCATGTACCTCACGATTCTCTAACTCCAGCGCTGTGTTAGGAGAGGGACTGAAGAAGAACAAAACACTTTAAGCAAATAAATATCTAGGTCACTAATAGCTAATATTTCAAATTATCCAGGAGTAGCTCACAACCCCACTAATCATTCCACTAAAAGATCACTATTATCTGTTTATGGGATTTGGTGAGTGGAGTTCTCAGAACCACTCATTATTGGCAATGCTTCTGCATTATGTGCCGTCACGGCACAGAATTACCACAATCACAGCCTGAGTAGGAACCCACAGCAACCCACCTCTCACCAGGCACATTTCTGATGTAGGTGTACGTATAGCTAATGTTTCTGTAAAAAAAATAAACCAACATATTTTTATCATATCCCATTCAACAAACCAGGAGATCAAACAGTAAAAATTAAAGGGCTGCAAAGAGTAAATTGAGCATTAACTTTGCAGGACCTCTCCCTCTGGAAAGGGCTGTTGGTGTTGTCACAGAAAAAAAGTGTCTTTTTTATCAAGTCACAAAGGAAATGCTTTCTCCCCTTCTCCTTTTCTTTTCTATAAAAGGCTCTCTAAAATGAAAGGTGTCAGACTTTGCTTTTTCTTCTTGGCATGATCCAGAATGTATGGCTGAGGAATGACAGATGTCTGCAACCAGCTGCAATGAAGCATGCTAAAGTTTCAGTCTAATCCACTTATTTCACTGCAGTCACGTAAACCAAAACAAATGGGCAGTGCCTTACATTATAAAAACACAGCAGCATTACTTTGTTGCATAATGTAGCTGATACGCCATCTTTTTATCATTTTTCCTACTGCAGAAAGAATTCACCTCTTTATTAAAAACAGCCCCTGAAAGTTCTCCCGTTCTGCTTGCCTCTATTTTTTTCTTTTAGTGTCACAGCAGTCCTGCGATGCTCCATGCATTACTCAATATGTGGCTATTATAAAAACACCGTCATATTTTTCCAGGGAAGACTGCTTTTGTTTTTAAAAACGTGATCCAATTCAGAAGCCACCGGGCCTTATTCTGCTCTCTCACCCTTGCTGCCAGCCCGTGGCTCGAACAGATCCGTGCTGCTCTGAGTCAGGACTGGATCTGCTATCAGATCAGTGCATGTTTCATCTGTGCAAAAGCCAAATAACAAGTGCACCAAGCACTTACCTTAACGGGTAAAAAAAAGAAACCCACGTATCTGTTTTCTACTGATCAAACTGGAAATGTCACCAGAGACACAACTAATAGCCTTAATCTACCTGAGTAACCTCATTCAAAACACTCCCATTTTAATGAGGAGGGAGCCCCACTGCCAATGTGTTTCCCAAAGCCCTGAACACCACCCCCCCACCCCCCACCCCCCCACCGTGTTTTGTTGTGCCACAGGGAGTATAACCTAAGTGAACATGGCATTGCTTCCTGGGAAGGGAGACCCTGCCTCACTCCAACATGTAGTGCAGCAACCTTTTGAACCCTCCCCTCTTTAATCCTTGTATGGAAAGGGAAAGGATGAGGAGTCATGTGGCTCCCTCCCCGCCAGCAGTTCCAACAGCTGGGAAGCACTCTTTCAGCGCAATTCATAAAAAAAGATGTGTTGGATTTCGCCGATGGCAGAATGGTGTACGATTTCTGGCCCTTCAGGCTAAAACAATAAATGCAAAGAGGAAAATTTGAGATTTCCCCCCTTTAACTTCCCACAACAACCTCAGCAAAACCACATGACTTGTCTTGTACAATCTCCCTGGTGTTTTCAGTGCTACTTTGGCAGGAAATCAGAATTACTGTTATATAAATTCCATCTGATGCCAGAGCTACCATCTGTGAGTAAAACTGCTTCACCTACGTCTGCCGGCAAAGCCACTCTCCCAGAGACAAGGGAGAAGGGGAAAAAAAATTTGATTAATTTGCAGAATGCTTGTGATTTGCTCATATATTATTATAACTGCTCATCAGCACATGACAAATTCCCAGCACTCCGCACAGGAACCCGTTCAGTTTCAGCAGTTTTTTGCGTCGGCACCTGACAGACTGCAGAGCCACTAATGACTTTCAGATGCTTACAAACAGTAATTCTATCTTCAGAATAAAAAGAAAAATCCGTAGGAAGAAAAGAGTAGAGTTAGTCTATTCCATTTCCTTCCTGTATATCAACATGATTTAACTCTTCGGGGCAGCAGCGGTTCCAGGATCACAACACGGCTGCTCCTTGCCTGTAAAAGACAAAGACTGCCAATCTCAGGGGAAAGGTGGAAGCAAAAGCTGGTCTCCGAAGGCTTTCACTACACCAGCTCCGCAGAGAACCAGATACAAAGCAGGTAGCCTAGGAAAAGGCACACCTACCCTGCAGTACAGGGAGAAAATACACTCTCTCCCCGGCACTCCCGAATTCCGTGTCTATTTCCCTATTTTAATACTTCTGATAACCTTTTACATTTTCAGGGAACACATCTGCTTCCTAACTGCAGCTGAAATGTTTTTTTCCCCCTTTAAAAGTATGATTATGCTTTCTGAAGCACTGTCTGTGTGCTTGATTGCCTGTTTTAGATTAGAGATTTTAGCAAGGAAACAAAGACTTCAGAGTGCACATCAGTCCTGCATATGAGAAACCACAGAAGGAATAAGCAATAAAATGTGATGCACCATCTGTCCACAAACAATAACCTGGATGTTCTGAAGGCTTACAAATTATTTAGCACACAACCTCACCGAATTATAGGACCCTTAAATAGAGCAATAGACTGGGAATGAGAACCTCTTTGATGTCCTTTTGTATTTTTTTTTCCCCAACTCAGCCCTCGATTGATTGCTATCTGTTGAGGTATTTCTCAATGACTATTGGAGCAAGTTGATATTTATTAAGTAGCTCTCTGTAGAATATTTTGCCACAGATTTGAACAGTGGGGTATATGCTGCCTCCCTGGCCCTAGCCTGCTGCAAACAGATTGTTAATCAAAAGACAGTCTAAAAGAATAGTCAGTTGGGAAATTCAGTCCTAAGGGCAAAACGCTGCCCTCGGTACTCATGCGCAACTCCCGCTGGCTTCCACGGGAGCTCACGGGAACGCTCAGGGAGGAATTTGACTTTATTAAGTACCAGCAGCTTTCTGACTGGACTCTTGTACAACAATTCTCTAACAAAGAATGTGATTCTATTTTTTTTTTTATTTTTTTTTCTCCCCCAAATTGCGTCCTCCTGCAATTAAAAATAAAATGACATTTTCCCTAGCTGTCATGCTGAAGCACGGTGATCTTGCATGCAAAACACATTAGCAACTGAGCACACTCCAGGTACTGTAAACTAGAGTATGTCAAAGCTACTGGATCCCTAGACAAACCTGGCATCCCCCAGCAATATGCTCACATACCAAAATCAAGATATTCCGAGCCCTGTGTTTGGGATAGAGGATTTTGGCTCACCATATTTAAACATGAGATCATGTTTTAAAAAATATCAGCCAAACAAACACTAAAAATACTTCTTTTTTAATACGCAGTGAATTGCAAAATTTCTGGCTCTACTGTTTCATTCAACCTCTTCTCTGCATTATAATTTCCTGAGTTTTTAGTGAACATTAGAATTTGTTTTTTCCAATTGAAGCATGTCTCTAAACCCACATTCCAAAATAAATCAGCATCCCTAAAAGCCACCCACTTAATTTTTAAAAGGAAGAGCCTGCCTGAAATATTTCTTTTGCTTTGGTTTCCATAGAATTTTTTCTGCAAATTTTCTTAACATTTCCCACACTGGCTCTCAGCTAACAAACATCCAGACCCACCTACCAAAGGTCTTCTCAGTGTGGTCTTTGCTCTTTTGCCTAGATGGCAGATCAAAATCCAAATAAAAATAGATATTAGAAGACAGAGGATATTTTTTATCATATTCTTTTTGACAAACAGAGGCCAAGAGGGAGGTAACTGTATAATTAACTTTAGATGTGCCTAATGTAACTCCATTATCATTGATGGGTCTTATGGAGAGACACTGAGAGGGAAATGTGCCTTCTAGAGTTTCATAGTGGAGCCAGAACTATTGAAGAATATTTCAGTATTTAGGCCCTGATTCAGCAAACTGCTGAAGGTTATGCACACTACAAAGCCTGTAAGTCATCCCACAGACTTGTGTGGGAACGCACAGGAGCTTACACAATGCACGAGCCCAAGCTGTCCCTGAGCCGGGGCCTCGGAGCTTGGCCCTTACTTACAAAGATTCATAAAAGAGACATGAAAATTTGCCTGGGGGTTAAAGCTGGCACATTCCATTGTCTCATCGTGAATCTGTGCTCCTTTTTGCATTTAGTTTTGCATTTATTTCTACGTGGTGTTCGCTCTGGGTGCAAGGGGGACAGCGGGCTCCGAGGACGTGGAGAGGGTGAGGGTCCAGCAGCCCAGCACCTGTATGGGAACCCACAGCCATCCCAAATCTCCTGCAGGCAGGGTGGGGCTCACAACTGGCTGCTAATTGGGAGGATGGGAGTTTTACCATCACTGGGGGCACATGGAGCCAGCTGGCTGCTCTATGTGTTACACACATACCAACAATCAGCACCCAGAGCTGAGGCTGCTGTCACCCATGTCCCTAAAGCCACCACATGCCACCCAGGAAAGGGCACAAGATGAACATGCAGCTAAACCCTTAGATGCCAAAGGAAACAAAACCAGAATCCCCTTCCAAAAACTCCTGTGGCAGCCAGTGTGCAGAAGAACAGATGCTACTGAGGGTTTTATTTTAAATAAAATTGGAGAAGTCTAAGATTTCTATGGGCAGTGAGACACTGTGTCCATTTAGGGTGTCTGGGTATTTTTTCAGTGACTTAAAATAAAGGGGCTCCCTACCTATCTCTGATAGAACTTATTCAAATCACAGCATGTCAGGTAGCAAAGAGGCAAAGGTCCCTGCCAGAGCACCCAGCACACCAAAGCCTTGCTCCTGCTGCCTGCAGGAGAGCCACTCAATCCCACAGAAGCTTCATTGACTTCCAAGACTTCCAGGGAGAAGATTTACTTATATGAAATCAATGGCAGGCTCTGGGCTTTCAAGCAAACTGATACCCACTTGGGCTTCTCTGTGTATAAACCAAAACCATTCTGCAACAAAACTAATGCATACAGTGGTTAAAGGGGGCCAAAATATTTTGCCTTCCGGAGAAGGGATGCAATTTCTCTGATTTCAACAAATAATCTGAGGCAGGTAACTTTCCCCTTTCTACCGTTATGCTAATCAGAACAGAAAGGTCTATAAATGTACTTAAAGAGACAACTAAAAAAAATTAATCTGTGGTTTAACTTAAAGGTCAACTCAATACATATTGAGAAGTCAACTGAAATTCTGCCATTAAATATAATCACTGCTTCTAGGGTGGTAAATACTGTGTGGAAATACCCATCAGGAGCCAAATTCTGATCTCAGACAAGCACATGGATGGAGGAGAGCAGTGCTGATCTTGCATACAGAGCCCTTCCATGTGAGCCTCTAGGTATCAGAGCAAGGCCACTGGAAAAGCTCCTTCAAATTCCATAGGATGTGATTAATATAGTGTGATATATATTAAAATATTTATATATTTTAAAAATCTTGAGGGAAGGGGGGTGTGGGTTTCTGGATTTCTTCCAGCTTTCTGGATTCCTACTTTCAAGCATTTTCTATAACATGAAAGGCTAAAGAGTTCCTTTCTTATAGAAAGAACAGAGAGAGATTTTTCTATAATCACATGGCTACCACGGTGAAAGCCTTTCAGATATAAAAACTGCCCCAGCCATTACAGAAAAATCAGGAAGAGCAAGAACAGCCCCTGCTCCTGCTCCTCAGCTCTGGGGCAGGCGTCCATCCCAAGCCCTCACTGTACACACAATTGTTCACAACCTCAAACCAGAAAGAAGTAAATTGAAAAAGGCTTAAGTAGCATTTTATACATGTGCAAACTTATTCTTTAAATTTTAATATATGGAAGATACAGTACAGGCATTTCCTTCTGAAAGAATGTCAAAGATTTGGGGAGGGAAGGCACAAAGGTCAGTCTTAAATCCTGAAGGTAGCATAAAAAATTTAGATAACACTGTTTGTATGTATTTTTGTATACCATGTGTCCTGACAGTGTCACCATCAGCATGGGCTTTAGAATTCATAATCCACTGTGCTATTTTTTAAAATAGTTTGATTTGTTTATTAACTGTGCTTTCCTATTTCCATGAGATATAGACATCGACAGTGAATAGACCTTTTCTAATTGAACTGATAGCTTGAAAGTGAACATGTCCTTGAATTTACACTGAAAGATAGACAGTGATTATTTATAATAAGGGATTTAGTCAACTGCCTTTCCATTTGTACAGCAAGGACTTTATCAACAGACCATGTTTAGGTAAATAGTGCCAAATAAGATAAATTTTGTATTAAAGGACGAATGTCTCGCAGTGTCAGATGTACAAGGAAGAGACATTTGGCTGATGATATGTCCTGTAAGTATAAAAGAGAGTATTAAGATAACACTTTATGCTAGCATTAATACATCAAAGTTCTGGACTGACCTGTTTCATCCAAAGTGAAAGCGAGGATGCTCTTAATTCCTATCTAAGATTAATTTAATTCAGAAGGCATTCAGCCTTATGTCCTGTTTTGCAGCTTTATAAGAATTGCTGGATTTGCAAAATAGCACGGCTGTACGCACGTTAATAAATGGTCTGTATTTGTCTAGGCAGAGTTGAAGCCTTTCTTTAAAAACACACACACACACAACTCCAGCTCCGTGAGCTTGCTTTGCCCACAATATTAGAGCTCAGCTATCTCCTTGCTGAAGGGCCTATTTGTCTGCTTTAAGTGAAATCACTCAATTCTCAAAAGTCAGTGGAGGACTTTGGAAGGGGGAGGGCTGGGAGAGGCCACTCCAAATAAGTTCCATTAATCAAAAGACACAGTCTAATGTAACTAATATTTTACAATTAGAGAAGACAAGATGGAACTAAAAGCCATCTATCTCTCTTACACCACATGATCATCGATTCATAATCAGAAGACTGAGAGTCGCACAAAGATGCATTTACAGGGGCTGGGGGAGGGGGCTGGGTCGGAGCCGGGGATAATGAACACGATGAGAAGGAGCGGCGCTGAAGGCTGGGGAAAGATGACAGAGTGGTTCAATGGTGACGGATGACACGAAGATGAGTACTGATACCTGACAGGCAGCGAATGATGACTGCAGTCCTTTCCCACCATTATGATCCTCAATTATCTTGCTAAGGACTAAGAGGGGAGAAAAAAAAAAAAAAAAAAAAAAAGCCAAAGTGGCTCAGCCCATCCGTTTATTTATAAGCTGGGATAATGCTAGAGTGTGCCAGGCTGCTGGGAAAGGCCACCTTTCGCAATTTGATCAGCACTTTATAGGAGCTGTAGTTTTCATTGTCAGCGCTCATGGGCACAAGGGGAAATGGGTAAAATACAGTACTTGTCCGTCTGTTTTGTAATAAAATTCCTAAATCTTCAAAGGGAGTTATTTTTTTTCTTTCACTGCCACCTTCAGGAAAAAAAACAAAACCCTGGGCTGACCAAAAAAAAAAATATAAAAGAGAAAATGGGCTTTGTATTTGCACACAGAGTTAGCGGGTTGCAGCCTGTGCTCCCAAAATTCCACACGCAGATTTATCCAAATGAATGATATGTGGTGAGGAGTGAGCCACCGTGAGCAAGAGCTGCAGCCACGAGGAGTGCACGAGCAAAGTGAGGGGGAACTTTTCAAGATTCTTCATTGATTTAGGGAATTATTAATAAAAAGGGAAGAAAGTTCACTCGAGACTGCTTTGTAGTTGCAGAAGATGCCACAGGCTAGCATATCTGTACCAAAGAATATGCCGTTCTGCTACATTATTTATTTTTAAAGACACAGATCTCCTAGCTATGTTGGAGTCATTGCTTTGGAGAAAAAGAAAAACAAATTAAGATTAATGTTCTACACAGCTCCCGATAGCAGTAAATATTTGATCAGAACAATTCACATTTAAATGTTGACATACTAAAAATCATATTTTTTGGGAAGAAATATTTCTTTGTGCTTTAACCAAAACTTTCCTTTCCTGTCCCTTTCCCCCACTGGTTCTCTTGAAGAAACAAAGTCACACATTATAGCACCACATTTTCCACACAGGATAACTAAAATGAACAAAACCAGGTCATAAACAGCACCGTTTAAAAAAAAAAAAAAAATTTGAAAATTCACACACACTATACAGGTCACATGCACTCTGCAATCCTGCCTGCCTTTTCCCACTCTCTCATTTTTCTCCAAGGCAGCAGGCTGCTCAGTTGAGCGGAGCACTCTGCTCTGCTCCAGCCCAGGAGGGCACAGTGGCCATGGGTTGCTGCCCTCAGAGCCCTCTCCCCACCACTGCAGGGCACAGGCTCCCAGCAAAGGGAGCATCCTGCACGTTTTGGGGTGATGACAGTCCTGTCCCTCACACAGATGGGTTTACAGGTCTGCCTGCAGCTCTGCCTGCTAACCAGGGGCAGGAACAAGCCAACCAGAGACATCTAGAGCACTGTCTACCGTGTTCACGAAGCACCAGGTAGGAAACCTGAGCCCAGCTTGCACATGAAGGAGCTTAAATACCAACACACCAGGCTGCATCTGATTCCGTGGTAAAACTCCCCATGTACGTTTCCTGGCTCCAGGACTGTCAGAAAATTATACCAGAAAGAAAAGACACATCAGAAAAGAGCTGTGTCATCTGTGGTAGAAATAGAGCATCCCCAGTCACACCAATTCCTGTTGGCCAAGGGATTTATGTTAATAAGCATCAGGAGCATTAGCAGGTGCTTCTTGTTAGCAGAGATATTACAAGCAAAGGAGTTCTGGATTTTAGCTACATATGTTACACAAAATAGGTGGGTGTAAAAATCCAATAGCAAGAATTAGCCCAAATATACTTGTAAATGCTTCCATGGGTGATGGGTGCCTTAAAGCCCTGAGCATGTGCTGGGCTACCTGGGCACTGGGGTGAGAGGTGCTCCAGGTGACAACCCCAATGCCAAGAATGTGTCAGGAAATGTGTTAGGGCTACCTGGGGCACCACTGGGTTGACAAAGAGCATGTCCCCAAAGGAGAGAAAACATTCTGTGTGACAAACCTCAGCTTTTATGGAGCTGCTCTCTAATTTTGATGGCTTCCACCTTTGCTTTTGCATGGAGAATATACAAGTTAGGCTGGGCTTGAAAGGAATGGACCACACTGGTGCAAGAAATGCAGCAGTCATCACACAGAGAGTGTGTGCACAACGAGAAGCCCTGCTGGAACAAGACCATAAATATTCCAAGAAGCATTTCCCAGATATCCATTTAGGAATCCTAATTATGAACAAATGCCCTTAATCTGCCCACTTCATACATCTGAGATTTAAGACAGGTTGAATCCATGATCGTCATCGTAATTAGCACAAACAAAAGGGCCAGATGTGAGGAGCATGGTTCTGATGTCAGGGTCCTCACAGCAACTGATCAAATATTGTATAGCTGTAACTGGTTTTCATAAATAGCATATCCTCAGAAGTGATGATAACTGACACATTACAAAGTGCATTTTTCAGCGTTTTTTTGCAAGAGCACGTGCAAAAAGAGTTGGACCCATCTCCCCGCAACACTGCTCCAGCATTTGGGGCAAAACAACTCAGCTGCCATCGGTGGATTCACAATTGTGTAAAATTGGACTATCATAGTGATTAATTGGGCTAACTTAATCTGTACATACAAATTAAGTAACTGCACTCACAAATACCTAATTTAGCATGTGCATGCAATAGTTTAATTTGCACATACAATCACACACTTTGGCTAAATGAGATACACAATTATGAACAATTTTTTTCTGCCCTTGTCTGCACGTGTAAATTCTCTGAAAAAATTCTCATTATTTATATTGAACCCAGATAAACAAATATTTCTTTTATCTACCAATATCACTTCTGTTTTTTCAAATGGCTACCAGGAGAAGCTATGTATATTTATGAACTAGAAGGCAAATTAAAAAAAGGATAAAAAGAAGAAGAAGAAGAAAAAAATCTTACAATTAACGTGGTTGTTTGTGCTTGAACCCAATTCTTACAAACAAGAGTATTAGAATTTTGCTTGAACAAGCACTGCAAGACTCAAGCTTTAAAATAAATTTTTTAAAACTCCACAGAAAAGAGTTTTACTAGTATGAGAATAAAATATTTAGTTATTAACACAATGTTAAGATTTTGTTTTGAACATAAAATTAAGATGCTGAGGTTTATTCTGCACTCAGTTCAGACCACAAGGGCGATGTAACAGCTGCCATTCAACAAGCAGCAGCAGCAGCAATATAAACTAAAGTTTAGCTTTTGGTTATCCCTGCAGCTTTTAATCAGTGGGAACTGTTCAAGAAACGACGGGATGTGACACTCAGTGCCATGGTCTAATTGACAAGATGGTGATCAGTCAAAGGTTGGACTCGATGATCTTAGAGGTCTTTCCCAACCTAAATGATTCTGTGATTCTGTGAAATAAGTATTAACGCCTGAACGGTGCATTAATAATTTCATACAAAATTAACCGGGAATTATCTTCAAAAATGAGAAGGGGAATAGAAAGAAATTTTTTTTAAAAAAAGGAAAACTAATAAAAAGGGCTACAAGCAGAGCTCACACTGCGCTGTAAAGGACAACAAACTCGGGAATAATTATTTAGCCGGGTGCTCTGATAAAAACCCATCGAACGGCTCGGGAGCGTGCGGGGTGCCAGCAGCGGCTCCGTGCGCGCTTTGGGCCAAAAGAAAAGAAAGAAAAAAGAAGCATTTTTCACTCTGTGTGTTTGTGTCTCAGCACACGCGTGTCCCTTCGCTGTCCCCTCGCTGTCCCCTCTCTATTCCCTCGCTGTCCCCTCTCTATCCTCTCTCTGTCCCCTCTCTATCCCCTCGCTGTCCCCTCTGTCCCCTCGCTGTCCCTCTCTGTCCCCTCTCCATCCCCTCGCTGTCCCTCGCTGTCCCCTCGCTGTCCCCTCTCTGTCCCCTCTCTGTCCCTCGCTGTCCCCCGGCGCGGCCGTGCCGGCGGGGCGGGCTCTCGGTCTGCAGCGCCACCTGCGGGCGGCGCGGGGGCAGCGCAGCGCGGGCAGCGCGCAGGGGCCGGGTCACGGCGCGGTCACTGCCCCGCACCGGCCCCGAACCGACCCTGAACCGGCCCCGAACCGGCCCTGAACCGGCCCCGAACCGGCCCCGAACCGGCCCTGAACCGGCCCCGAACCGACCCCGCACGGCGACACCGCCAGCCCGGACACGGCTCCGGGACCGCGACAGCAGCGGGCCCCGGACACAGCCGCGGGACCGCAAGAGACCCGGGCCCCGGCCACGGCCCCGGACCGGAACGAACCGGGGCCCCGCACGCAGCCCCGAGACAGAAACAACCCCGGACACAGCCCCAGGACCGCAATGACCCCGCACCCCGCACACAGCCCTGAGACAGAAACAATCCCGCACCACCCCCGCACGCCGTGGCTCAGACATTGCCGGTGCCTCTGGCACCGAGAGCCGCAGACACGGGCAGCGGCGCGGGTTCAATCTGACCAGCCTGCCAAAATGACAGAAATGTGTAGCAGGACACGCTGTGCAGCTCCGAGGGGCTGATTTTTAGGTGGCACCGCTGTTAGGGAGGCTTTGCTCCACGCCACGGAGTCACCACGGTGATTTCTTTAATGTTTAGGCGGCAAGCTGGCTGGCTGGGCGGGAAAAACCTGCCCAATATCAGACATTCTACATGAACACAAGCAGGGGCATGAGAATTGAAGCCATGAAGCTGTGACTTCTGCAGTCTCCCCTGCCCATCGAGGATGCATTTCCTGCAGCTTTGTGCCCAGAGCATGGGTTTGGTTCTCACTCCATCCCTTGGGGAGCCAGCGCTGCTCCCCAGGGTCTGTGCCAGCCTTTGCTCCGGGACTGGCCTCACACAGCTCCTGACCATCAGCTGAGTGAGGTTAGGTTCCTTAGAGGACACCACCCACGCCACAAATCGGATATTTCACGATAAAAATAGCCCGGCGTGTTCCTGTGCTGCGTGCGGAGCAACCCCGAAGCGCTGCCCTGAGGCTCCCACGCCCCATTTCAGGAGGATGAAACTTTGCCTGGTGCGGGCTCTGGGCTCGGAGCTGCCCCTGCGGAGCACACCTGGGACAGTGCAGGTGGGCAGCAGGGCTCCTCCCCCGGCAGCGCCAAAGTGCAGCCCGGCCTGCGGCACAAAGAGCTGCAAATGAGCTCGGGTTCAGTCTCAAAGCTATTTGTAGCATCAAAACCCTTTTGTGGACTTACAACTCACGTGAGACCAAACCTTGGCCTCAGTAATAGCAGACAAAAACTCTCCCTAAATTAAACAGGGAGTTCTTTTGGTTTTTTTTTTTTTGTTTTGTTTTGTTTTTTTTGTTGTTTTTTTTTTTTTTTTTATCCTGCAAAGGAAGAACTTTGCTATAACAAAAATAACCAAGTGAACAGAAAAGAGACAAATTAAGGGAAAGGTAGGGTTGGAATTACATGGAAAAATAAAGTAAATCACATCATTAATTGAGTCAATTTGTTGATTATAAAGCCAGAAGGCACCACTGAGGTCACTCTTCCTGACCTCCAAACTCATGCAGTCTAGAGGAGTTCCCAGAATTAATCCATGCTTTGAGCCTAAAAGCTGTGCCTGAAGTAAATGATAACTTCCAGAAATATATTGTGTCTTTATGTAGTACAAGCTAGGAAGAGTCTGCTGAAATCCTCACCCATTTGTACAAACAGCTGACTATCTAGCAGGTAGAGTTTTCTATCTCTTCAATATAAAGTTTGTGCTCCAACTGCTTGTTAAATTAACTCCTTGCAGGAATTGACAATTCCTGGTGGGACCTCCATGGTTTGGGTAACCCTATGGCCATCAAAGTGTCTGTTCTTCAGGTGTCTCATCCCTGTGAGCACTGAGTCTGTCAGAGGTCCTGCTCCTCAGCACAAAAAGCACCCAGCCATTCTTCAAGTGTGATTTGTGGTCTTACACGTGGCTTTAAATTATTTCTGTGCAATTGGGCCCAAAATATTGAGCAGCAAATTGCCACAGAGAGATGTGGATCAGTGTCTTCCTGGCTGTCAAGTCACACCTCTGGGCTAGTTGCAGCTATCCAACTAATCAGCTTTTCCACCATGCAACTGATTAAAAAGAAAAACAAAACACCCCAACAAACCAACAACCCAAAACAACCCCACACAAAAAATCAAAAACTGGACAGTTCAGGAGTCTGCCATTAAATGTCACAGATATATTGTTGTTTTCAACAGGAAACTTTGAAGTGTTTTTACAGAGGGATTGGATTCACCATTGATATTTTGCAAACCAGGAATGTAATGCACTGAAGTTGACTGACATCCCTATGGTTCACAGAATCACAGAATAATTTAGGTTGGAAAAGAACTCTGAGATCATTGAGTCCTACCTTTGATCACCACGTTGTCACCCAGACCAGGGCAAGACGGTGGCAGTCAGGAAAAAGACCTGAGATTTTAATGGAGCACCAAACCCACCAGTCAGGCTTTCAGTTTAATAACTCCCTACTCAATGGGCAATTTTTAATCCATTCAACCTGCACCATATATTAATTTTTCAATATTCTTTTGGAATCATTCATTAATTTGGAGTGGGTTTACTTGCAGTAATCAAAATGTCACACTGCAGAAGGACAAAAGCCATACAGAATTCTACCACCCCAACCTTGCTACTTTTACCAAACCAACTTGCAATCCTGTCAAAAAATCACATTAAATTTGACAAGATTTGTTTTTGCAAACATATATTGAGTGGCATTAATTATGTTTTCCACCATTAATTCTTTATGAAATGAGTCCAAGCTAATCTATTTCATTATTTTCCCCAGAGAGAAGGAAGTCTGGCAATTATTTAGGTCACAAGATTGCCTTACTTACAGCCTTTGAAAGTTCATGGTCCAAAACTTAATAAAAGCCACACTTAATTGAAGCCTCTACTTTTGTCTGTTTATTAAAATCCTTTGACTATTAACATATTCCTCATTTCCTAAAGGGTAGAGGCCCAGCGACTGCCTCCTGCTTTTTTTCCTTTCCTTACCCTCTTATCTACACCCAGATAAGATCTCTGGTCCCTTTGGAGTGATTTGGGATTGTGCCTTTTACCAGGTAGATGGAAGGATTCATTTGGAAAGTCAGTCGATAGAACTGCTCTTTGCTTTTAATGCAAATTTCAGTGCTACAAACCTTCTCCTGATTTGCCCAGGGACACAGCAGATATCTCTAAGAGGCCTCATGCCTCATTTTACCTCTTAGTAATGTTGGAAGCACATATTTTAGGAGCATTAAGAGAACTAATTAGCAAATCTTTCCAAAACTGTGAGGCGAGTGCATATTCCCTTCATGCAATCTATTTCCTTGCGATGCACGGGATTCCTCTGTGGCACCCAAAGAGGATGTGTTGGAGGCACTGGATCAATTACTTGCTACAATTCCAAAGCCTTCAGGCTCCTTGGACAGCTCCCACAGTGCCAGCTCCCTCTGCAAGGAGGGGCTCAGTGCCCAGGGAAGGCAGCAGTGCTGATATTCTGCTTCCTAGCTCAGAGCTGTGACAGTGACAGTGGCAGTGGCAGTGACAGCACCAGGGCGGTGCTGACATGGCCCTGGCAGCTGAGTGCCTTCAAAGGGAGGCACATTTCTCTGTGTTCCTGCACACTTGGTGCTAATGGTCATGTTCAAACCCAGGATCATGAGTTTCCTACCTGTTTGTCAACTGAGAAAGAAAAAGGGGTTCTTTTAACTGCAGCAAGCTTCTTATCCATCACCTAAGCTTCCTTCAGCTTCCTGTACTATCCAAACCAGCTCTCCTCAAAACGCTGTGAAGCCAGGTTTTGCTCACGTAAAAAGCATTATACAGACTTCTGAGTAGTCCTCAATTATAATTCCAGGGACGGTTTACCTGATTTTTAGGGCAAATGAACAAATTGTACTTTGCTTTCCAATACTGTAACACTTAGTCTGCTCTTGATTGAATGCAGGATGTGCAGTTACATTAAGAATTAATATCTAGTTTTAATATGTTTTCAGTGTCCTCTACAAGACTGCTTTTTCCTTTGGCAACCTCAATGCCTATAAAACCCAGACACACGGTCTTTTCACAGCAGTAATCTTTCCTCGAAAATACAAAATGCTATTTCTTCTGAGATTGCATGTTAGCTAAAGGAAATGTGCTATGCACCAGGGGATTGATTAAAGGGAAGTATAAAAAGAAATGGGGGAGAGGGGGAAGAGAGGTTCTTTTTCTTAGGATTTTATTATTATTATTATTATTATTATTATTATTATTCCTTAGAAAAATCAGACTCCAAACATCCAGCTGAAAACCTGATTGGAAACAGAAATTCCAGCTCAGAAGTATTCTGTGATGACTCATGAGAACAATAGTTTAGTTCCTATTGCTTCCAGTTCCCTTCTAATGGCCAGGTTTCACATGTGGACCACCAGGACTAGGATCAAAGTTGCCTTCTTTTGGGAATATTTTCATTGTTGGCAAGGCATTCACTAGCACCACATCCACAAACTGAATCAAGAGGAGAAGTGGGAAGTAGAATAAATTGCTATACAGGGAAAAGCAGATTGAGTGCTCCTGACATGCTAAAGGAATAAAAATCAGCTCTCTGGAAATGTTTGATATATCTGTGAGAAATCCCTGTCTTGGGAGGGACTCTGTAGGAGAGGGAATTAAACATCATATCCAAAAAAACAAATCAAACCCCCACTATAATGCATTTATTTCTTGAATCTCATTCTGACAGTCAGCTTCTTGATTTGCAGGAACCTGACTCACAATAATTAATTTCTTGATGTTGGCAATGACACAGATGCACCTAAATCTGCTTCCTTCTTACCTAGCTCAGCTATTGAAGGGAGACCCTGGAGGACAGCACAGTCACAGCAACCCACACAAGAGCTCTTACAAGCATCATCTGGAGCATTTCTGAATGGTGACTTTGCAGGCCTGTGGTTTTGGGTAGTGTAAAACATTCTTTGTAAATGGATCTTTGGTAAAAAAAAAAAAAAAAAATTGCTTTGAAAAAGAAAAAAAAGATCCAGAATCAAACTTCGATAAAATCAATTAAGGTAGCGCATTTAAAACCAACCATAATAAAAAGTATTGTTAGTGTTTGCCTTCAGCTCTAGGGACCTCACTACATCCTCTCAGTTGAGAAAGTAGAGACATGCCTGACTTCTCCATCTCACCTGGGGGTCACTAAGTGACCCCACGAACCAGGCAGAGTCTCTGACTTTGTTCTGACTGGTTTTGTAGCTCACAGGACTGGTTTTCTTGGCCATACAGCCTGTGATGCTGATTCAAACCCAGTATTTCCTTATGCATTGTCAATGAGAGAGGGAAACATTTGCCCAGCTGCTCTGAGCACAGGGAGGTTCCTGCACCACACAGCCTCCCCTGCAGGAACATGAAACACCACACCCTGCAGCTTTATGGAAAGATAATGAGTAAAGGCAGCAGCATCAGAGCTGGTGCTTGGGAACCCTCGGAGCAGCTCACACCAGGGCAGCAGCTCTGCCCAAGAGCCCTTTCCCAGCCTGGGATCTCTGTGCTGGCACCTGGGAGATGCTCAGCCCCAGCACTGATCCCCACAGGGACCCTGGGCACATCCCTCTTTGGAATGAAGGGACACCTCACAAACCTCTGCCACATGAAGAACTCACTCACATGAGGAACTGAAAAGCACCATCCTTCTGACCAGCTGCTTCCAAATGAGAAGCTGATGATTTGGAGACAAAAAGTCCCCCTTGGCATATCCTATAGTTAATTACATATTTTTTCCTATATAACAGCAGTCTGAACCTGTGCAAGATCTGTAAATAAGGTGTTATTGCTAGCTCATCCTTGCCGCTTGAAAGCACATGAAATTTAGGGTTTTATCACGGTATTGCTGGGTTTGGACAACAGACCCACAATTATTATTTCCATTTGGGGTATTTTACTCCTTTTGGTATATGAAGTTTGTTATAATTTTTTTATTACTTTTATGCAATGTCTTGCATTATGAAGAACAATTTTTATGTATTTCATGCCATTGAGTTAACCATGAAAAACATTTACATATGTCTGGCAAGAAAGTTCTGCGAAGAGATTCCAGCTAAGTCCTAGTTAAAAGAACTTCATGTGTAATAAAGTCCTCAAAAATATTAAAAATCATATTTAAAGCATTCTCATAAAATGTGTATTGAGAAAAGACAACTTAATTCTCAAAGGCTCCATTATTGAAGCAAAAATTAATATTTGTACTGTTTCTAAATTGGAATAAAATTGCAAGGATGCAAACACTATCCTATATCATAATCTATAAACCAGTCACAAATGTTAAATCAACTGTAAAAATGATTTAAAATCTACATGACTAATTTTATTAAACTGATTTAAAATCACATTTGTGCTACCTTCATTTATTAACTGTATTTCAGACAACACTGTGTTTATAATGGATTTGCATGAATACAGATATATATGGAGAAGAAACTGTCTGTTAAAAGGGACAAGACCTTTCCTCCTCTGTGCATGTTTTCTTAGCACATGTCTGTGGTAAACAGAAATATACAGATTAAAGATGCAGAGGCCTTGTTAGGTTCTGCAGTCAATTCTCTGCAATTTTATGGCTGTTCTTTTCAGTTTGCTTATTCACAACACAATGATTTTCATTCTTTGTTCCAAGCTTAGAAAGCACTTCAGAAATATTAATTAATATCTGTAAAACTGTAGCCATTTCTAGTATCATTCTGGCTTTTTGCAGATGGGAGAATTGTGGGCATTTAGCTCTAGCACAGATCCAACTAAATCAACAAAGCTATTTCTGGTTTATTTTGGTGAAGCCAATTAGAATCAGCAGCTGAACTGGAGACAGATAAGAAAGGGTTATATGAAAATTTTAGGGAGCTCACAAGCTGTTGCTGGCTTTCCAATTATGATTTCAATGGGAGTTAATGCCATTGCTTGCCCCTCTTTGGGCACCCAGCCCTGGGAGCAGGCAGGGCTCTGATGTCCATCCCCACCCCAGGGAGCCATCGGTTTGGTGAGCCCCTGGTGGGACAGGGAGCCTCATATTGGGCACAGAGGTGGTGCCAGAGGTGCTGGGTCTGCCTCTCCTCCCCAGGAGCTGCTGCTGACTCTGCTGGCTGGTGGCACCAGGAGGTGACATTGCTCCCTGAGCACTGCTGGTGGCAGAGACTGCTGCTGCCATCCCACAGCACCAAAATCAGCTCCAGCTTCCTAATGTTCATTACAGAAAGAGGTGCAAAGTCTTCCACTGTTCCTTCCAAACATCACAAATTATGATTGCCTAGGAACAGGGAGAATCAGAAAGCCAGACTCTGCTCAGGACAGGGGAGGGTTGGGCACTGGCGGGCAGGAATGGGGCCATTCTGTGCCCCCTCTGAGGGGGTTTGCTCCAGCCTCTGTAGGGACCCCACAGCCCCAGCTGGCCCCAGGCAGGTGGGGAGGAGCCCCCCGAGGGGAGCAGTGCAGCTGGGCGTTGGCTGAGGTTCAGGAGTGTGTCCCTAAGCTGGATCCTGAGCACCAGGGCAAAACTTTCCCCTTTGCCCTTTCCATGAACAGCCTCTGCTGTGAACTCTCCCACGAGGGCACGCACACGCTCGACACCAAGGCATGAACCACCTTCAGCAAAACAAATTTTCTAGAGTTTCAGCTGAATAAACCTATTCAAGGGAAATTATGCTGGACCTGTCTGTGCCCTACAGGAGGACAAAAAGCCCAGAGTCACATCTGACTTCTTAAATCTGCAGATTTCAGCAATCGTTTCTTTCGAGCGTTATCTCCTCACCAGCACGTACTGACCTTAGACATAGGGAACAATCAGCAGGATTCATGCAGATAGATATTCTAATGCACTTTATCTTAGAGAAGCTGCAAACATGTTTGCAAGACAGACACAGTTACTGCTCCTTCAAGACTCCATATGACCTTTAACATCATTTTCCACAAAAGTTAATTTCTGTGATTAATGCAATATACTAAAACCCATAAATCTGATCATATGAAGGATTCAAATTAGGAATTATTGACAGCTGATAGAACAGAAGTGCAGAGATGAGGCAGATTTTCTCATCTGTCCATCTAAATGTTGGAATATGTATTGATTAAAATATGACATGGTATAGAACCCACCATAAATCTAAAATCTATTAGATTAACAGAGGCATTCAATTAACATAAAATGACAACCTAAGAAAAAAGCCATGAATGGGGGCCTATCTCAGTTTGTAATATTTTAACCCATCTATCTGGGCAAGTTTTGAGGTAAACAGGGATGTGTGCCGGGTTTCACCTTGGCTCAGTACCTGCAGGTATAACCTGAACCCTCAGGTGAATGGAAGCTCTTGTGTTCTGGCTTTCCAATTGAAAATACCTATATATTCAAGCTGAGCATGGAGTAAAAAATTGTATCTATTACAATAATGACATCATTTTCAAAAAGAACCAAAAATGTCTTTGTTATGCATGAATTTCCTGGACCTGGAAAGTCCCTTCTATTTGAAGTTACTTCAATTATTCCTTCCATCAAAAAGATGAAATATCACTAAATGCTACAGGAGCATTAGCAGAGGAATGAACTTTCCAGGTAGACACCATGAAAACAACACAGACACATAAAGCAGAAGAGTCCTTCTGTGAGCAGTGACCCCAAGTAACTCTCAGCCCTTACATGTGTTACTCAGCAAAGTCCAGCTGCAGAAACATCTGGACTCTACAAGTGCAGATTTTATCCCACTGGGTCCATAAAAATCTTGTAAGGAAGTACAAAATTTCCTACCACCAAGACCAATGTAGGCTGCCTAAAGCACCCAGAAGAGATATCTTGAAAGAGATAAATACAGAAGTTTGAGCTTTTTATTCCCTACCTAAAGAAAGGAAGCCAGGGGAGTAGCACAGGGAAACAAATGCCACATGAATGTTCTGATGTCAAAGACACAGAGGAGGCTCAACAAGCCTCACACTTGCCTGGCAGTGCTGCCAAATGGATCTCATTTGCACAAGCTCTGAATGGCACAAAAACCAATCTCAGTGATGAGGGGCACATTTTTTTAATGTGCAACTGGTCAGGACTGGGAGGCCTTGCACTGGATAGGCTTGGAGATGTGAGGGGAGCACTGGGATTTGGGTCAGAATATCACAGGAGGTTCAGGTTTGCTTCCCAGAAGCACTGCTTATTTGTGGTATCATTTTATTTCAGCTGGACTTAGAACTGCTCACACTTCAACCAGGCTCTCAGACTTTTAGTAACTCTGGGAAACCCTGCCCCACATTGCCAGATAACACCTAAATGCCCAGGTTTCGTGCCCTGGCTTGGAGCACTTGTATGTGCAGGAAGGCAAATTCCTGTTGCTGTGCAGGCTCAAGGGTTCCCTGGAGCTGCTGAGAGCCTGAAATGACTCCCAGTGCCCCATCCCCAGCAGCAGCATTCCCCACACAGCTGCACTTCAGCTGCCTGAGCCCGTCTGTTCTCCCCTCCTTCTGGCCTACTCATCCTACCCCAGCCACCTTTTGCCAGCCTTATTCTTCCCAGTGATCAATAATTACCTTTCTCTGCTCCCACTGATGGCTTCTGGAAGGAGCAGCCTTATGTCACTGCAGCAATTGAAACCATAATCTGTGCTCTAATGAGTATTTGTCCAGGGTTCACAACGGCAAATGGGAAAGTGTGAACCCAAAATCCCTGCAGAAGTTGACAGGGAAAGGTTGGCTGGCTGGAGCTATACACAAGTGGTGAATTCTCCCAAGAACAAAATTACTATGTATTATTAGTCTGCATATTATGTTCACATTTTAAAAGATACTAATTTTCTCTCTTTCTCTCCTTTTCTCCAAAGTACCACTATTTAGGACTATAGATTCATAATTGCTCAGGAAAGCCATTGTCTGTGTTCTCTTAATATGTCCATTATATTTAATCTATCCGCAAGCCTCTATTCAAATGAAATTTGTTAATATTTTTATTATAAAATTTTGTCTTTTCTCTGAAGCTAACTTTCATATTACATTTTCCCCTGAAAGAGAAATTCAAGCTCTCAACAAAGAATGTTGCAAACCAGCAGTATGTGAAACCAGCAAGCTCAAAACGTGTTAAAAAAATGAGGATTTGTTACATTTTCAAATTATTTACATTGTTTACTTGTAATAATTATCAATAGTTGATTGAAAAATTGCTGTTATGAACTGAAAAAGCAGGTTTTTGTTCTAAAGAACAGGTAGGATTTCAACAATTCTTTCAACAGCAATGCCAGTTTTTTCACACTCAACAACTCAACCTAACTGGTTTTCTCCACCACAATCGGCAGAGGGAAAAAGATTGTTTAATGGACTGGGATTTCAGATGAAAAAACAATGTTGTTGAAAATTCTCTAATCAATTCCACTGAATGAAATCAAGAGGGAAGAGTGAAAAAGCCCTTCCTTGGAGCAGGTCAGTGTGAGCAGAGAGCTACAGATGTGCCAGGAGAGCTCCTGTGCAGCGAGATTGGCAGCCTTGTCCAGACACAGCTGCTCCAGCTCCACAGACAAGATCTGTTCAAGTGCCCAAACTTCTGCACATTTTCATAAATCAAACTAAACCCACCCAGCTGGGGTTTTTTCCTACATTCTTACGCTTATAGGAGGCCAAGAACCAAGTAAGTTCATAATTAGTAAAAATGGAATTTAACTGTGGCTTCACCCCCAGAAAACACCCAGTATTTAGTCCTGTTGAAGGTACAAAGTTGCATTGTGGTGAGTCAACTAAGCAAAATAACTGCAGCAAATTGCAAAAACAAGTAAGCAGAAATGTCTCAGAAACAAATCATTTACTAAAAATACACCACCTCTTTGGACTGAATGTCTTCTGTGCTAGCACAATGGACACAGGGTTGAAATAAAAGTGAACGTGATCTGTTCGCAGGGATTTTGGCAGCAGAGCCATGCTGGGATCACACTGACTCTCTGCATGGCCAGCAGAAATCTCAGGAGAGCTTTCTCCTTTGGAGAGAGACAGAGCCACAGACCAAAACTGGGATCCTCACAGGTTTATTGCAATGCCTACTCACAACCTGGGATGCTCTCTGCTCTTGTGCCTCCTCCACAGGGATGAGCCCCTGGCAGGAGCAGATCCCCAGCAACCCCAGGGCCCTCCATCCAACCCTGCACCCAAGGACAAATCCACACAATTCTCAATCTGTGCTGACGTCAGAGCTAAAGGAACATACATGTTCGGTATAAAATCCTGCTTTGTGCTGTGTGGAAATGGATAATTACTTCTCACCTGGAAGGATCTGCCAAGAGTTGCTGTAATGAGGAGGAAAAAAGTGGATGGGGAATCACCATGAGATACTATATTCTCCTAGCCCTAAAAGTGCTATTTGTAGCTTTGAATGTAGCATCCCTTTGGTGTCAGGGGAGTGGTTAAAATAGTACAGGACTTTCTCAGCAAAGGTGGCAGGAATCCATTCCTGTACCCTATGAGGTGAAGAAACACCAGCGACAAAGTTACTGAGCAGCACTGACAGTCTGGCTCTGAGGTTCTGTGAAGAATAACGAGAATCTGAAGATTCACATATCAGATTCACCTCAGTCTTAAAACACAGAACCTGTAGCAAGATGCCCTTCTCCTCATGCTGTCTACAAGAAAAGAGCATTGCCATCCCTGTCTGCAGCAGCTCTTGGTGTGCACAGTGCCCACCCGGGCCGCAGCAGCTCAGGTTTCACTGCTCCACACCTCACAAGGGAGCAAATACACAAATAACACACACTGGGGAAGGAAAACCTGGTGTAGTAAGAACGTGGCTTTGGCTCATTTCTTTAACAAGAAAAAGAGAGTTGAGCAAGAAGCACAGACAAAACCCTTCAGAGCAGCAGCGCTGCAGCAGGCCCAGCAGTCTGGTGAGGTGCTCTTTGGGCAGCCCAAGCCACCCCTGGGTGGTGGCCACAGAACTGGCCCCAGCTCCAAGGGCTGAGTCCCAACAGGTCTGGGAAAGGGAATCAAAGCAAATCTGTGGGGTTGCAATTCTAAGAATGATGGATTTTGTTCCTGACACCATATGAGTCCTCTAGAAACACACAGCAGAATACCTTCAAGGTGAGAGGGCAAGCAAGGTGACCAGGGAGGGGAAAATAAATGAGTGAGCTGCAGCAGCAGGGACTGCAGAGCACCAGAAAGCACGCTCAGGGGGGAAAAGGGGATGCCAAGGGAAAGAGCTGCCTGTCTGAGGCAGCTCTGGGTTTACAAAGACCACCTGAAGCTGAGCTGGCAGGTGCACAGGGATGAGCTCAGCTCTTGACAGAAAGATGAGACATCATACTTTGTGTATAATTCCAACTGCACTAACTTACATCAGTATTGAATTTAATTTGAATAATGTTAACAGTCTCTCAAACCCTTCAGAAGAGAAGTAGTTTAATGTCTGCAACATACACTAATGCTGGAAGAAAAATGACATGCTATTGTGTGTTCAGACATCCATAGTATTTGCTATTTGTTTGGAGTTTTATGGACTTGGGAAGACAGATGGAAATTTTTTTGTTAGAGCAATGCAAATGATAGCAACATTACTGGATGCCTTGTAGGAAGTCTCAGTGTGATAGCAAAGCCTCTAGATGTGAAATGTAAATTGAAATTAAGCTTTTCCACTGAAGAAACACAAACTAGATTGAGTATGTCTTAGGAAAATAAATCAGCAACTTTCCCAGCTGACTGAGGGCACACTTTAACGCAACACTGCCTTGATGCAAGGATCACGTTCTGGACCCCACAGAGGGAACCCTGAGCTTCACATGTCCCACCACACCTGCCCAGGAGCTGCCACACTGTGAGGGCAGGAGGTGTTTTATTGGTTATTTAAGTGCAAAATGTAGACATTGTCAAGACAAAATCATGCTTCACCCAGCTCTTCATAAATCACTTGGGACAAAAAAGCCTCCAACCTTTAGACTTTGTGGTGCAGCTGCCAGGAGGAGATGGCTCCTCACACTGGTCCCATGGGAAGCTGTTTCCTCTGTTCCCAAGTAATGCCTCAGGCACCTCTCAGCCCCTGTGTGACACACCTGGGCTCAGCCACCTCAATCCCTGTGTGACACACTTGGGCTCACTCTGCTCTCAGTCCCTGTGTGACACACCTGAGCTCACTCAGCTCTCAGTCCCTGTGTGACACACCTGGGCTCAGCCACCTCAGTCCCTGTGTGACACACCTGGGCTCACTCACCCGGGGCAGGGAGCGAGTTTCTGCCAGGACGGGCACGGCTCTGCAGCGAGGGATGAGCGGCGCCCGGCTTGAACAGACCTCTGTTTAAAATTTTAAAAAAAGAAAAAAAAAAAAAAGAGAAAAAGGAAAAAGTTCGTCCTCCTTGTTCGTGGGTTGTGAGCTCCCTCTTGTGGCTCTCTCAAAATTTCCAGCTATTTTCCAGCTCCTCGAAGCCCTCAGCGATGTGGAGCTGGATGGGCCCCCTCTGGACTGGCATAACTAATTCCCCACACATCACCAGTACAGCTGCTTTTCATCCCGGTAACTTTCTGCTTTATATCTCCAGTTCTATTCAAGCCTTAACTATAATAAATGTACGTTCTCTGTACACGCTGCAAGCCCACAGCAGCTCAAACTAAAGGGTGCAGCTGAAGCATTGCCCTGTGCAGGAAAGCCCTTGACCTGCCCTGCTGCACAGCACGCAGGACCAGGGGAGCGTGGAATGTCCCCTGCCAGGTCTCTCGGCTGCTGAGGGGTCCCTGGTACCCCCTCACCTTCGGGATGCCCACAGGAGGCCGCTCACCTTCTTCAAAATTCAGGTGATTGGTAGCATCACTGCTCCCCCTCATTTCTGGGTTGCCCCCAGGCTGAGCCAGCAGCCTTGCAGGGATCTCAGCCCTCCCTCACCTATCCCACCTCTGAACTCAGAGCCCTATAGCTGATCGGGAAACATTTGCATTACACCACTGCCAGGCCCCATGCTTTCCCCAGTTATCCAATTTTCTTTCTGAAGTATCCAATTAGGCAATTTTTCGGGGAGAAGAAATGGAACTTCTGTAGATGGTTTCTCACCAGCCCCTTATAACCAGGGTGAGCCTTGCTGTGCCTGTTTGCTGCTACCACAGCCACAAAATGACCACTCAATCCACGTGCTGCAGGAATGCTGGTGCTTCAGCAGCTGCCCCAGTCCTGACCCTGGGGCTTCCCTGAGCAGCAGCTCAGCCCACTGGCAGCATCTGACAGCAATTTGTGCTTTTACATCTACCACAATGGCTACAGAAGGGTTTCTGCAACAAGTAAAGATATAAAAAAGCACAGCTGAAGGACAGGCGGCCCTAGAATGTTTTATTTTTATACAGGTGTGTCATTTATCTCTGTAAGAAGTCAAAAGGAAGGCTTTGCAGCAAAAGAAAAAAAAATCTTCACCAGGAACACAGGGACAGGACTTATCTGTGGTTCAACTCAAACTAAATCCTGTCACACCACTTTCATCTTGAGTAAAATCGGCAAACTTTCACCAAGAAAGAGAGGGGAACAGAACTTTGATATCCATAAAACACCTTACAGCACCTACTTCCAATAAAACTGATCAACATGGGGAGTTTGAAAGTGATCAAATGTCAAGGCATTAAATAAATATGAATGTTTGGCAGGTTTGAAGCCCAATATCATGGAAGGGGTCCTCCCTTGAATGTACCCTTCTAGAAACTCTTTTGTATGAAGATGAGAGAGGTACATAATGCAGAAGCAGAGTGGAAATGCTGCAAGACAGGCTGCAGAAATTAGTTCTTGTTTGACAAGTGATCATGTTTCTTTTACAAAAACTAAATCAAAAAAGTCTTCACACTACAATCAACAGCTGAGTTTCTTCAAATGCTTGTTGGATGTCACTCCAAAAGCATATAAGCCAGACAAGCAAGTCTTACAAAACATAGATATGTAATTCTTCATTCAGACACAGAACTATTGCTAAATAAGAAAAGATGGATGAGTGGCTGCAAAGAATGTGTGTCTTTCAAAGGGGAAGCTACCAGGCTAAGCAGCTCAGTACATCTGAAATCATGGGAACCATACAAAAGTCTGAGAGTAAGTGCAGTTTCTATGAAAACCTCTGATATTCTACAACTGGAATATTATGTGGCCTTTTTTCCACATCCATCCTGACCACAAAGAGCACGTGACATGACTTTGCGTGCATCATATGAGTTAAGGGCACATTAGCATTCGGAGACCTCTGCCTTGTAATGAAAAGAAGGAATCAAAACATTCAAGTTACACAAGAAAGAAAACTTATAAAACTGCCATCTCATGAATGTAATTTATTTGTTTGGAAAGACAAAGGATGAAACATTCCCACAGACTCACAAAGTCTCTGCAACCACAGGGCAGGGAAGCACATGAATATGCCAGGCAAGAAGTTTTCAATCCCTGGTGCCTCAGCTAACAAAGGGGAAGGAAACTTCTCAACCAATTGTGTTCTTCCCACTCTGAATTTCTGGGACCTATGAGAAACCCAGAGATATATTCACAAGATTTCCTCTAATAGGGGACCTCAGATAGCCTTCAATCAGTTTTATCCACCAGTATGAAATACAATCACATTTTTCCATTTCATTACAAAAAAATAACATCCAGTATTTATATATTTCTTGGGCTAACTGTTCCTGTGTTAAAGCTGAAGATACTCTGACTCAATGTTTTATTTGCAAGCTCTTGAGAGGAGGAGAGGTGAAACTTGTAAGCAATACCACAGGCCTAAATATCCAGTAAAAGGCAGGTCATTGCACTGCCAAATACTACAGGTCACATTTAGGAGTAGGATGGCAACTCTGGGCGACTCATATCTCATGGAACTGAAAAAAATGAGGATGAATTAATAGATAATAACTGCCACTGATGCCTAGGCTTCACCACGGCCAAATAACTTACATAATTTTATAAGGGTGAAGCTCCACAAAGGGTCACAAATGATGTGCTTCTTCAAATGTGGATTTATTAAGAGATGTGAAGCGAGGCTGCCCAGATGGCTGTATGTGTGTGTACACAAGTTCTGAACATACAGTGTCACAAAATAGGACATCTCTCTCAGTAAGGAATCTGAACAAATGGCACAATGAGAACCTGGCCATTGATATGGAAATCAGTTTAACTACCCCACAGAAGTAGCTCCTAATTTTTCAGCCCAACTGAATTGCTTTCCACACTAGTAGAGAAACTGGTAGGACATGAGGGCCAACAGGGGACAGCTCTGAGCTGTGTTGTACCTGTAGCATTTGGCAGTCTCCATCTGTAGGCCACAGAATCAGTTTTGGTGAAGATGGAAAAGACTTCCAAGATCATTGAGTCCATCCTGTGACTGAGCACCACCGTGTCAACCAGACCTTGGCAACGAGTGCCACATCCAATCCCTAAACACCTGCAGGGACACTGATTCCACCACCTCCCTGGGCAGCCCATTCCAATGTCCAATCACCCCTTTTGTGAAGAAATATCTCCTAATGTCTAACCCAGACCCCCCTTGGACCATGCTCTATGGTCCTATAACTAGTTGTTGGGAAAAGAGGCCAACCCCATCTGGCTACAACCTCCTTCCAGGTTGTTTTAGAGAGTGGTAGGATCCCCCCTGAGCCTCCTCCTCTCCAGGCCAAGGACCCCCAGCTCCCTTGGCTGCTCCTCACAGGGTTTGTGCTCCAGACATTGTCTGGCATGCACGTGCATGGAGACAGAGAGTGTTTGACATTCCTGGCTACCAAGAGCACACCTTGGGCAAGGACATGCTCTGTGTCCCCCTGCCTCCAAACCTGCCAGGGCTCCTCCCCAAGCAAGTGCTCAGAGCTCTTTGGTACAGCTGGAATGGCATGGAGCTGGGCAGGGGGGGACTGTGCTGAGGGCAGAGAAGGGAACCAGCTCAGACACTGTAAAAGTGTTACGAAGCTGCTCCCACCCATAACTGGCACCCAAAATGACACATGAACATGTACTTATGTCTCTTGAGATAATGTGATTGCAGGATAACATATCTAAAAACAGCATACAGACATCATAAGAGCTTGAAAGGGGGCCTCTAAATACAAACAATCAAGAAATACTTCTATTTAAAAAAACAAACAAACAAATCTCTTGTGCCTCATCTTCTTTCAAAAACTCTGGTTACCACAAACAGGCAAAATGAAGTTTAATGAAAAGTGACCTCACTTACAGGAGGCCCCACCATGGTCATGGCTATGACTGGGTCACCTCTTGCCCAGAGTAGCAATAATTCCTTCTAGAAAACAATTTTTTGCAGGCAGACTTTTTTAAGAATAGGCTGTTTCGAAGAAGAAGGGAATCAAACGCTGCCTTCATTAGGGATGAGCCACAGAGTGACCAAAGGCAAGGGATTCTTCTTTCAGTGAACTGGCAGGAATACATAGCCAAGATGTGGGTTACTCTCTTCTCAGCAGGGCAGCAAGTTCAGACCAGGCCTCCTACGTCCTGGATAAGTTTTCTAACTGCTCAACCAGCAGATAAAAGGGCTGTCATCTCCTTCTCTGCTCTTCTGACAGTCTGGCCCTGCACAGCTTTTGTGCTTTGCTTTTTTCCTTATTTCCCCCCCCTCCCCAAAATTGCCTCATTTCACACAAAGCACAGCATTTTCTATGTTTCATACTATTAAGCAAACTAGAAAAAGAAGTACTTTTTGGTTGAGATTGATTTTTCTTTCCTTTTTTTCTGCAAGACGGCCAAACCAACAAGTCAATTGTTAGCACAGTCATAATAGGGACAGCAGTCTGCACTCAGCATTGTGGGCTAGAAAGCAGAGTGGGCCAATACCACATCCCCAAATTTAATTCCCACTTCCAAATCTGGTGAAAGAAGAGCCCCATAGTGATAGGGAACCCTGGATCCACAGACCTGTGAAAATCCTCTTGCCTCTAAATCTGATCTCAGCTTCGCAGCTGAGGTCCCAGTCGAGTGCATGCCCACATTTGCTACATGAACTTTTGCTCCCTCCCCAACTTGATTAAGAGCAAAGAAAGTAACAGATGGATCCATGCTGTTCCTTTGTAGCGGGGAGATTAATGTTTGCATTGCATCAGGCTGCTCGCGGCACACCAGGGAACGCCGCCGTTGTCCCTGCCCCTGGCACCTGCACCCGCTGCCTCCCATCCGTGCCCGAGGCAGACGGGCTATGTAAGGGAATGCAGGCACTGTTTTCTTTGGGCTTTAAATATCCCAAAGCCTCGGAAGCGTGACGCGGTGTGAAAAACGGCCGTGCCTCGAGTAGCGAGCCTCGCCGCGCTTTGCCACTCACTGATGGCAGCTCTGCTGTGCATCACTCTGCTAAAAGGCTGTCACCCGGCCTGTCCCAAAGAAGGGTGCCAGTAAACAAACGTGGGGGCTTTCTCCAGCGTGCTGAACCCGTGGGTAATATCAACACGAAGCCAGGATGTGCTCCAAATCTGCACCAGTACAGCTAGAAGGCAGCTTCTGCCACTTGTCAAGGAAGAACAAAAAGGAGATTGAGCCCAGCTCTGCTGTTGGCACAGGTACCCTCAGCCACAGGCTGCTCACCCCCACATGCCACCCTCCCCAGGCAGCAGACAGGAGCTGCATCTTCATATCCCATGGTCTGACAAAGCAATGGCACATTATCAGTGGTGATGAAAAGAGGTGGCTTTGTCTGTGCTATCAGGATTAGATGCTGTGGGTGCCAAGCTGCAGGAGCCTGCAAAGCCACAGCCCCTGGCCCTCCCAGATCCAGCTGAATAGGGTTTTGAGTAACTTACAACTTAAAAACTCAGACAAAAAAACTGAAAACAAACTGAAGCCCATGTTTACTCAGAAGGTTGTGTTGTTCCCTGGAGCTTTCACTGATTCACCCAAGTTAGATCTTCCCATCTCCAGTGCAAAAGCCACTGTTATCCCCTGGGCGTTATGACAGGTTTTTTGCACCATGTCCCGGATCTCCAGCTGATTAAAGGAAAATGTACTCAGAGAAGCCTCATCCTGGCTGAGCCAGGCCAGTAATGATGGGCTGGGAGGCTGGACACTGGGGTGACACTGGGGTGACACTGGAGTGACACCGGGGTGACACCAGGGAGGGCTCAGGGGGAGCAAGGCTTGAAGAAGAGCTCCCCAAAAACACTTATTCCATCTCCTCTCTATGAAAGAGGATAGACTTTACATGATTTACTGAGAAATCTGTGAATTTTAATAACTGCTCCCATTTATCAGGACATCTATCGCACTGTATCTTCTGCAGCTGTTTAAAAACAGTGCTTTCAAGTCAGTTTCACCAAAGACTCAAAAAAAAGCCTAAAACAAAATTGAAAACCAAAAACCAGCCATATGCCTACTTGACCTAGGATACATAAACCTGTTGTTCAGTCCAGAGGAGGGATTACAGCATTACTTTTTAGTAAGTTGCTTTTCATATGGAAATTTCTTTTCACGGTAAAGCTCTGTATTTAATGGCATCAACATAAAAAACATCCCTATTTTTAGTTCCCTGATCGTGGACATATAGATTTTTATAGTGTCTGCAAGCATACATTAACGTTAATTTCCCCATTCTCCTTTGTACTTTGTTAATGTCACAATCTGCTGTAAAACCTTGCCAAGTTTCTTAACTGTCATGTTAATTCCGAGACCCAGTCTGCACTCTCTGACATTTCAGGACAGAACATGGCAGTAAAAATAGATTAAAACAGCTTATAAGTATTATAAAATCTAGAACTTTACAGATGGTGGAATTATATCTCCTGAATGGAAATTTTAGCAACTCAGAACACAATAATATTAGAATGGCCTATTGATTTCTAAGACAAATATTTTCAGAAGTAACGTAATGGTGTCTGAATCGTGGGCAAAGCCCACAAAAATGTAGGAAAGTTGAGTGGGTTTTTTCTTCCTATTTTAAAGCATCACTGTGAATGTGCATATCGTGTTGGTGCTAGTATTACGTTTCAAAGCTTTTCTGTGCCATATAAATAAAGGACATAATAAGATCTTGATTTTATTCATGGTCAGTTCAAAGTTCACACAAATTATTTCACACAGGGGATTTGTCTGAGGGTTTTGGCATTATAGAAATGCATTAATGTACTTTAGATATTAAATGACAATGCCACATGGTAAGAAATTTGCACGAATGAACAGGAAATTAGACACTGTTTCTTTTTTTTAACTGATTGCTAAAGAATGCACTGTTTGAACATGGACTATCCATTTCAAAGGGAAGCTTTTGCTGATTTCAGGAAGTTTAAAATCAGCTAATCAGAAAGTAATACAAAGTTAGAGTTAAATATTTTTTTTAAAGGAAACTGTTTCTTTAAAAAAAATCCTTTCCCCTTTTCTTTAAGGAGTACTTATTATTTCCATCATCCTTGTTGAGTTGTTGATGAATAGCTCACATCGTTTGCCAAGCTCCACCCTCTGTCTTTTTTCTAAACCCTTTACTCATTATTTGCTCAGTCTTTTTCCCACAGCCTAGACAGCCTGTCAAGGCAGCTTAAATAAAACACTGTATTAACATTAGGAAATGGCATTCAGTTCCCAATTGATCTCCTAATACTTTATGTTGAAATGATAATTGGTACAGTCTTCATTGAAAAAAAAGAGAGAAAAACTACTTTTCAGTCACCACAAGGTATTATCTTAGCTAATGTATTCACAACCAAACAGATACATTTTTAAAATCTCCCCATCTGCTGGAGACTGCAGTTCACAATTCTTTTCAGCTGACATAATCCAGATTGATTCGTTCAGCAGATAAAATTCAGGCCACTTCTGCCCTTTATAGGAGCAACATAATACCAGTCTTTATTCAGTAACAATGTAACATAATGGGATCGGAATGTGCAAAATGACTGTTCTTAAATTACTGTGACACACAAGGGTCCAACACAAGCTGTGGTTTAATGTAAAAAATCATTAGGCACAGATTACTAAAGTGGTCCTGCATTAACAAGGTCAAACCAAGACGGTTTATGATATTTTTCACGAAGCAAAGAATAAAAAAATAAAGGTTTGCTAATATCTAGATTATGAATGCATTTTTAAGAGGGGAAAAATCTGCAGGTTTTTGAGGTTTTTTTCCCATGAAGAAAGCACTGTTTATTCAATAATGAGTGCAACAGTTAAGGATTCTATAAAGACCTTTTCCGCAGAGCCAAGTTAATCTATTACACACTGAAGTGCACACACAAAAAAATCTAAATATCAAAAGGTTGTCAAGAGAGTTGCCAGAAACGAATATTTTTGTGCACTGCTATATCAAACAAATTTTGAAGACAGTCGGATTATTATTAACCCATTATAGGGCTTTTCTTTTGATGTAGCCAGACACCACTAGAAGGAATTTAGTGAGGTTTCACACCACTGCAGGGGTTTTGCGTCTTTGTAAATCAGCAATACTTAACAATACATCTCTCATAAGCTCACCCATCAACTTGTCTGCACAAAAACAGCCAAAGTGAAGAGACACAGTAAATTCTGTCCTTAACAGACAGGTCCTTGCACCTTGACATTCTGTTGATCATCTAAGATCATTTACTATATGAATTTTCTTTGTACAGCTGTTTCTTCCTACTTGATACAATCAAAAATTTAATAAGTATTACTTAAGAAACACTCTGTATCTCACATGTTGAAATAAAGGAATAAACTACTATTTCCCAACCTGTCAAAAACTCTGCTGGTGTTTTCATCTTGCCTTTGATTTGGAGGCTGATGGTGAATCAAACCCAGCATCTCAGACAGAAGGTCAGCTTGCTCGTGCAAGGCAGCCAGTTTTGGCCCTTAATGGATGTTAAGCCAAAATCATCACAGCTCAGCTCCTGGGGGAAAAGATGGTATTCAAAAGAAAAGAAAATCCTTTTCTACCCTGGTTTATATCTGGAGGTTCAGATCAGCTGCCCCTCATGGGAATGGAAGGGTTAAAATCCCCACATTCTACTTTCCCATTTTGACCTTGTAAGCAGTGAAAGTAGAGTTTTGCTGCCCCTCACTACTGTGCTAAACTGCTGGGGCTGGACAATTGTAGAAATCAAGGCTTCAGTTTAAGCCACAACTCATTAGTGCTGAGTGTACAAGCAACAGCTCCAATTGGAACACGTGTCCATGGCAAGGGAGAGTCCTGTTTGCATGACACATCCTCATGTGCCCAGTGCAGACACCCACAGCCACAGCCCCCAGGAGCTCTGCTAGAGGATGACACCCAGCAGACTCTGAGGATAGCTGGGGAGGAATGGATTGATTCAGAAATTGAACTTGTCTGGATTCTCCATATAGCTGGGCAGGGGTCACACCCTGGCCCTGCCAAGGGTGGCCTTTCACTGGCACAGCACCAGGGTCCACAGTACTACAATAAAATCAAAAACTGCTCTCATTAAACACTTTTATTTGAAGAATTTCCGCAGTTTGCATCATTTTCCAACAAAACACTGAAATGTTTCCCAGTCGACTCCATCCAAAGCAGTGTGAAAAGTGAATTTGTGAAAGCTCACAGCCAGACCATAAAATAAGCTTGTGTCTTCTGAGTATTTAAATGATACTTGTTCTGCTAAGGTGAACTTCATAATCACAAAAGATTGTAGTTTTAAAAAGTAATGAAAACTAACTGCATCACTCCAACTGTCTTGGAAACTCATTACAGTCAGATATTTACATATTCTAGTGAACTTAGGATGTCAATTTTGACTACACAAATCCAATAACTGAAACATATGGCCTTGAAACCTGCAATCAATATAAACCTTTTAGAGCCCAAGCTTCAAAAAGTTATATCAAATATATATTCGATGAGAAGAAGGTTAATTGACTAATTGATTACTCAGTTACAATTAAGTGCTCTTCAGATATCTTTGGGAAATACCGAGATATAATAGTGATAGATATTTATTTGTTTATCAGCTCCCTGATTTATAGCTATCATTTATTTTTTATTTCCTAAGTCAATTTTTACATTTATGTATTTTAACAATATAGTCCCCGGTGAGAATCAATATACATGTTTTTTTCACCACAGGGCTATCAAAAGTTAGCTTAGAAATCCATATCTACCAATTCAGCCAATTTCAGTGCAGATTTCAGTCTGATAAATACCTTGCTAAAATATTCAGACTGTCTCCAGATGGCAGTTATGAAGAGGGAACATGAAATATTTGTAGCAATAAAGGTTAACCAATCCTAACCATGCTGATAAACTCTGAACTTAACAACAGTTAAGAGAAAAGATGGCCCTTGCAAAAAAAACCAAAGTGTGCTGTTTGCATGTTTTAACAAAGTACTATTTGTTATCAAAATACAAACACATTCATAGAAGTCCCACCCCTACAGCAACAGCCAAGAGGATCTTTGGGATCTCTGGGGCATTTTAAAGTTGACTAAATGATAAATCAGATAGAATCAGGCCTTCAGAGCTGTCTGCACAGAAGAATACTGTTAACTCTTTAGTAGTATTAACATTATTTAACATTTATTTAGCAACAGCACCCATGTTCTCAGTAAGGAGAACACTGTTGTGTCACACACTGTGCAAACACATATTATTTGCAGATACATACAAACACATACAAGAAACTCATCATCTGGTGACTGATGAGCTAAATAAGGCTGGGTAAGATTTATTAAAATATGTTAAATTTCTCTGCAGATGGTTAGATAAATTACAAAAACCTCACTGCTAGATGTGAAGGCTTTCAACTCTTTCCTGCATTCACCTCCAAGACACTGGGTTAGGTACCACAAAACTCTGCTTAAATGGCCACAGACACAAAGCCTCCTGTCTTTGAGGGTAGAGCTCTGGAGTTACCTCAAAACTTGATGGCAATTCTATACATGGTGTATAATAAAGAAAGGTACTACACTGCTGAGGCAATATTTCAAATATTGGTGCCTCAGATTACAGCATGCAGTTATAGGGATGAGGAAAATAACTTCACATTCTCACTGACCAATAAAATCTTATTTTTGTGACTGTCCTGTAATTACATAGGTCCAGAAAGGATTTGTTTCAGGAGAGATAACTTGAGTGAGCCATGAGGAAGACTGAAAAAGAAAAATTCACACTTTCCTTTTCTTGGTACAAGTACCTGCTACACCTAACCCTCAATATGCTCAAAAACTTGTAGGATTTATCCTTCCCAAGAAAGTGGGCTTACAATTAGATCAGTACAAGCTTCAAGAGACTCCACTGGATTCTCCCTTCCCTCTCCTCTTAATAGCAGCAATGGCTGACATGGGACAGGATGTGCCTGTGCCCCAGAGCACTAAAATCCCATAAACTCTGCTCCTTGGCTTTAAATTCACACTTCTGGGCTGAAGTTCATCACTAATTACTTTGTTCTTCCAGCCTTCCACCCCACTGCATCCAAGCAAGGCAGAGTTAGATCCTCCAAGGCCTGTGAAGTTGCTGTGGATTTTCATCTGTGAGACTGAGAACACAAGGCCTTACAAGGATATTATATTTTATCATGAGCTTTCAAAACTCAACACGGACACCGGGTGTAAAACAAACCCTCCGTACACCCCGCACTTCACAGCATGTCAGGGGTGATGCGTGCTTTGTGCTGGGCCTCCTAACGAGATGACAGGCGTCGCTGCCCGGTGACAAAGCCACATGACAGCGAGGTGTCACAGGCAGGGAGTGCAGATGTGTCATCGCTCTGCCACTCGGACAGAATGACATCCTTTGAATCCCAGGAGACAACGTCGAGGGTGAGCCGAGCTCGGCGTGCGGGGCGTACGCGCAGTGCTATTGACAACAATTCCGGGTACGTCCGTCAGGGGGGAACACTGAGGTCTAAAGACAGCAGATTTCAGATTTCACATGTGAAATAATGCCAACAGACTATTGCTATGAACAATAGACTACAGAAAAGGAAGCCAATATTCTAGGTTTGTGTTCAAGGCTTCAAATTTACCAAAAATTTCTGTGGTTTTTTTTTTTTCTTAAATGTTCCATATTCACATCCTACACTACGGAGAGAATGATTCAGGAAGACACATCATTAAAATTCTTTACAAAGGGATTTATCATATAAAATAAGAACATTTTATATTAATTAGTCCTGATTTGAAAGGCCATAAATTAGCTTTCTTTTGAGTATGACCAAAGATAACATTATAAGCTAAGTCCTGGGGGACATCACAACACTAACATTATCTACCTCATTTCTGAAGCAGGTCACATACTTTCGTGGCTAATTTTACTTAAACACCCTCCAATATTCTTATAGACTTTATGGAAGTTTATAGAACGTTTTACAAAATCAGCACCAGTTTAAAAAATAAAAAAAAAGAATTACAAAAAAGCAGAGAGACAAACTCACTGCATTTCACAGGTCGTGGCACGTTCATCAGCACGTCGATGTTATTCATAGTCACTGGTCTCACGTAAGTAGGTCATTGGACCTACTTGCCCTTTTCAGTGATCCTGAAATATGGTGGCATACTTGAAAAGCCATATAGAAATGTGGGGCTCTCCTGATAAATCATCCCAGGATCGGCTGCTGGCTCTTGCATTCTGATTCAGGGAAGTGACAGCTGAGTCCTATTAGTAGAGGTGGGGAACAGGGAGCAGGGGTCGAGGGGGCAATTAGCTCCTGCTGTCCCTTGAAAGGGATTCTCCCTTTGCTGGCAGAATAAGGAAAGGTTGAGGTGGAGACAAACCCTTAAGCAAATGCCTGGAAACGGCAGCACCCTTTTGTGAGAGGAGAGTTTGGGCTGGGGAGAAAGACAAAGCCGGAGAATGGGGGAGGTTGGGAGCTCACCCAGGAAAGCAGTTAAGGCTGACTTTTTGCAAAGGTGAAGGAATCCCTCCTTCTCCTTCCTCCCGTCCAAGTCAAAGGGGAGATAGTTTAAAAAAGAAAAGGAGAGAAAGGAAGCAAATAAGAAGACTTCTTATGCTGCACTGCTCCCTTCCAGGAGTCACAGGCCCTGCACCTACTCTGTCAACCAAGCCATCAGCAGGTGGGGAGGCTGCCTTGGGGCCACGAGCTCTGAACTTCAGTGCTCTTTCTCCAAACCACCATGGCAGAGAAACAGGTATCTGGGTATAACTGGTACCAGCTACCTGGGCATCACTCATTTAGGGGCAGGAGCATAGTTAATGTGAGCTAAAATCTCAACCTATGTGATCTCATCATACTCTGCTCTTAACTACATACAGCCCTCTCACCTCTGATGTAATCTCTTGCCCAATACCTAATAAAACAGAAAAGACTGGTTTGACTTTGTATGGGGGTGGGAAATGATGAAGAACACTTTCTCCAGAAAAAAAATCTCAAGAAAGCAACAAAAAGTTGACCATTAGGCATCCAAGATTTAAAAAAAAAAAAAAAAAAAGCTTAAGCTATCAAAACCTTTTCAGCTGCATGAATTGTGTATGTTAAGAGGCCTGGAAACTGCTTCATGTGCTTCACCTCCTGCTGAGCAGTTTTTATGCTGACAGGACTGAAGATAGGTTTTCTAGCTCATAATATCACAAAGAAAATGCTATAATAAACTAAGACATCTCTGATCACATGCTAAAGGTGCACATGTAATGTGCTCATGATAAATCCATTTATCATTAGAGACAAGTTTAAAATACAATTGACTTGTTCCAGGTTCTAAAAAAATTATCTGTTTGTTGAACTAATTCCTACATGCCTTAAATTATCAGTGTTAAGCAGTTCCAAAGTAAAGTGAAACTTGTCTGAAAACACAGATTTAATTTGTTTGTGGTGAAGACTGCACGTAAACACATTTAATATGTACAACTGCTACTTGTACCTGCAGCATCAGCTCAGGTTAGGAATTTTGTAATGTATACTTGGCCTAAACATGTTGAAACTCATCAACAGGTTTTTTTATGAATCTGGCAACTGCATCCTCGGGTCAAGTGCACAGAGTAAAAAAATTCCATCCCTGGTTAACTAAATCACCTGCTTCTCTGTAGAAAGCAGTTAAGTGAAACTGAGGGTGAGCATCCAGCACATAGCACAAGTTCAAAAGCAGCCTTTCCATTATGGATCTACCCAGTGCTTTGAACTCAGGAGCAAAAAGGCCTGGGACAAAAGCAGGGTGTTTGTCTAAACCTTTGTCTTCAGATCTTCCTCCTGATTTTTTTAAATGTAGAGCTTTATCCTATGCAGAGCTGTATTCTAATATGTGCAAAGTAAAATCTTTCACAATCTGAGTTGGATTTTTTCATTCTTTCCAAAGGCAAGTAAAAAATTAGTTTCCAGTGTCAAATAAATTAACTATTGTGACTCTGCCTGGTCAAACCCAAACCTTAAAAAATGATCAAGTTTACTGATTTGGATGGACTAAAAATGCCTAAATTACTAAAAATAGATAAAACTCTTGAATTTCAAAACTTAAAAATTTTTATAAGAAAATTGTCTACCACAAAACTATTAAATATTTTAAATCTTACAGAGCTAAACTCAAATATGAAAATGGAGACCCAGTATCCTTGTATCATTAGTTAAATCACATTTTCCTACTGCTAAATACAACTGGACTCATTTTTCAATGCACGCCAGCATTTCATAGTGACAAATAAAGACATTTTAATTTAAAAGTAAGGAGAACAGAATGTCCTACAAGTATTCCACACAACAGAGGGACTCTGAAATAATTTCTCTCTCTTGTTCAGAATGACAGGGTATAACGGATTCATTGCTTCCACACTTAGCATCTTGCAGGTTATCCCTGACTCCTGAAAATAACATTTCTAAATTCACTTCTCTTTGTGCATGAAAATTACCCCTCTCCTGCACAAAACCTGGAGTAAGAAGCAAGCAGGATGGTGGGACTGAAGAGATTTACCCTTTGAGTGCCCTGGAAGTCCATGGAGTTGTTGTGAAGCCTCTCCATGGCACTACATCACACCATTTTTTTGTGGTCAGAGAGAGGCAAAATAGGAAAAAATCCCCAAAGTCTGTCAGTGGATCTCAGCTTCACCAAGCCAGCCCAAGCCCTGCCACAGATCCCCTTCCTGTCCTCTCTCATGGTCACCCCTGGGGCTGTCCCTGCCACAGCTCCTGTCCCTCAGCATGGCACAGAGCAGTGACAAACCCAGGGCACTCACCCCTAAGTGACAGCCAGAGGAAAGACACCAAGCAGACAAGGAAGGGGAGAATCAGGGGAAAATAGTTTACATTTTAAAGTGAGTTCTTGATTAGTTTGTGCTCTTTTGGCCCAAGAATTGTTTTTCTGATGATGTTTGTATAGCACCATTCAGCTGGAGACCAAACTCCTGTTACTCTCTGTTACCGGCTAATGGTGGTCAATAAAAATGTTATCTTTTCTAGTTTGAATGCACATGTTCACCCTCCTCCTGCTGCTGCACTCTGCTCCTCAGGGAAGGGAAGGGGGAAGGTGGGAAGGCGACCATCCCTCTGTGTGCCTGGGGCTTCCCTCAGTGCTGTTATTCCAGGGGCGTTTATTTAACCCTGTGTTAGCACCAAATGCTGTAACTCAGAGACACAGGCAGGGCCTCAGAGTTGGGCTTGAGTCCATCACTCCTGTGAAGCTACAGCAAGGAGAAAGAGAGATGTGAGAGGTTTTAGGGTTGCCAATTACAAAGTTCAGAGGCTTCTCTTACCCTGAACTGGGCAGGAAACCTTGAAAAGTCCACCAAGTCCCAAGCCAGGTTTAACAAGGGCTGATCAGCTTCAGCAGAGAGTTTAGGTTGTGGCAGGACCCACTTTATGTCTAGACTAAATTCAAGAAAATCAGAAGAGGAGGGGGAAATTAAAGGTTAGCTCTGAGTATCAGGCAAGGCATGTTTTTTTTAATGTAACCTTAATGAGTTTTGCCATCCTATATCTACTGACATTTTAATAACTGCTAAACCCCTGAAAGTCTCCAGAGAAGGTGCACTGATACCATGATGAGCATAATATAAATGCATAGACAGACAGACAGATATTAATAATTTCTTTTTACTGATGTATGTGTGTATATTTGTATAATAATATAAAGCTTTCGGGGTATTTTACCCCTATTCAGCACAACAACGTTTACTACTATCAGTCTAATCATAAATACAATTATTCTTGAGTACTCTATTACAAAAACCAATAAACTAGGCCTCAATAGAGATTCTGAAATTACTTAACTTTTCTTTAGAAAAATATTAAAACAGTATTATCACATCAATGAGAGGAAAAGACAGGAAGATAATAAAGTTATGTTAAACCTCCCTGTATTTACTCATGTGTGAAACAGTTATGTCTGGTCACATAATTGCAATGGTTCTGAGAAATATTTCATATTTTATAATGAACATTAAAAGAGTTTGTGGATCATTACTTTATATGAGTTCCAAAGTTATTACATAAAACCCAACAGGAATGGTTATAAATTATTTGATCCTCTAGTCTGGCCTTGGTAAACACAACATGAAGGCTGAGCTGTCTCAGCAGACAAGATTCACGATAACAGGTGAAGTGCCACTGCAGTCAAAAAAAAAGAAGAAAGAAATACCTGGGTACTCGTAAGCAAGATTCTTAACTTTTTTTCTGTGTTGTTTCAAAGAAATCCTTTTCTACAATGAGCTTAAACCATTAAAAAAAAAAATAAGAAGAAAAGGTTTTTCTAGCACAAAAGAAAACTTGCTCACAGGCATGGGCTATCATCTACCAATTTGGCATTATCATAACTGTGGCCCTGAAGTCACTGGCAGATTCTTGAACTTACAGCTCAGTATGTGTTTAAGACACTATACTTAGCTATGAAATAATAACACTGGCAATTATTTAATTTTTCAAAGAATCCTGAAGAGCAACTCATTGAAATATGAAAAATAACAAAAAAATTACACACTTTAAACAATTATGAAGAATTTTTGTCTTCAAACTCCAACGGGCAGCAACATTTTAATAAATGAGTGATCATTTGCTCCAGAGATAAATGTAATACTAAATGAATTCTGGTCTATTTCGCCCTCTCAGCTCATCTTTGTCTCTAGCTCCTGTTCTTTGTGTCAAAGTACTTTGTGGATGTTTTTGTTTTGTTCTGGAAACATCTTCTAAGAATATTAATATGGAGAATTATACAGTTATGCATGCACAACATTTAATAAGACTGGAAAACATGTTTAGATATTCTGGTCAATTTGCAACATATCTTTAATGCAAATCATATCTGAGGCTCAAATCCTGCAAATTTCTGCTCAGCGTGCAGTGCGTTTCCATGTGCTACAGAAGCCTTTCCTTGAAGGAATTACTGGGGGACACTTTTTGTTTCAGGTAGAGAGAGGCCTGGGCTGGGTGAGGAGGGTCTGTCCTGGCTCCCTGCTCTGCTCTGGGTTTCCAAGCCGTGGTTGTGGGCTCAGGGTGGGAGCACTGACAGACACAGAACAGCCCTGCTGACCAGAGCTCAGGACCCTGCCCGCAGGATTTGCTGGAGCAGGACACACTCAGGCCTCCCTGACCACTCCTAACCATTTTTTCCCTTCCAGAATTCCAGGAGTAGTATTGAAACACTAAACCATGCTGCCAGAGGCACTTAGCCTCTGCAGTCTTTCATCACAAAACACTTAGGCATGGAAATTTCCTGCCTTGCAACTCATCTGTTTGTCTGATGCCAGCAGTGCCTGCTCTGCCCTGGCCCTGCTGGAAGAGCTGCCAGGGTGGGCCATGGTCCCACCTGTGAGCATCTCCTCCACAGAGAAGTTAGAGTTTGTTTTTAGGTTTGAGATTACCTCCTGTGTGACAAGTACCCCTTTGAGAAAGCAGATGTTGAGCCACCCAAAACTACGCTGTGCTTTAAACCTATCACTGCCCAATTTTTGTGAGTGCTATTCATGCTCTCTGCGTTACCATTTTCAGTTCCTGCATGGTGGTCACTCACTGCCATAACTTTTTCAAGCTGAATCTGTGCACTGCCCTCACTTTTGCCTCATTGTCTCTTTTTCCACGCTTGAAGGCACTAGCTGTTTCCATTTGTCAAAGCAGTATGCAATCTGTTAAATAACTTCCTTTTTACCTTTTGGCTTTTCAAGAAATTTCAAGGATGAGTTAGCCTCTGTAACATCCCCTGGAAATTCTTCCTGTTTGCCCAGATTCTCTGAATTTTTCCCGTGATATTCTGACTTCTAACAGCATCTCTTTGCATTAAAAATATACTACCTGTGGTCTCAATGTTGAAGGATTTTACAGAAGAATCGACCCAGTCTATGCCATAAACACAACTTCGTGTGAGCTGAGGGGGGGATCTGCAGGACAGGTGGAGCTTGAGACAATGAGGCAAGAAAACTTCCAGGGCTATTCTGGGGAAGGCAGCAGCCTGTTTGAAGGACTTTGCTTTGTGGAGATAATCAGTTCGTCTCCGTTTTTCTGTGACCAACATCTCCGAGCCATCTGTGCCGCATCCTCTAGGTGGTGCTGATACTGCACAGCTCCCGCTTCCCCACACAATGAAAACATTAATTTGCTATGAGATAATTTTTGACGTAAATGTAAAATGGTGCCCATTCGAACTCAGTAATGAAGCATGGTGCATTTCTACAGCTCCTAATTTGACTAGTTAAATGACTCCATTACGTGTCTAACAGACAGAAGCAAATAATTTCTGGTCAGTTGACGCTCACTTATCCGTATCATTTTACCCTGAAAATAAAGTCTCTAATCTACAGTTTCTTTGTCTTAGTTTTTTTTAATATTATTAAAGCAAACATACTTAAATAAGAGAGATTAAACCAACACAAACTAACAATTAAGGCTACAATACAGAAATCAAGTTTATATAATGTGGGAGGATGGATCAAAAAAATTAAAATTAAATAATAAATTAAATGACTGCTCATCTCTGTTACTTTCAGTATGAGATCTGACAACATTGCTATTTAGGAAAAAGAAAATATCTATCTATCTTTCTCAAATGTTGAAAACCACTTTAAATGCTGCCTGCAAGTCTGCCTATAAAACTTCCCTGCACAACTTTGAGAATGTTTGGAAAGACTCTTTACAGTACAGAGCAATAAAATAAAAATGTTGCCTTAATAAATATCAGGTGATGAATAATTTTGCCCCGAGGAAAAAAATGGTTAATGCTGGATCTTAATGTTCCTCATCTAAACGCTTTTTTCTTCCTGCTAAAAACAAGTTTAGAATTAAAGCATATCACTTTACACATATTGCATGCATATTAGCGAGACACAGCTGCTTATGCCCTACTCTTAAGAGCCATATGATTAAGTTATGGGATATCAGATAATCCAAAGTCCCTTTCTATTGGCCACCTTTTGCAGACAAAGGCTTTTTAGTTTTAAGTCCATTTAATGACAGAATGTCCAATTCTATAAATGTGTGAGTAATTCCAGTGGAACACCTGTGGCTCTCTCTGCTAGAATATAGAAGGAGAGATATAAAATGTCATTACAGTAACATTCAGTGTCTGACTTTAGCAAAAAATATTCGCAATCAAGGCTGCCACTCCATCCCTGATGTATTCCATCATGCTCGGGTTTCCATGGTCTCAGAGAAGTGAGTGTGAGCTTACATACCATATGTGGTACCAGCCTTCCTCACAGTGGGGTGAGCTAAGGACAGAGCAGCAGTTTTCTGGTTGAAGTCACGGGTCCTGCGGGCTCATTTCTACCATGGTTTGTGGGGACAGAGGCATGTGACTCTCTGTATTTATTGCAAGGGAAAAGTAAAAGTTTTCATACTACTCTTAAACACCATCCCCCTCCTAATCCTGTACTTAACTTTATTTTCATAGATTTTTTTCCTCTTTTATTTTTTTTTTTTCTCTCCCCAAAGGTTTAAGCACTATTTGAGCAAGTTTTGCATGCCTACAAGTTTCCTAATGACAGGGAAGAAGGACGAAAAGATTTTGGTGCATCTGGGGAAACATCCAGAAAACCTGAGTTTTCTATTGATGTTGTTTTTGCAGTCATGACAGTGGAAATGTTATGACCCAAATCTAACCATGGAGAGTCACATTAAAATTAATGGTCTTCTTCATAGTAGCCATTCTTCAAACAGAAGCAGCATTCAAGGAGTTAGAGTTGGATTTACAACTAAAATATAAAGCTCAATATCGATGTTCAATTTCAGCAGGGTTAATTTTGAGAGCATGCTGGAAGTGTCAGTGAGTCGCAGGCTCACTGCTGCTCTCGAGGAAGGCAATGGCAAAACTCCCAGCTGACTTCAATGAGAGGAGGAGCAGACCCTGAATGGAATAAAGGAGGGGAGGAAACAACTCCATACGGAAATGGCAAGTATTCAAAGATGAGTTCATATCAGCAGAAAATACACATGCGGCTTGACAAAAATACATGAAGGGTCAGAGGAGCGATGTCTGTCTTGGGAAATCCAAAATAGCAAAGCACAAGATCTCAGACTGATGGTCTGGGGGCAGCACAGCGGCCTCAGCACACCAAGCAGGATTGCTGGGTTTATCAAGGGCTGGGATGCACATGGAGAGGATGGCACGAGGCCACCCTACACCACACACACCAACAACCAACAGGGGCACCCAGCTGGAGATCCGCCACCAGGGCGGCTGCAAGCACCGACAGTGGAGCAGCTAGCAAGGACAAAAAACATTAGTAAATGTTTTTTACAAATTAAATGTTTTTTTAAATTAAAAAGTTGAAGCTGTAAAAATGCACTTCTTCAAGCAGCTAAAGTCTGAAAGAATACTGCAGATGGGATGACAGCCAGAATCTGGAAGGAAGAGGCAGAAGCAAGAGGACACGTCAGCAAATATCTGTGGAACATCTTTGGAAGTAGGGGAGGTAGCTGTGGACAGGAGGACTAATGTGACACCTATATATAACAGCAGCTCTAGGGAAGATCAAGGAAATTAAACACCAGTCAGCCTGATTTCAGCAGTGGGAAGGATATTGGAAACACTAATCAGGGACAAAATAGGGAAAGTTATGATTTAATTAAAGATATTCAGCATGGATTCACAAAAGGGAGATCATACGTAACTAAACTAATAGAATATTTTGAAAAAAATAACACCCCATGGGAAAATAAAAACAAAAAAACAAAAAACCAAAACAAAAAACCCAAAAAACCTAAAAAACCCAAACTCAAAAAGAATCAAAGGAATCCATGAACATGATTTACTGGGCTCTCTGAAAGGTAGTGCCACATGATCCCCTAACAGGCTACAACGCCGTAAGTTCTGACGAGAGGCTGAGCTAAATAATGCATCACGACCCGGGCAGCATGTGAGGGCACAGTGCTCTGCATGCTAACAGCAAGAGCAGAGTGTGCAAGGGGAGAGCTGGCCTGCCCCAAAGATCACTACAGAACCTGCCTTCATTCAGCTTCTGTTTCAACAGCATGCAAAAACAGGATGAAATTTATTCAGAGTAGGAAATGGAGGAGAAGCTGCAGACAATTTGAATGAAGGGACAATATATAAATAAAAAAATCCAGCCTGCCTTTTAGTGAGCAGGGAAAGTGATGGGATATGACTCAATACAGAAAAAATGTCAAGTGACATAGTGGTAAGAACAAAAGGCAGGCACCACTCGCCACTCTTCTTAGTAGAGGCAGAAGGGGCAGAAGCAGGATGAACAATTAGAAATTAAACTGAAAATCTTAAGCCTAGAACCTAATGTCAGCATAAAAAGAAGCAGAGATATTTCTGGAATTTCCAAACTGATAAACTGTGCAAAATCATTCCTGTACTGTGTAACAGGACAGCAAGGAAATATTTTCAGTACCATTCCCTAATTTTGGCTACCTTTATCATTAGGCCTGTACAGGGCATCCAAAATTTCAAGTGACAAAATTGCCCCAATAAGTCAAAATCCAAAACAGCTCAGTATTCCTTAAAAGCCCAGGTAGGAGTAACACCACTGCTGAAGTAGCCTCAAGTTACAGCCCCATCTAATAACAAGCGGGCACGAGCTGAAGCTAAGGAAAAGCAGGCACTAATGGAATTTAAGTGGAATTTCTTTACACAGAGATGATAGTCAATGTCATGCCCAACCCAGGGCAGCATTAGCAACCTGTGGAAAAATATTACACCGTGACTCACTCAGAACAAAAGCCAAACAGTGCAATTATGTTCCTGACTTTTCATCCTTCAGTACTTTAAAACTATGAGAGCTGCTATTCAAGTGAAATATTATAAAATAAAGACTGTTAATTCGTATCATGGGCCAGGAAAAAATGTAAGCCAGCTCAAATCTGCAAATTTTCATGCACATAGCATGTGAAAGCAGGTAACTGGGAGGTGCCAGAAGATGCACAAAGAGCCACCCTGTGAGCTACTAAGGAGTCTCACTGCTCAGCGTCCTCTGCGATCTGCCCTCACACCCAGCTCACTTCACCTACTTTGGTGGGGCAAGGTTTTTTATTTCCCGAGCAAAAAATGCATCCAAAAAAAGGGCCATGAGGGAATACTCCTGATGATGTTTCTGCCTTACAAACCCAGCATGAAGTTACTAGAAACGGGAGGCCAGAAATTCTGTTGCTCCAAGTACCACGGAAACAAATGGGATTTGCACGCAACAGTACAGCCACAGCGCGAGTGACAGACTGGTACCCACAGTTGTCTGTAACTCACAGAACAGCCCCCATTGCCTGTCTCATAATGCATGTTTATTCTTGGATGTTTTCAGGGCTACACCTTCAGGGTACAGCCTTAAAATCAGTGATTTGTAGTGGAAGTCCCGAGAGATGTGACATTGTCACCCTCTGCAATCACAGTGTGATAAATACTGGAAATACACAGATCGCAAGACTGCGAGGGGGATCGATAGCAAGGAAAGGGAGGATGAAGGAGGGAGACAGAAGTCAGTTCACCACCCTCAACAGCAGGACAAGGGCTCTGTGCTACAGGTGCTGTGTCCTGGCTGTCCTGCATCTGCCCTTCCCTCCCTTCCTTCTTGGAAAGTCACATCAATTCCTAATGCGAGACACCCATTATTTCTTTCCCATTCTGCACCTGAACATTACCAACATCTCCCACTTCATGCTGGGACACGAGGTGGATTCAGAGGCTCTTGCAGGGAGGAGAGGGAAGGTGGGGGTCCCTCTGCCTGCCAGAACACTCCTTTACTGGTTACCCCAAAAAACCAGTGAGTGGTTTGGGCAATGCACAACATGAGGATATTTTGCTCAGAGCAAAGAAGACATCTCTGTCCACACTCCCACCACCCATCCAGAAAAAGGTTATCATGAAGTTACAGCTATGGAAACTCATACAAACAGCACTAAACTTTAATTCACGATCGAGCCAAGCACAGAGCCCCTTAATTACAACCAGACCCGTGAATGTGAGGTGTCTAGAATGAAAACAAAGGGTTAAAATACCTGTCTGGAATTTTTCTTGAAAATCAGTCATTGAGAATCATCTGTCAGTAAGACAAAATTAATTACTACATGTAAAATTGGAAAAAAAAGCAACATAAATTTAAATATTACATAATATTACAAAAATGTTCATAAAATCCTATTGTTAATGATGCATGTTCACCTTTCTAATACTCAAACTAACCAAGATTATTATACCCAATTTGCAACAATCAAAAACGAGAGGAAAAGAAAGGACTTCTTTTTTTTTAATTACTTTGTCTGACTTTAGAAGCTTTGGAAAAAGCCTCAAATTACAGTAACTTGCAAAATTCAGTCATATTTTTGTGTACTGTTCGAAGGCTGGTGCTGAAGAAATTGCTGAAGTCTAAATGTTAGACATTTATGCTTAACAAAGCTGGTAAATAGAAGCCTTAACTACTTCATTCACTCAAAGGCAATTATTGCACTTCTCTTGCAAGTATTTTACTAATTTATGCATAGTTAGTCTTACTTAGGCATTAAATCAATTACTGGTAATATATTAAATATGTTCTTAAGTTTAACATGCAAATACAGTTCTGCACTGGAGTTTTAAGGCCTTTTTTGGAGACATTTGTACGTGTTTACATTAAAAGGGCTTTAAAAATTTGGCAGCAAATAGATGCACAAGTTTCTGAGAGCAGAGACAAAAACCTCCTGCACACCCCAGGCCAGCACCCAGATGCTGCAGGATTGAAAGTCAAGAATCAGGAGAAACACCTTCCACCTCCAAAAAAAAATGTTCAAAAATATATATCCTAGCCAGCATATTATATGGAGTGCTGCCTCCAGCTGGGATAATTATTAAATTAATAATTCTAAAAGAAGGCACTCAACAGTCCTTGAGACATTCAGTCTGAACACCAAAAGCTAACAGGATGATAAGGAATAAGTTCAGCAGAAGCTGGCTACATCCACCCCTGTGAGATGCTGCTGGGTGTCATGAGTGAGAGGCTGAGCAGCCTTTTTATTGTAGTTCCAAAGGAGAGGCTTTGCCATGGTGCAGGGCAAGTCCAGGAGAATATCTGCCTCAGGAATTACTCATCAGAACCTTGGATATACAGAGCTTCTGTTGGTAGAGAAACAGGTATAAGAACAAAAAGAAAAAAATTTTCAAATTGAAGAACTCCTGAATTTACCAAAAAGCTTTTTTTAAAAAATAATTGAAATGTACAGAACCACTAAATACTCCCCTGCACTCAGAGGACATCTCCCAGCTGACTGGCAGACTGCTGCTGGTTCCTGCCCCTGGACAAAACCAGGTATCTCCAAAGCCTGGAGCCTCACAGCTTAAGGAGCAAGGCATGGGTACAGCATCTGCTGTGACAAACAGGCAGCATGAAGATCTTCCCTGAGGGTGCAACACCTCCGTGCTTCCTTCCATAAAACTTCCATTAAAAAAAAAAACAAACTAACTAACAAAAAAAAAAAAAAAAAAAAAAAACTTGAATAACAACTGCTAAGGCTGTAGAGTCAAAAGAAGTCCTGTGTTAACAGTGCAGAGAGTTGGGGGTGCTCACACAGCAGGGTGCTTTTGAGGAAGCTGCTCATTCCCACCTGGACCAGCCCCAAGAAAATCACTAGTTCCTTCTTGGACCCAGTTTCCTCAATCAAGAAAGCTGAGATTACAAATTGCTACTAAGAATTGGAAGGAAAAAGTGTCTTTTTGTTGAAGACATGAAGGGGAGGGGGGGAGTAGTAAAGCAGCAGAAAATGGGGATTGGTTGCCAAACTGGAAAAATCAATTATTCTACTGAACAACAGGAGTTGCAAATATAGCTGCCTCTACTCCCTCCTCCTCCTCCTCCATTGAACAAATTGTTAAAAGAACCAACAATCTGTTGAACGACAACCCCCGGTATGGTGTCATCATTTAAAAAGTGAACACAGAAAAGGTCTTGTTAAAAAGCAGGCACAAAGCTCCAGACACAATTTTGGATTCGCCCTGGGTGAATCCCTGTGTTCGTTTTGTTGAGTTTAAAGCAGCCATTCTGAGCCGGGTGTTTGATCATATCAATGCAAATAAATGCTTGAAAAGCACCCAAAACAGCCCAGATCATGACGATAGTGTTTGGACTCATTCCATCTAAAAGCAAATTCCCACAGTCACTTAGCCCCCCATGTAAGATCATCTTCACTTGATTGTTTGGGGTTTTTTTTAAAAGCATATAACAGCATTGTCTTTGGTCCAATTATTGCACTTTTAAATGCAAAATGAGGCTTCAAAACCAGCTGATAAATGCTTCTCTTCATGCAGGATGAATAAAAACCTGGTGGTGACACACCAGGTTGGCAGCATTGTAGAGCAAGGTCCTGCGGGTTTCTTTGGAAAAACTGCTCCCGCATTAGGGGCGGACAAAGGAAAATAGTGGGAATTTTTCTTCTGTGCCACGTTGGTGATTAGGGTAGTGTTGAATGAAATGGGAGGTGTCAGTAAGGTGAGGCTGCAGTGAGGAGGCTGAGGCTTGGCTTAGACAGGATGGGTGCTGAGAGTAGGGCAGCAGCAGGGCTGGGCACCCACAGGCACCTGCAGCATTCTCATTTCTTTAAAGAGGTTTTGCCTCTTCACTGTTAAAATGGTGATCTGGTAAAGGTAAGGGATGCAATACTGAGAGATCACGAGTATTTCCAAGATAAACCAGACTAGTGATGTGCCAAGCCACGAGAAGACCATGGCCAGCACACCATTACAAGGGCTCCTGGTTTGGCCATCTCACTCCAAGTTATGATTTTTTTAATATTTCCAGCCCATGGCAGGTGGGTTTGCATGTGTGTTAATAAAACAGGATCTCATGGCAAGCTTCAAAGCCATCTTTGCACTTGTACTCTCAGGCACTTACTACAAGGAATGTACTCATGCCAATATACTTCATTTGCCAGACTGATAAAATAAATAATGCTGGACACCGTTTTTGCTTTCTTTTCTTTGTCAGATGACTGCATTAAAAAAACACGCTAAAAATCTAAGAATCTTAATAGCTGTTGAGCATTCGGCAGATGGTACCATCTAGACCCAGCTAATTCGAGGCCAAGCAGTCTAAATCCTAGTTTCAGATGAGAAATAAAATTTAATAGTGAAATAGGGGGGTGAAAAGAATGATGAGAGAATTGAGGGGATCATCCATTCCCTTTGCTTGGACAATAAAGGGCAGTTGTTACCCTTGATGGCAGGAGGTTTGACCAATGTGCCAACAAAAAAACTGAACTTGATTCCCCATCTATTCTGTAAAAGGGCCATTTCAGGAGTCACGTGTGATTTACAAAGGGGCAGAAGGATCCAAGTCGGGCTTGATTCTACCTTTGCTCTACAAGAATATCTTTAAAACAGCAAACCTTGGAAATTAAAGCAGTTTCCAAAATATTTACCCTAAGAAAACATACCACAGCTGAACTGTGCATAGAAACTGCTATTTTCTGTTCATACTTTTAAGGCTATTTTTTAAATTCTTTCTAATGAGGAGAGCTACTTTTCAGGGAGGAAAGCACAGCAAAACTGAAAAAAAAGAGAATGATTCCCAAGTACAAAGTGCAATGAAAGGCTGTATATGCTTTTCATGTAAGCATACATTATGCCTTCCATATTGTTAAAACTTGCTCATCACTGAACTACTCTACATGTAACTAAATTACAAATGGCTCAATGCTAACAAAACATAGCAAATTAAGACAGAATCAGGTCAGACTTCTGTTTGAATTATCTAACTGAGTCTCTAACCTGGCACAGTATTTGGCCACAGTCAAAAATACATTAAATACACACAAGCATATTTATATGCACACACATATATATGTCTATGAGTGTGAAAAAATGCATTAGAAAAAAAAAAAAAAAAAAAGACAAAATGCACAGGAGCCAAAATCCATGTGCCAAGGGGATCGGGAGAAAACAGGATAAATTTAGACCAAGACTCCTTAATTTTGATACAATCAGAGCCTGCCCCCCCCCTGAAAAAAAACCCAAAAAAACCCCACCCAAAACCAGAAAAACAAAATCCAAACACACTGAGATGCAAGACAAAGCATTTGCATCTTTGGATACCTGATTTGATCCTGTCATCAGGGAGGTAGACACCAGCTCAGAGACTGTGTGAAATTATAGACAGAAATCACAGTAAAAAATGCTAAAGGCAGTGATCAGACTAAAAGGTTCATTGCAAGGAGAAGGTAGTAATACTGCACATTAATGAAAGCCTGGACCTATCACCTGCTGTAATAATTATCATGCTAATATGGGGGGTTGCCTCGGTTTGTGGTTTTTGGCATTCCCATTACTACCAGAAACTGCAAATTCAAACACTCTATGTGTAACATAAATGAAAAGATTCTCACCTTAATGCCGTGCAGGAGAAATAAATTATGTTAGGTTTTCTTTTTTTTTTTTTTTTCTTTTTTTCATTTTCACTTTTAAATTTCCTTTGACTGGGTGAACCTCAGGCTATGGAAATGCACACAGGCATTGTAGCTACACAGATACCAGCATACAAATCTCTTCTGTGCAGGAAACACATCAACACTAATCCATTTTCTGTACGAAATGTAAAACTTCACATGTTCTGTTCAAGCTCATTACTGACTAGTATCTTAAGCTTGTCAAGTGTTCTAAAGGAGCTTTCCAAGAGAAGTTTGTAGTTAAGCATATGGTAAGCCCGTCCAGTCCATATGACTGGTTGAGCATCGACCACTACTGTTGATACAGTTTCCCTCAATATTATGACAGTATTTGTCAATGAAAATTAAATTGCTGTCAAACTTTTCCCACTAAACTTACAGCACAGCACTCGGAGAGAGCCAGCTTCATGACTCAAGCCAATAAGGCCTCTTCTAAACGCTCCTCTTTTTTAACCATTTGTGCAAAATTCCCTGTGGATTTTTTTTCTGACTTTTGCAATAACCTATAAAGGCTTTCCAGTGTTTTTTGTGGAAAAATTCTGTGAAGCCATATTTAATGCATTTACTGTATTTTCTTGTAGTCTGTGAAAACCACACACACCAATATCTGGGCAGGTGCTTACAGACTGTAGGATGGGTGACGACACTGTGCCAAACTTGAGGAATCACACATGGATGCAATGTGTCCTGCCCATGACAACAAATATCTGCTTGAAGTTCGTATTTTGAGGGGAATATTCACATAATGAGAAAAGCCTGGAAAAGCCTAGACCAGACAGGTTCAAAAAATGACAATCACAGTTTTATTATCTTTGAGATAATTCAGAGGAGTTGGTGAAATATTGCATGTTTTAAACAAACACTTTAACTTTGTTTTCAAATGCTGAAAAACAATCTCCACAAATAAAATACTCTATAACTTCCTAAGCAATCATCTCAATGAAGGCTGTTTCTTAATCAATGTTAAACTTAAAAAAAGGGGGCATTATAGCTATTTCTCTGTTTTTTCTTTTTAATATCACATTAAAAAAAGGTGTAATAGAAGATGCCAACAGTGAATAAGCAGTCTGGGAAGAAAAAAAATATTGATGTGGATACCAAGAATGCAAGAATGGCATTAATTGCAGTAGGTACTGAAAAAGAGTTGCTGCTTTAAGTTGGTGTTTTACCATCTTCCTTTACATATGAATTTGGTCTCAGCTATTGGAAAATACTTCTAAGACTGATTTATATAATCATTCTGGAATTGTACTTCTTTGCTCCCATTCTCCTCACTACATCTCTCATTAGCTGCAGAGCCAGTGCCTCAGGACCAGCAAACCAACACTATGTGACATTTGCTAAAACGTGCACCACCAGATTTTAGAAACTGCCCCTGCTGCTGGTGTGCCTGTGGTGGGGAGCAAGTCTGAGATTGGGCTGGGCAGACCCCACTGAGGACATCCCAAAGTGTGTCTCACACCTGGCACAGGTGATTTTCAGAGGCCAGGGAAGGCTAAGCTGCCAACCTCCCCTGGGAGGCTCCCTGGCTCTGCTGGAGGTGCCTGGGAGGGCTGGTCTGCACGATGCTGCCATGGGGATAGAGGCTCTCCAAGCCCAGAACCAGGAGGGGCAGCTGCAAGCCCAGGGACCACCTCACCCTGGGACTTTTGTCTGCAACTCTTATTGTGTTATTAAAGCAGTCCTACTCAAACAGATGGGCACTCTTTCCATCCAAACACAGGAGATAGCAAATACCTTACAGTTCCATGTCCTTCCACAACCAGGTGCTTCAGTCTGATTTTTCTACTCTAACAGATCAAGTACATGTGGAAATTTTTATGCAGTAGAAAATCAGAAGTCAGGATGTTTTTTTCTTTTCTAGTCTGGGGCTGCAGAAATACAAATCAGCAGCGGTGAGGCTTTTCTCTTTTAGGGATCCTTTTGTAAGGGACAGGGGATAGTGCTCAAGGTCATTGGCTTTTGTGTTTTTGACGAAATTATTTGTCTGCTCTTAAATTCAATGGGCAATTTCAGTAGCAGCCACTTCCAAAAGCCTAAATTTGGCAGTTTGTAATACTTAGTCAGTCTGTTGGGAAGGCAGCAATGTCCCTAAAATACAGATATGGAATTAAAATATGGAGCAGAACAATGACTCTATTTGTCTCTTATATGGAGACACATACACAGAGATTACTCAGATGGAAAAAGGGATATAAGAAGAATCCCAGAAATGACAAGTGCACATTAAGCATCATCATGTTTTAGACTGAGATATTTCTTTGAGAAATTATTTGCAACTCGGAGCTGTACCTCTGCAGCACACACATGGCTTGGGTATGATGAGCAATTGGAGCAGAGATTAGCTGGAGACTCTAGCAGAGAAAAATGGGAGAAGGCTGATACATATCTATGTTCAAAGGTGATAATGTCACCCTGGCCCATCACAATTTCAGTAGGCTGATGGTGGAATTTAAGCCTCTCTCATATCGAGTACACAAAGAGGTACATCTTGGCAGTATAACAAAAGCCAATGTGGGTGGCAAGGTAGCTGCAAATTTAAGCATGAATGCTCTGGATGTGGGGGCTTGCACCTGATTACCAGATGCTTCAAGCAGATGGCCAGGGAGAGGAGAGAACAAGGCTCATGGTTGCTTTGATAGGGTTACAAAAAGCACCAAAACCAGGAAACAGAAAAAAAGGAAACTTCCCTGACTGCACAAGGTATTGGATCAACAGGGCCACAGAGACACAACACACTCTGCATCAGATTTTGGAGGTGAGTCCCAGAATCAGGCTGGTGGTTCAATATCAGCAGCAAGACTCATTGAAATGGGGTTCAGGAGAGGGGGGCAAAATTACATATATATTATCACCATGCAGAATAGGGAGCTGTTGTTTAAATACAGGATATTCTTGGGGTTTTCCACCTTGGAAGAGGTCCTCAATAGGTGGTTAGCACTGATGCATCATTTAGTACATGTGGGAGTCAATATAGGCTATTTCTCTGGGGCTGGGACTGATGCTTGTAGGAATGCTTCCCTACAATAGTCAGAAGTGCCAGAGGTTGTGGGAAAAAAAAATTACAAAAGAAAAATCAGAAAGCTCATTCTGTTCAGTGGCAAGGTTTTGAGAAACAGCATTTCAGCTTCACACAACAAAGAGTACAAATCTGAGAATTTGACTCTACTTCACCCTGATGAGTAACCAGACAAATTTCAGCTGAGCAATCCCCCTCAATGACTTGAGCAGCACTGGTGTAATGGGGTGCCTGATCCTGCCTCAGGACCTTCTGATCTGGCACTGTCAAAACACGACCCTGGCTGGAGCAGGGGACAGGGCACCTCCAAGGACAGCCAGAGCCTTCCTGCCCTGATGTCCCCACGATGCAGTGAGGGAGAGGGTTACAGAGCTGGTGTAAACCGTGGGTAACCAGTGACCTGAAAGCATTAAAAATCTGTGTTCATCACATTTCTCAGGAGGAGGTGGCTTCAGCTGAGCATCTTGGCTAACCTCCCACTCTGATCACTGCACCCTGCCAGCTCCACTGCCCTGTGTCCTTTTGGTTTAGTATTTTATTCTCCATAATTCCTTCCTGGTATTTCTGGGCAGCATGCAGGATGGAGGGGAATGCTCTCTGAGGGCACCACCAGCCACCAAAATGGTTCTTCCACACCTGAGCACTACAGAAACATATGGCAAAGGTAGAAACAGGTCACCAAACACCCAAATATGGCATCCAGCTGACACAACCCCCATGGACCACGCAAGGCAGCGGGCTCGGGTCCTCATTCAGAAACACAACTTCATGCTCATGCTGCCAATCTCCACAAACCTGCATTTACACCAGAATAATAGATGTTTGACTGATGATGGCAGTTTTAAAATACCTAAAGTGCTGTAATGGAAGCACAGAGCTGTGGTCAGGAGAGATGTAAGGTGGTGGCACGTTGCCTTCATGACTGCTGAGCCCAAAAGCCCCATCTTCCATCTCTCTGGTGGTGGCAAACCATGATCAAGAGGTTTGGTGCCTCCAGACAGGGATGTACAGACCCTCTCTGAGAAGGCTCAGTAGGGAACTGCCACCCCCTCTGCCACAAATATGCACAGAGAGAGGGTTTATGAATTCCTCACCCCACCCCAGCCATGGGCATGCTTTATTTGACAGCCAAACAGGGCCCATTCTGGGGGGCAGTGCCCTCCTCTCCCCACACTGCCCACTGGCACTCGGGGGAGGCAGAAAGGGTGGCAGGGAGGGAAGAAAGGAGAACCTCACTCGCTGCGGCCTCTCCTCCTCAGCATGTTAATCATTACAGCTCATCCGCTCAGCACCACTTTTTCCTTCTGCACAAATAATTAAGAAACACCTGTGTTCTTTTCATTCAATAACACACGTTTCAGAGAAAGCCGCTCTTTTAAGCTTAGATTATTTTCTGTGACCACGATTCAGCTGACAAAATAACAATGACTCACTTTGCCAAGGACTGAGGAAGGGGGGGGGGGAGGGGGTGAAGGGAGAGGCTGTCAACCCTGCATTAAAAATAAAAATATCAAATAAACATTATTGAAAATAAAGAAAGAAGCCACCTTAACATTTATCTCCTTCAAAATGGCCGGTGCCCCCATGCAACTTTGAAATCTGAATGAACTCCTGGAGGTGACTCTTTGCCAACATTCGTGCCTATGCCAGCTTTCTCACAAACGAACAGCTTGTATCTCCATGAAAACCAATGGATGGAACAAATTGTATTAAATTATGTAAAATGATACTAAAGAGCACAATCTACCAGTAAAAAAAAATATTTAAAAATTGGAAAAATCTTGTTTTTATAAATTTGAGAAAATTGTAGAAGATAATTGAGGGGGGGAAATGTTACATTTTTATTACACTTAAAGGGATGTCTCGTGGATTTAAGCAGGAAATGAGATTTATTCTCTCATAGGTCAGAAACACATAATTCTTTGGTGCCGTTGACACCTGTGAGTTATTTAGCCTTCCTCATACTTTAGTATGTAGAGAAATCCCTTCTCTATGAGGCTGAGCATAGCCCTGTGACAGTCTCAAATTGTCCCTCCCCATCACACTGTAGGAGCTGTCAGCGCACATTATGTATCCAAATTTCTTTTTAGTTCTCAGAGACCCTTTCTGGAGGGGGAGGGGGATGCAAATAACAGTAATCAGCACCAAATTTACTATATCTTCAGAAAATTATTAAGGATATTTTCAGCACCTATTGGAGACTTTTATAATTTAAATATCCTGATGTGTCCATTCGAAGAACATTCCAGTAACTTTGCCTGAAATGGGTTTTAAATTGATGATTTCCAAGCATGAGTCAGTTAATCATGAACAAAAAGATCTGACTATTTCTGTATCCAGGGTGGTGGAGAGGGTGAGGGTGTGAGAGCTTTTGGCTGGTTTGAGGCTTTAAACGACACTCCACTGTCATACAAGAGGGAGTCAAAATTCAGGGTTTTGTTCTGACAGCCTGTAGCCCACAGGGAGCCCCCTGGCACCCCAGCCTCATGCAGGGCTGTGCCCACAGGTTGCAGGCAGATTTTAGAAAAGAAGTTCATCCCTGTGATGGCAGCAGGATGTGGCCATGGGCTGGTGGCCCCTGGTGGAGTCCTTCTGCTGCAGGCAGAGACAGAACATCCCCCAGGGCCAGGGGAGGTGGTCAGTGGGTCAGTGCCCGGGGCCACAGGCAGGGCTCCCTCACCTGCCCGGATCCACTGACAGGGCCGAGAGATGAAAAAGTCTCTGGTTTATCCTGACTTCAATCAAAGAGACAGGGCACCATTAATCCAGTTTTAAAAGAAAGACGTTTGTCTGCATGTGTCTAATTTTTAATTCCCCCCCCACACACACATACACACCCAATCCCTTCTTCTACTTTCTCCCCCCTCTCCATTGCACAGCCCTGAAATGCAGACTCATGATTCTGGGCTGCAACAGATAGTTAATTTATTCTGCAACTGCATTAACTCAGTCTACATCTAAACCTTCCTAACCTAACTCTGGATGACTATGCCACATGACTGAGGGTTAGCTTGAACCCTCAGTTCTGCCACATCGCTCTCCACTGGAGATCTTTGCAATCCTAAAAAAAAAAAATAAAAATAATAAAAAAAACCTTCTGCAGCCAGTAAAGCACATACAAGAACCGCTCAGCAGGACAAATGAGCATTGTAGCTTCCATAGTCACATACGCCACAGGGAGCCTCAACTAATTTCCACTCTCAATAGAGCTTATACAGACCTGGAAGCTTAAAATTGTTCCCGTCTTTCCAATGAATAACACTGGGATCCTGTAAAAAAGACACTCCTTTCCTGAAAGGCAAGAGGAATTTGAAGGCCTGGGGGCTGCAGTTGGAGAAGTTGCTCTGCCCCTTCCCTACCCAGCTACAGGGTGGCTGGCAAAACCAAATACATCAAATAAGCCACATGGGCTTTCCTGACCACCTCCACTGCCAGCAAAAGAGCCCACTGGGACTGGTAAAACCTGGGAGCTGAGGCCAGCACAGCCTTCTGGAAAAGGGCAGCATGCTTGCTATTTTTGCAAACAGGTGGAGCTTAAGAGCTGGCCCTGAAGGGTTAATGCTTGGACTTGACAAATTTCCCCATCTCTGTGATCCAGTCACCACCACAGCCTACCCTCATGACTCACAACAGCTGGAGCTGCTAAACTGGCAGCGTCACAGTGTGGCATCAGGAAATTTAAGATAAAAAAGCATATACAATTTGCAAGAAATCCTAATAAATTCTGGAAACCGTAGACATGTAAATCTCCAAGCGCTAAAAAAGCATCCTGCTAGAGAAACTATTTTTAAAAAAGGCTATTAGGAGGTGTGAAAGCGAAGCTGTCTATTATGTTTCTAAAGAAAGGCACCAAATGCTTATTTTTCATCCCAGTGAGTTGTGAGTGCCCGTTTTTGACAGACAGTTAGCACAAGGTCACTGCCAGTCAGCGGGCTCCCGGCCAGCAGAGCCTCCCGGACATCAGAGGGACCAGGCACTTGGGGAGAAAATTGAACTTGCTGCAACAAGGCTGGTTTAGATCATCTCAATGAAACCTGATCCCAGCTGCTGTTTTCTGGGTTTCTCTTCCGTACCTTTTCTCATGCAGCAGGATAATTTGATATATTTTTTTCATCGCTAAAATCCAGCAGCTCCTCTACTTACGTGGTTTTTTTTATGGGGTAAATTGAGGGAATAAAGTATAATAATAAAAAAAAAAAGAGATGGGGAAAATATTTCCTTCCCCTCTGTGGGACTCCCACTGCAGACAATGCAAATCCCACAACACATGTTTGCAGGGAAATCAGAGCACACTCAGGGCTAGAAGTGCAAATTCGTCTCATCTAAATGATTAAACTAGTAACAGTTATAAACAAAGAGCTTTTTATCCCACTGATTTCGGGACGGGTTAGTGCTTTTCTCCAAACAGTCTTCAAATAGTTTATGCTAACCAAAATATCCCTCCAAAAACAGAGCCATGCAGTGACCAAATAAACAAGAAGATTACTCCAAGGGGGAGACGGCAGCACACGAGGGGAATCCAGACTTTGCAGGGTTGTGCTGAGATCCTGACAAACCCAGCGAGCTCCATGGTCACATTTTTATCTATACAAAAGTTCTTATTTAATTTTGTGTCCAACCTGCATCAAAAATGGCACACCTGGAAACTCCTTCCTTCTGCTTCAATATCTATGCTTTCAGCCAAAAGTGCCCCGAGATTTCTTTTTTTTTTTTTTTATATTTTACTATCTAAACACTTAGGTTTGCATATTTATTTATTTAATTTTAAAAAATCTAGAAGGAGATTTGAGAAAGCAGTTATGAAAGGAGATAAAGGACTCTGTGGTAAAATTTCATCTTCACCAGTTTTCCATAAACCCCTCATAGTAAGAACCCCACAGTCCCCAGTCCTCATGCCTTCTGCTTCCTGAAGGTATGGGCACATCTAGACCTTTACTAACTATTTCCCTGAGTGCCAAGAGGAAATTTCCTGGTCAAAATTGAAAAGCTGCTCACAGAGTTCAGGAATCAGACCCACAGTCTGTAGTAAAACTGCAGCAACACCCTTAATTTACTTTCACATTGACTTCTCTTTTTTTTTAAATATTAAAAACATATTTCATCATTACGAGCTACATTTCCATTCACACACCTTTTTCATTATTTTTTATCAGCTCATCTAAAATGATACACCAAGTGCTACCTAAAGAGCCAGTTTAATATTAGTTCTTAGACAGAAAAGATCTGACTCTGATTTTGCTCAGAACTCACTTCCATGGAGCCATTGGAGTCACACTGGTATAAAAGTGATGTAAATAAGAGCAGGATCAGCTTACAGATGTTAGGCAACAGAGTAAAAGAGTACATTCACACAAATTCTTACAGGTAGAAAACTCTATGCCTGTGTTGGAAGTGCTATTTAAACACACAGCAGTTGAATGAACAAAAGAATGCCTTTTTTAAAAAAAAAAAATGTCATTTCAAAACACCGTGAGAGCAACTGCTTTCTCTCCCAAATGTTGCCTGAAAAATCCAATGTACTTGGACTAATAAGGGCCTTTTCCAAATTCAGTGCTTCTAAAAATATGAGTCTACCATAAAAACACTTATACAGGTGATACTCAGTTTTTTCATCAGACTTTTATGCAAGAAATAGGGCTTGCATATTACACATTATTCAAAAAGAATAATTAAAGTCCTACATGGACACATATCTGCCTCAGGGCAGACCTTTTATGTTGTTTTGCATTCCATGTGTCACTCAAAAGAATTGCAACTGGGAAATGATGTTGAACTAAAATAAGACAAGAACACATTGACTAAAATTATACCCTGTCCAATTTGCTGACACCCCTTTAGACATCTTGCCATGATTGCTCTGGTGCAACCACTGTTCTGTGTATGGGTGACATTTAAACTGAGCATAGTTGTACACTGAAATCAAATAAAGGATTTGAGGAGTTTTTTTTCCTTCTCCTTTTTGATACTGAAAAGTACATGGGATTTGAAAGCAGAAGAAAAAGGACATACTTTGAGCAGTGATCTGCTTTTGTTATCCTGTCTAGGAAAAGCATTGTTGGTTTTCTACAATTAATATATTTGTGTGAGAATAATCAGATTAGGAGCTTGAACCTTCAGCTCTCATGTGCCCAAAACTCCTGCAGAAGTTAATGGGGGGTTTCAGCTCATGAGGATAACAGGGCTGAGCCTTTATTCTGCAAAACCAGATTTCCCCCAGGCTTGACAAGTGAGCATGTTTAAGTAGCACATTCTTTGTCTGGTTTGCCTGGTTCCAGTGGCTGTGGCCTTGGAGGCTGGGAGTGCATGGCAGCAGCACCTTCTGGGGGTCCCCTCATCCCTCCCAGCAGCAGCTCAGAAAGCCAGGAGCACAGGATGAAAACCCTGGGATTTTTATGACACATTAGAGCCTTTTTTAAACCACTTAGAGCTAAATTTAACACATCCTCTGCATGCTACCCATCCCACCTTTCCTTCCCACCTCTAGCCTTCTCTTCGGCTGTTTTGTTTTCTCTTTCATTTCACTCACTTCCTTAATTAAGTTGATAATGTAATTATGTCACAGCTGTAGCATCCTCCTCTTGCAGAGGTGGCTGGATTTCTGTAACTTCAGCCTGTTTGATGATTGAGTGATAGATACAGAGATAATTGTAACTTTTCAGAAATCTTATTTATAAGTTGTAAAAGGAAGGCACTGGCTACAGCACAAGGGGGATTAATGTTTGGTATCAAGTGGGTCTTGCTTGCTCTCCATGGAAAGTCAGAGCTATGCAGGGGAAGGAAAGCAGCAGGGAATGAGGGTTTTTAACACAGAATTCTTGAGTGCTGGGAGAGGGAAAGCACTTCAGCTGGGGGAGGGAAAGAGACCTTCATCTTTCAGTAATTGTCAAGGCAGAGGAAAGAAAGCAGCCAGTTCAGTAAAATCTCAGCATCATAACCCTCCCCTCCTCCCAAAAAATACACAAAAGGTGTTGCATTGAGCTTCTGTACATTCTCAAATGGAAAAACCTGATACTCTGAGCAAAGGGTTCAAGCTAATTTGACAGATAACCTGTAATCAATATATTTGCCTTCCTATTTTGCTAAAGCGTAGAATTTCCTGTGATGTACTTGATATATGACTCTTAGTAATGAAAGAATACTATCCCTGACCTTTTATTACATATGGAAATATTAAAGTGTTTTACATCAACACATCATGGCATATTAATAGGAGACAATCTAGGGGAACAGTTAACTGAGAAGAGGAAAAAGCTTCATCAACTACTCCAATTTCCAGAAGAGGATCAGAAGTACTTGCCCGTATGAACAAACAAAACATATCTACTGGGAAATGTAAACAGAGTCGGTGTGAATCATGAGACCCATCATGTTTTGGAGCAAATCTGCAAGCACATGCATATTCCAGAAATAAAATCTATTAGCAGGAGGTCAAGGTTGCACACTGAAGCAAGTAAAGAGCTAAAACTTGGCCTATCTTCTTTTGACGCTGGCTTGCTCGCTCCATCTCTCTTCATGAGCTACCACTCTGCTATTCTTGATATTCCTCATCTTTCAGCATGCACTTAGGAGACTCTTACATGGAAACCAAAGTTCTCCTCGCCATTTCTACATGTGCAGCACAGCCTGCCTTCTCTTCCAAGTGCTGGGGGATGGTTACTAAAAATACCGCTCTGAAACATTGCCATGCACACACCAAACTTTGATCTTCCAAGCTTTTTTACACCAGCTTTTAAGGCTACAATCCTTGTTGATGCCTGTATATATTTCAGTTGAAAGGAGAGAAGTGGGGTGTCTTTCTCTGACACATCTGATATTCTGCACAGATTTTGTCACACACAGCACGTGCACAAAGTTTTCTGAAGCTTTTTACAGAGCACGCTCTCCCAAGGAGTGAGATGCTTCTGGGGTTTAGCACCCAGTAGGGCCAGCATTAAAATAAGACAGATTCTCCTGACATGACAGGATACCTCTCTGCTGGTGCCGGGCCTCCATGGGATCAAAGACATCCACCTTGGGTATACCTTCAGCCAGCCTTTCATCTGCCTCAGATTTCCCCACCAGCAGAAAATCTCTAGGTTTGCACAGCTGCAGGCCAGGTACAGCCATAACTTTTACCAGGATCTTTGACCATCTTGGGTCTGACATGTGGTCAAGTTACAAAACAGGCTCTGACATACACACACTGCTAACACAGCTGTCTCTCTCTGAAAAACACATTATAGGAGTGGTTATTCTTAAGTTTCCCAACCCAGAAAAGAGATGCTCAGGTGCTGAGAATTCTGTGTGGTTTTCTACAGCTTCAGGGAAACAAACAGTGGGAACAGGATCACACCTGTTGTTGTTTTGGTTTTATGGTGTTTGGGAAGATGATTCCTCGCAGGCAGCTGTAACCAGCTGAGGTGCAGAGCGGCTAACAGGCACTGCAGAACTTTTTAGACACATCTACCTTTGTCCATTTGTCTGTTCAGTAACCAAGAATCAAAGACGAGTGCATCAACTCCTCTGCATTTGGTGGACACTGTTTTTGATAATGGAATCACTCTAAAGTCAAGTGAATAAGCAATGTCCAGAAGACACTTTGAGAACTTTTAAGCCCTGTTAGGATAATACTGTTGGGCAAACTTCACAGCTAGACAGCATGGATACTTCATTGCCATCTCCATGTCACCACAGCTTTAAGGCTGTGTTTACCCTGCATCATTTAGGTCTGCCTCTTTAAAAACTAGAAGTAGAGAGGGAAAGAGAAAACACCAAAAAAATCTCCCTGTAATGCCCAAAGTGTGATAACCTACTGTGGTCAAAAACAACAGAGAAACGATTGAAAACTTCAGGTCATTTTCACATGACTGCATTGATTCTCAGACAGAGAGAGTTCCTGAAAATGATCACAAGCTCAATCTTTTTCATATTTCAGGGATTCCTGTGTGGACTGAGATGGAGGCAGTTGTGCACCCCTTTGGAGTGGAGGGGAAACTGTGCCCTCTACCATGCAGGCAAACCAAAAAGTGAGTGATGCAGTCTTCATGGGAGGACTCCATTACCAACTGCCTAAAGAATCTTCTTGCTACTATAAAATGGAAATTATTTGTAAAGAAGGGTTAAAGGCCACATGCAGGCATTCACTGGGAATTATTGACATAGGTATGACATAGAAGATAGCCAATCAAAAAGCAATTTTGTAAACATTGTTATTAAATAGTATGGTAATTACGTTAAGTACTGGAGGAATGTCAGGGTCATATGGGAGTTTTGTTGGTGTCACAGTTTTTTTATTTGACACTTAGGGGATCAATGACACTTAGTATATTTATTCTGAAATGTGAGCTCTGTCGCCAGCCTAGAAGCTAATTCACATACCACACACTACCCCATACTTATACAGAAATAATTTCTGATTTTTATTTCATTCACTAAGTATCCAGCAATGCAAGCGTCAAAGCTCTCCACACATAAAAGTATGGAAGTAATTAGGGATTATGTGGTAAGTGTACAAACATAGTTTATATTACTGTGTATTAGAAAGGACCCCTTTTATAGCTGCCTTTGTCAATTTGACAGAGCAAAGGGTTTTAATGTACTGTAATAAGAAATGTAAGAGGGGGCAAAGGACAGAGTGACTGTGATGCCTGTTTGTAAACTGCCTGGCCCCAAGGTCCTCCCTCTCTCCTACTCATCCATGCTCCATGCTTATTCTATGGTCATACACATTTTAACCCAGTTAATAGCAGGCTGGTGAGGGCAAAGGCTGGGGGACATCCCTTAAATGCACGTTGTCAGCTGCCTCCAGAGCTTATAGCAGTGCTTCCCAAAGACACCATGCTACAGATGAGCAGCAGCAAAACTTCCTTGATAAAACATCTTACAAAAATATTTTACTTTATTTTTACTCTAGGCCACAAGTCCACTCAGGATCAGGTGACTGACTGGAATAAAAAAATGTAAAAACTGCCCGTGAGGTGAGCAGACAGGCAAGGTGACGTGCCAGGCAAGGCCCTGAGCTGACATTTTACGAGCTTGAAATTTGTAACTGGGGGTTCCCGTGTGTTCTGTGGCTTTGTGGTGGATTTGTTCCACACCTGTTCCTCATCAGGAGCAGAGGGAGCCCTGAGAGGTGCACAGCCCAGCTTGGAACACCTCACCCCAACCAGGCCACTACCCTGCTCCCTCCCTTTAATGAGAACCAGGTCTGGTACAAATGTTCCTGCAGCCTTCCCATGTCCTCCACAGGGGCAAGGGGGAGCATGGGGGGATATGGAGTGGTATTTACTACTCAGAAGGACAACAGCATTCTCCACTTCACATGGCATGGAACTGTGTTTGAACCTCTCTGTGCTGTGAGCAGAATGGGCACCTCTCATCCTCCCACGGGAGAGGCAGCCACCCCTCTGCCTGCCAGCCCCACTCCTGCCGTCAGCTTGTGCTACACCACTGAGCAAACTATGCCAAACTATGCCAAAGTCGTAGGTAGCACTAGACAGAGCTTGAGTGGCAATCCAGCACTGGAGTTCCAAAATGTTTTACCAAAACCGGCACAGAGCTGCCTTTGCCACCCTCTGTCCTGTGGCATGGGAAGCTCTGCCACAGCTGGACAGGGAATTGCAAAGGGCTCTTGCACTTTTCTTTTACCTTTCATGCCAGGTTCATCCCCAAGATCTGCAGTGCACAGCCCAAAGCCTGGAATAAAAATAAGGCCTCACTTCAAATGTGAAAAATCACATTTTACTGTGATTTATGCAGTAGATAACATGTTCTGGCTGCAGATTGACTGAATTGGTGGTCCCACATTAAATCTCTAATCTGAAGCATGCAGAGGCTCCTCAGCAGAAGTTTGCACTGTGGCATAAGTACTTGCTAGGAAAGCAAATAATCCAAAAGGCAACTACTTCCAGAAACAACATTAAACAAATCAGCATTTCTTGATGCTCTGGAAACACAATAATTTAATGTGTTGATAGCTGCTTGGCACTTTGGAAAATCAGGAAACTGAGTGAGATACCCCTTCTGCATGGGGGGTTTTAGCAGCTTTAGTCCTGGAGTTCCAGTGCCCCAGAACTCTGTCTGTGGTTTTGGTACAGAGATAATAAATCCAGGCTTTGATAGGGAGCTCACATTTAAAAATAATGTCACTGATCTCTATTTGGCATGCAGCAGAGATGTGGCAAGCATGATGAGAACAGGAGAAAAGATCAGTCACCAGAAAAAATAGAGTACAGGAAACAGGTGATAGCTTTAGTATAATGAATTCCCTAACTTAAGTTCTAAGTTTATTAATTACAGACAGACATAGGTCTAGGTGGTATGATTTAAATACTCTATTTAATTCAGCATTAAGAATTTGGGGATGTTCAGGTCTTGTCACAACTTTGAGAACTTCAGCTCCAAGCTGGGCTCAATCAGCACATTGCGTCCCCCAGGTTCACCCCCAAATCCAAGCCCTGGTAGTTACCTCCCACCCACACCACCCCATCTCCAAACTTTCTCTTCAACATCTAAATGTTCACACTGTGCTGGGAGCACAAAACATCTGTGGGATGTTCTCATTCACACACCTCAACCACATGGCTTCAGCATCTTTCCTTGAATAAAATGGAGACCCATTTAATCTAAATAAAGTCAATCAGTCAGTCTCAGTTGAGGAAAATTACATAATGTCAGTCTGTGGTCACAACATCCCCCTGGGGATGGGAGGTGTCTTCATGCTGGGCAAGACAAACCACACTTTTTGTCAAGTGGCAGCACTGTGCTTCTCATTTATCTAATTCCATGCACTCCTGGATAACCAGCACTGTTACACAAAGACTTAACTACTACTGAAATACTGACTGATAAGAGCAATAGCCAAGAAACCAATGGAAAAACTGGAGACTTAAGGGTGATCACTGCAGAATTGAAAAAAAGAATGCATATTTTTCATATCAAAAGAGTACTCTATCTGAAAGCCTAGTTCTTATCTACTGCACAGCAAAAATGCAAGCCTCAAAGACAAAATTCTCCACTTTTCTGTTTCAACATATTCAGAATGTAGAGAAGCATATTCAGGAAGTTTCTATATTTGATGATCTTTTTCCATTCTAAGTTTCTAATTAGTACTATGCCCTATTCTGTGAGTTTTATTTTCAGCACTAGAGCCAGCACACAACACCCAGAATGCCTATCCTTCAACCGGATAAAAATATGTACGTCCACATTCATTCTGTAGCAACAGATCCTTTTTTATCTGCTTGCTGAGGATGTGGAGCTGGATTGACCAAACACCAGAAGCTCAGAATCTCTTCATCCCTTCCCATTTTATTACAGAAGCACTTTAACTGGTGACTGTCATTGAAGGCAGAGAGGTTTAACAGGGCGTGCCACACATCCAAGCACCACAGATATTTTGAGACTTGCAGGCAGGGAGGGTTTTCAGTACCAGTTCCTGGTGCTGCAGCTAAGCCCATCTGCCTGCCCTCCAGGGGCTCTGTCCCACACCAGTTTTACAGCACCTGCATACAGTTTGTACAAACACTTGTCTCCTGTTTTTGTTCTAAAACAGTCTGCCCCAACTCTGATATGGAACTTTGAGTGTTTGGTTAGGACACCACAGAGCAGCCTCATGCTTCCCCCTACCCTGCCAGAATATTGCCTCCAGTCTTTTTCCATCCTGAGGACAAGGGACATTGCTCAGTCATTCCACTCCAAAACCTTGCCTTCCCACTTTCACACTCTGCAGAGGATCCCCAGAAAGTTACATCGATTCGAAAGGGAGATGTGACCAACCCCCAAAAACATCTGAATCCAGAGAGACCAACACAGGTTTCTTTCTGTTGTTTCCTTTGCTGAAATTTAACCTCCAAGACAGCAGCAATTCTCACCACCACACAGGACTGGGGACAGCTGTGGCTGGCTGTGTGCATGGTCCCCTCCCAAGTACACCTGAAGGGCAGCTCCAGTTCTACCCACAATAACTACTTCCAGTAGAGATCACAGAGATGGCCAGACAAATAGCACAGCTCTCTGGACTTCCATGATCCGTACATCACCCAAGATGGGCTCCATTTGCTTTGACTCACACCCCACCACTCAGCTTTTTGATTCTGTCTGTTTAGTATTTAAGACTTTTTCCTGACTCCTGAAAAATCTGTCAGCAGGCTTACATTTGCATTCAACATTAACAAAGGAAGAGCTGAAAGTACAAAAAAAAAATCTTGGGTGTGGGGAAAGCTGGAGGGAGGTGTAATAAAATGAAGTCAAATGAAAATAAAACAAAAGAGGAACACAGTGCATAGCAGGAAAATCAAAAGACAAAATAAAAGATTAAGGAGTGCAGGTAAAGATAAAATTCAAAAACTGCTTTAAATGTTGATTCTCTCCCTACTGTTTTTGTTTCATGCAGTATTTTGATGCTAGCATCTAATTATTCTTTGCAGTGTTTTATCTCCCCCATTATAGTATCACCAGATTTTTTTTTATTGGCACTTTCCTTATTAATGATTACAACACCTACGTTTAAGGAGCTAAATGAGTTCTCTCTTTTCCTGAGCTGCAGAGAGGGGGGTCAGCAGAGAAATGAGAATTATTCTGTTGTATGCAGATGTGTTGTACTCAAAATTATTTTTGGCCATTGAAGTAGCTCCCACAGCTTGCTGAGGCAAGAGAAAGATTCCTCTCCATTCCTAGCTGTGACCCAGGAAAGTCAAGGAGATCTCCTTCTGCTCTCCAGTCAATCACAACAGGAATTTAACAAATCTTCCAGCTTCAGCCTAAAAGCATTAACAGCTTCCTTTTAAATACCTGTTCTTAATTAAACTCAGCTTCCTTTTCAGAATCACGCGCACAGAAACATGTCCACCAACAGAACGCGTTTGCTTTTCCCTCTCTGCCGTGGGTCCTGATGCTTGCTGGAGCAGAGTGCACCAGGGAGTCTCCCCGAGCATCCCTCGGGTCCAGTCCCGGTGAGCATCGCCACCCGCAGGGCCCGCGGGCAGCCCGAGCATCGCTGTCCTCGGCAGCCCCGCACGGAGACAGCGCCTGCGGAGCGCCCGGGCGCTGCTGCTCATGATGAGCTCCGTCTGCCCGCGTTCCCAGCGGGCCGGGGCTGCCAGCTGCGGGGAGTGAAGCTGTGCTGGGGCCGGGGTGGCGGCTGCCCCGCCGCTGCCACCGCCGCTGTCACCGCCGGGCTCTGCGGGAGCGCTGCGCTCCCCGGGGAGCACCGCGGATGCAGCCGGACCTTTGCCCTGGCCACGGCCCCGAGGACAGGTGCAGGGCTTCTAGGGGGAGATGTGCAACAAATCTAGGCTGGCAGGAAAGCCCAAACACGGGAGAAATAATAATAAAAAAAATAAACAGGAAGTCGTATTTATTATTTACACATTAGGGCAGAAAAAGCAAGCCAGGGTGCAAATAACTACAGATAAACTTTTGCCAGGAGCCAGAAATTTTCTCACCTATGCAAAGTTGGCAACATGCTTCAAGCTTACTACTTTATTTTTTTTTTTTTTTTTTTTTTTGTCATTTGGAATCCAAAATATGTCTGCTGTGCTCCCCACACAGGGCACAAGTTAGGCTAATATATTGGTTTTGACTGTGGCTTTCATATGCTTTGGATTCTTAGGTATTACAAGGGCCTTAGTAAGTAATTAGAAGAAATGAATAAAGATCCATATAAATGTTGTTCTAAGTTGCTGCTTAGTAAACCACTATATATTTAGATTACAATAAATAAATTAAATTTGCCATCAAAGTTTCATGGCAAAGCCATAGAACTATCATATTGGAGAAGCAGACAGACAGACAGCCTGTTGGAGAGACAAAAGCTAAAGCTTTCTTAACATAGAAAATGTTCCATGAATAGGGTTAAATACTTAATGGTTGCTAGCAAAAGATAAGACAAATATTCTTTGTTAATATTTATAGAATCCCATCAGGAACTCTTTTGTCCTAGCATTGTTTCCAAAATTCAATCCCCTAGTTATATCCATCATTTTTCATGTGATTAAAGGAATCTAAATTTGCTGCCTTGTCTTGTAAAAGAGTAAAAAGTTAGATCTGTATTATTAAAGCCTCTTGGTTAGAGCAGCAAATGTAATATTGATAATCTATGGTATATAAGTCTAAAAAACCGACTGATCACACACACATGACTTATAAAATGCTATTGCTAAGAAGTTGGAGTCCAGGTAAAAGTAAGAGACAAATAAAATACTTCAAACTGATAAAAGGAAATAAATAAAATACTAGAAACCACTAGGGTAAGAAAAGGCAAAGGTTTTGGTGACAGGGAGATGACGTGGCTGCACTGCCTGGGGCAGGAGATCTTCTGCTGTGGGAGTGAGCCCTGACACCCTGCCCTGCACCCAAACAGGGAGCCACAGGGAATTAGGGAGGCAGCCCTGGCCATCAGAGGTGCCCTGAAAAAATCAGAAACATGCTCAGAGTGCAGGCAGAAACTGCTGCTGGATATCCAGCCATGAAACTTTTCTGGTAGGCACCAAACAGGCTGGATGCCTAAGGGTGGGCATGGGCAACCTGTGCTGAACTGAGCAAAGGGAATGCCAGGCACACTGAGGAGGGAGGGAGGGCACTGCACCCTTCAGACACCTCCAGAGAGGGCTCAGGGGCTGCAGTGCAGTCACAGCATCATCTCCCAGCGGGGCAGACCCCAGATCCCTGCCCAGCTCTGCAGCCAGCACAGTGGGGTGGGTGGGGTCCCTTCCCACACCTGTAAAATGGGAGCTGCTGTTACTTTTGGTGATAAAAATACACATTTATTTATTTTGATGGATATACAAAAGACTTCTCTCCATCTGCAGCAGACTGAGCACCTCAGTGCTGGTAACTAGCACCAATATTTGAGCCAAAGTGAGCACATCCCTGGGACAGATCAAGCAGCTGAGTCCCGAGGTGTGTGCTGCTCTGCTGCCCCCCAGCCCCTCCACCCAGGGCAGGCAGACCCTCGGGAGCAGCCACACCTCCAGCCCTGCCAGCTGGACCTGCCCGAGCAGGGAGAGGGGCAGGGGCAGGGCCACCTGACAGCTCTGTCTGAGGATCTTTATGCCAGACAGAAAAAAAAGAAAGAACAAAACCAATGTTTATTCTTTCACCTTTAGAAAACCAAGACTCAGTGTTAAATTCTTCCCAGCCTACTAAAAAGGTTTCTTTTTTATAAAACAGGCAAAAGCCAAGTCCTCATTGATCCAATTTTTATTTCTTTACCCAGAACTTCTTAACAGCTTTAGAAAAATAGATAATTATTGCAGTTAATTTCAGCAAAACAGTTCAAACTCATCAGGGCTGCACAAGTATAATTTACTACTCCTTCTGACTTATTGTTTTGACTAGATGTAGATTGATGATTAAAGTGATAAACAGTAACATTTTTATAAAATGGCTGACTCTGCCAATGGCAACTGAATAGGAAACATGCTGAAATAGCTGTGCTGTTATTGTGATTGTACTCAAGGCTGTCAACAAAGAATATAAGTATTTGACAAGGTGTTATCTAATTGTGTTTTTAAAAGCCACGATACATACATCTTTTAATGTGTCACTTTAAGCTGCAAGAGAATTTCTTTTATTAAAAAGTACAAAGGAAAAATGAATGCCTTGCATTTTCTTGTTTCTTTTTCCCAAGCTCTGCCCTTTTGCCGTCATTCGACAGAATATATTTGCTCTTTAGTCAAATTGGCTTTTATTTAAATGGTAGCCCAAAATAGCACAGCAACATTAGGTGTATAAGAAGAAAGAACAGTGTGTCCCACAGACAATTTTTATCTCAGCCCTGGTGGGAATTAACTGATCGAAACAGAAGGCTAAGAATAAAATCCTTTTGACGCTCAGAGTTAGTGAAACAGCATTTTGGAGCAAGGAAAAGGTTTGGCTTTTTGATTTTTTCATTTTTTTTTTTATAAGAGGGATCACCAGGAAAAGTATCTTCACATACTGCCTTTGGTATGGACCTGCAGTTCTTGTTTGGTTCATGCTACACACAAGCATCCTTACATCCAAAATACACCTGTCCTCAGAGAGCCCCTGTGAGCTGGGGAGGGGGTGCCAGCCACGCTGCCTCCAGAGCTGCAGCGTGGAGTCCAGACCAACTCAGCTCTCTGCCCCTTTCTCTGCTTGTAAGGGAAAACCTGGAGACCTCAAGGAAAGAAGGGATTTGCTAATGCTTTAGAACAAAGATGGAATCTCTGGGCCAAGGGCAGGAGCAGGGACAGGAGGGGACACTGGTGCAAGGGCTCTGCCACACCCCTGCAAAGAGCCATGGCTGGGAGGGAAGGAGGGAGTTAAAATGGACCACAGAGGGAATTAAATAAAGATGCTACAAAAAAGGGAAACTCCTTCTTATGTGTTCTTGCCTTCTAGGATGACAATAGCATTGTGAAACGCTGCAAGGCCTGGAGAGAGTCAGGGAGTGAGATGTTTGGAAACCCTCCCAGGAGGAGTTCACAATGTGGGGAGGAGCAGGGGAAGTGACAAGGACTGAGGGCACCTCTGAGCATCTCTCTGGGTATGGGGAAGGCAGAGCATCAAACCCCTTCCCTTTTCAGCTAGGTAGGGACCTAACACAACCAAGGAGGTGGGCCCTTGTGGAGTGGGAAGTCCTGATGGACCTACAACATCATCATTCCAAGAGTGTTCTCCACTGGACATCTGCTTGAGAAAGCCCTGGTCTTCACCAGGAGCCAGAAACAGACTCCAGCTCTCCATTAGCATTTGCCTTAGTGTTGACCACATGTGAGGAAGGGAGAACTTTGTGGCAAGGAAGATGGCAGTAGTATGGCACTTTTAAAAGTGTTTTTGGGTAAATAGCTGAGGGTCACACAGAGCAGCTCACTGATGCAAAATGCAGGCTCCCAAATTGCACTGAGATCTACCAATGTCATTTGCACACCAGTCCCAGCAGCACCACTGAAATATAGAGGTCAACTCGGTCTATTATGGGACAGCAACTTCTAATTTTTAATCCCAGTGGTATTTTAAGCACAGGATAGAAGTTAAAGGAGAAAAATCTCTTTGTAATGAAAGACACAGAGAGGTACCATCTGACCTGATTTTGCAAGGGAAGGTGCTTCATCCCTTCCTGGCCTGAGCACTGTGTGTTTGTTTGTCTTTGAAGATATATTTGCCGAAAGTTGTGGTGAATAGTCAGAGCTTCACTGTCAGAGGTTAAGAACATCTTTTCTAACACCTGATGGCCTGGGTTCACAGCACCTCTACAGATCATAGCTTAGCATTAATTTTAAAACTACCTCAGTATCAAATTGTTTTTTTCAGAGGGAGCTGAAAAACACTGTAAAGATACCTGAGTGGCTTCCAGGTTTTGTGTAAAATATGAGAGGCATTCTAGAAAATCCTGCACATCCTTCTGAATACAGTAGGGAAGTTGGAGGTCATGGGCCTGGGACAGCCACAGAAAATAACTGAATATGAATATGAAAAAGAACTGAAAAAACAGCTTATTGTTAATATAGGATCTCCTTTCTAAGTGGGGATCACAACTGTCAGATCTCTGGCCAGTTCTAAAAATCTCCAATTCAAAATCCTGCCCTTTATGTAGATGAACCAGGAGCAAAACACCCAACCCTGCCTTTGAGAGGAGTGCCAATGGTTCAAGGACTGGGGCTGGATGCTGAGTGCCCAGACCCCAACTCCCACAGCCCCATGACAGAGGAAGCGCCCTGATCCCAGGGAATGAGCAGTGCCCTGATCCCAGGGAATGAGCAGTGCCCTGATCCAGGGACTGAGCAGTGCCCTGATCCCAGGGAATGAGCAGTGCCTGATCCCAGGGAATGAGCAGTGCCCTGATCCCAGGGAATGAGCAGTGCCCTGATCCCAGGGAATGAGAAGTGTCCTCATGGACAGGGAGGCAGAGGAGCCTGTCCCTCACTGCTGAGGCACTGAAGCAGTGCTGACCTGTGTGGCCACTGCTGGTTTTTAAACAGCAGCTAGAGCTGGGTGCTCTGAAAAAAAGAGACAACACATTCAGGCCCTGCTAAGTGACCAAAGATGCACCTGCTCTTGGGAAGGACAAATCACCTGTAAGAACCCACAATGGTTGTGCAACTGTGACCTCCCACATGCTTACAGAAAATAAAAACTAGATTAACCAATGTGAAAGAAAACCATATAAACAACAACCTGTGCTTGTACTTTTTTAGCCAGAAATGTTAGAAATTATGTAGTACTAGCTACAATATAGGCCTAGGTCCATTCTTCCTACCTGGATTCTCAAGCATGTTCATAAAGAGGAAAAACAGTTCCATGTGAGATTTTAATTTTTAATAACATTTTGGCATTAGTTCTCTTTCAGGTGCTGCTATGCCCTTTAGTAGCTGGCTCCAAATAAATTACACTACTATAAAAGGTTTTACCACCCTTTACATGAGCTAGAAGTATGAGGAGTTACCTGAAGGCAAAGATAAAAGGTAATATAATTAGTTAACTTAATCTGAAGCAGAACATCTGACTCATTTGGGGTGCAGTCCCAAGGAAAGATCCTAATAAGTTAGTGCAGAGAAAGAGTTTTATATTCAAATGGACAAAATCATGAAGGAATGTACATACTTGGAGTCAGACCCAGAATTATTTTTATCATCTTTTGTCTTTCCTTTTTGTGTAACTTTTTTTTTTTCAATAAAGAACTGTAATTCAAGGGTGCTGCATTTTGTCATGATTTACAAGATGTAGCCAACATTTTGTGAACCTTGTGGGAATTTAAAAACTTCTTTGAATTTATCTGTATTTCAGAGAGAATCCTGTGAATCTGGATCTCCTTTGGAAGAAAATAAGGAAAAGACAGTCATAGGCTCCTGCATTAATTATGATATTTTTAGTTATTTAGCTAGATTTAGGAAAAATAAAGTCAACATACTGTAAATAAATTCTAAAATCCCCTAGCTTTGTGGTTTCTCAAACTGAGTCTCAGTGGAAGAGCTTCAAAAGCCACATAATTTCTATTACAAAAAACAGTAAAACAAAGATTTGGGCTGTCTTTTGGAATTTTTCAATCACTATATAGCAATGCTACCAATATCTAAAAAAGAAAAAAATCTTGTTTACAAATGTGTCAGGAGGAAGGGAGCCATTTGGGGGGATTTCAGTGTACAAAGACCTGGCCAGTATGAGAGCAGTGTAACAGCTTCAAAACCTTCCTCAGTATCGTGCAGAGGTGGGGTGAGCAGTAATGGCTCAGGAAAAGTGGCCTCATCTTTTGGTCAAACAATTCCAGTGTCATGCAGACAATTAATAAGCAGTCAGCAGAGTATGTAACTGGTGATTATCTGAACAAAGGGGTTTGCTTTTGCATTATTTCTCAGGACCTGGTGCAATATGTTGGAATTTTTAGCCTATTGCTCATTATCGCACTCATTTCCAGAGATCCTGTTTTAACTAAGACACTGTCAAAGTACTTACTTTGTTTTACTCTCTGTTCACTTTTTTTATTGAAGTCAGGAGGATTAGATACAAAATATGATCTGGCATTCTGTGATGAGAATATTCTTTCTTTGAAAGGATTCCTTTATTTTTAATATCTGAGCAGCTAGCAACAGTGAGATAGGGGTGTTCTTTCCAAGTATCTGCTCATCTGAGAGCTCCCACACAACAAATCTACATTTAGGACTTCTGTGTTCTCATCCAGAAAATCCTGGAGGGAGGGAGATGACGAGTACTGAGACTGCTTTAAGAGGCAGAGAACCTGTGTGGCTGCTGGTCCAGTCCCTGGCCTTGGGATGGCACATCCCACCACAGCAGGCAGCATTGCCATGGAGGAAAGGACAGCAGGGAAATGTAACTCTGCAGTCATCCCAGTTACCCTGCTGCTCTCTGCTTTGGTCACATTATCTTAAACAGTCCCTGTGACGAGCAGTGCTGTCCCTCTGTCAGTGGTGACCACTAATGATGGATAACATTCATGCTAAAGAGAGTACAAGACAGGGTGGAGGATGCTCTGCCTGGTTTGGGTGAGAGGAAGGTGGGGCAGCAACCACAGCTCCAGGCTGGAGCCCTGGGGAGGTTTGTCCCTGCCCTTTGGAGGAAAAACATAACAATACCAGCATGGGCACCTTAGCAGCAACACCACTGATTCCCAAAGTGAATTTCTCTTCACAAAAACAACTTTTGTGACCAGAGAGACTCCTAAGCTGACCAGTCACACCAGATCTAGAACAAACCAGCCACACAACTGGTGAAAGCAAAGGCCTTGTGCAGGGATCTAGCCTGAGCAGGTACCCTGTTTATGAGTCCACCAGGACCCATAAATAAAAAATAATTAAAATTATTTTTTAAATTATTTAAAAAGTATTGTTTCTCCAAGGAGTACAGTGCAGCCATGTCAGCTCTTCAGAAAACATTGCCATGTTTCACTTATGTCTTCCAGAGATGTATTAAAAGGGATAAGGACCATATTGTAGGATAACCACCATATGCCATTCACCCTTTGTTCTGGCTTTTTTTTTTTCTTCCTTATTTGTCAGGCTTGTTACAACTTTCTCTTGGAAGAGTGCCAATGTCAGAAGTATATACATTATCCCTTCTCTTGGCTTCTAGAGATCTGAGATAATCTCTTCATATACAGGACAGGAAGAAGTGTCCAGTGGGTAATACATGGTCACACTTCTGCTACTCAGCCTTGGGAGTATCTAATAACCCTTAATCCAGACTGGAATTTTTTTTTTAAGGCAAAAGTATTAGGACTGATAATTCACATCTTTAGGCTCATGGATAGTTCCCCTATTTCCATATTCATATTAGGACCTTTCAGGTGAAAGAAGCATTCTTATTTTGCATAGATTATTGGTGGTGGTGGATTGATTTCTTTTTTTTCAGGAATGCTTTTTTCCTGTTGCTTTATTAGCCTCAGTATTTTCCTTTTATTACTAGCACATTTCTGATTTATTGCAATGTGGGGCCAGCAAATAAGATTGTCAAAATGAGTGTGTGCTTGTTATAACCCACTCAAAAAAAATAAAAAGGATTTTAAAAGAAAATAAATTCAAGTCAGTTTTAATTTTGACACTGATTGATGCTGATATTTCTGACCAGTTTTATGTTGCACAGATTTTGAACAATATCCTCCTCTGATCTTCAGTGCTGTAGTTATAAATACTTGATAGCATTTTCATAAAAGGATCTTTTTACAATACGCTTAATGAGAGCTTCTGCTGAAGATACACAAGTAAAAAGAAACCCAGCTTAATATGGTGATAGTCAGATACTCAATAAGTGGCATGTGTTCTCAAAAACCTCTGACAAAAAACTTTCAATTATTATACCTGTGTCTTTCAGCACCACTTTACTGTATCAATTATTCATGTAACATCTAACTGAAAAATGTTATATTTAGCCATCATTTTAAAAATTCCCTAACAGTAGAACAACAGCTGATATGACCAAAAGATGGTCATTCATCACCTGTCTGCAATGATGAACCTGTCACAAACTGGGAAGAAAAAAGTTGGTTTTTTTCTCTTGGCTTAAAAAACCCTAAACCACAAAGTTTTTTGTGATTATGCGACATTTGCTTTCCATTTCCACAGCCGGTTAGGGTTCACAAACATGAAAATCCATTAGGGAATGGTACATAAAGTGTGACCGATCCTTGTTCAGTCAATTAGTGAGCCAAGTCTGAATATGATGTTTATCTGATCATCTGCATCTTTAGTGCAAACATCAGTAAAGGTGGCATTAACAAAGGACTGGGTTTAACTTCTTGGGAGCAACTGGTTCAAGAAATTGCACATTTGCTGATTATGTGTTCACACAAAGCACACAGCAGCCCCTTTCCTGTTTGTAATAAAAATCTAAGGACTATATATGGAAGAATATAAGCATGTGACAGAAAATAAAGCTAACACTAAAAATCACATTTTTAGAGCTTTGTTTCTATTCATGAAGCTTGTTATTAATGTAGCACTTTTCAAAAAAACACTGTGTGGTCTCTTAGTTTGTACTAAGGCACACATTAAATATGGACATATTATTCCTCTGAACACAATGCTATTTTTATTTTACAAGAATTACTCCAGTGACTTCCCATATAGAAATTATCTCACACATCTGTATTCTGATTATGATATTTAGTAGAAGGGTCATGAATAATAAAATTGCTAAATATGCTTATTGCCATCTATAAATAAAGGTTATCAGACTCGAGGTTTTGTTTTTGGAGTGGTGGAAAAAGTAGGGTTAGTTGCGAGACAATAGTGCTTTAATTTAACTTTGAAAATAAATACTTAAAATTATAAATATTCAAATGGTTTCCAAGGTGCAGTGAGCCTAAATTAATACTTGCAAAATGAATGCAACAGCACAACTGCAGAAGTTCACTGTGTGGCAGAAAGTTCACACATCTGCCAGCAAAGCATCTGTAAACACTAGAGCTGTCTTTCAGCATGGATCCTGTCCTACCCAAACCCAGCTTAGGTCTGAGGGGATAAAAAAGCAATTCTTCCTAATGGCTATGAAAATTGCAATTTTTTTACAATTGGTATTTATCCATGGATATATTTGGGCTAGGTGGGGAGGGTGTTCCTGTTGTTCAGCAGATATTGCCTGGCTGCAGCAGGAGCTCCCACACTCTGCCTGCACAGCCTGGCTGGGAGCAGCTGTGCCACAGAAGGATTTCCCTGGAGCTGGTGGGTGCTGTGCCATGGCCATACAGCTAAAGTGCCATGGCAAGGGACAAAAAACTGCTGGAGCTAAAGAAGAAAATGTAGATCACTCTTTTAAAACAACCCAAAATCTTATCAAGACATTATACCTGACAAAGAGCAAGAGAAGAACAAAATCTGGTTCCTGCCCCCTGTTTTTAGGGTGGCTCAGCACTGGGACAGGCTGCCCAGGAAGGCTGTGGAGCCTTTCTCTCTGGGGACATTCAAAACCCACCTGGTACTTGTATGCAGTTGCTCCAGGTGACCCTGCTCTGGCAGGGGGATTGGGACTGGATGCTCCAGAGGTTCCTTCCAACCCTGACTATTCTGTGATTCCATGATTCTGTCTTTGGCCTCCCTAATTCAATCTCGTAAACTACAAATAACAGCCAGCCAACAGTCAACTCCATATTTCCCACACAAATGTTAGGACTCAAGACTGAATTATCTGTACTTTGTGTGGCCTTTGAAGAGATGATGCAAAATAATTTAAAGTTGCTGTTGACTTTTGTGTTTTAATGGTGTTTTTTATAGGCTGATTCTTACGAGCACGGAGAAGTATGAGGATAACTTAGGTGCTTCTTTAAAATCTCCCCTCAAAAAGAACCCCTACCCTGACACCTCTTTAAGCTGCTGTGCAGGATCTTACAGGATATGATGCTCACACATTGCCCTGCACTGAGGACAGGTCCAGGTGCCTGTGGAGGAGCACCCTGCCCACCCTGGCAGCGAGAGGAGCTCTGTCCCCAGCCCTGCAGCCTCTCCTGCTGGGAGAGCAACTTGCCCAGCAAGCATCTGTGTCCCCGGGTACTTGGCTACATGTGTGGATGCTAACTCTGCTAATGGCGAGGTTGCAGCACAGTAATGAGAGGAACAATGTTTGTTTTGATCAGTTTGATAATTCATTTAAAAGTATTGTACCAGAGCCATGGAGACAGAAAGCCACGCCATTGTTACACGCTGGCACCGTCTCGTTATGTGAAGTAATTGAAACCTGTGGGAACAATATATGATTTAAAGCAGACAGTGAGGTTCTTTTCTTAAACAACAATAGCATTGTTTTTCTATGGTCCTGATCTTGCTCATGGGAGCAAACTTCTCTAGGCGAGGAGTTAGTGAAATTTTCGGTTGCTGATTTTTAATGGCCAGCAATGACTTTTCAGGAAGGTTGAAGAACTGGGCCCTCTTTCATTAAAAATCTCTTCAATGGGATGTTCATGATTTGCATATCTGCACACAGACACACACGGGTTTCCAAGTGCTCCTTGCATGTTTAAGATCAATAGCTCAATTGACAGTAAGGGATGTGCCCTGAATTTCGCTCCAGGGTGGCTGCATGTTTCTCTAGTTTGATGTTTGCTGGGTTAGAGGGGTACTTAAGACATTGCTCTCTGCTTTGCATTAGGTTTATGTCCTAAATCATCAAATAACAATAGAAAAAATAAGAGTGCATTTTAGTATTACACACCTCAGAGGTGCTCAGTAGGTACCAAGGAATTTCTTTGCCATAATTAAGAGGTTTGGAGACCAGATGTACAAATGACAACCGATCTTGATTTACTTGGAAAAATGAGTCATATCACTTATTATTAACTATTAAAGTAATTTAAACCCTTTTGAGAATAGATCTAACGCTGCAATGCTTTGAAGGTTTGATATGTCTTGTAATCCATAGATTATTAAAGTTAATTTCTCTGCTGAGATCCTACTTTCAGTAAAAAATGCATGCACACTAAAATGGTGCTGGTTTTTTTGTTTGTCTCTCTCTTTTTTGTAACAAAGATGTACTTTAATTGGCTTTCTATTTATACTGCACTCAATGAAGGTATGGAGGCTGCAAGTGGGAGAAACCTTGCACAATTCTGGCTTGCAAAGCATACAGAAAAGCACACCATTCATCCACAAGTACACCCAAACCTTTCATTTCAGTTGGGTTGTGCTTGTGGGTGCATGGAGTTCTTTTCTATTTGTTCTCCATGTATAATTTAGACTACATTTTGCTTTAGAGACCCTTAGTGGATAAGGAAAAGAAGGCAATAACAATATGTTGATTTATATCACCGTGAAACATTTTTCCCCCATACTTCAAAGTAATTTTAATTGAATTTAATCCTCTTGACTTTCATTTACTTATAAATGAGTTTTAGTTGTAATGTTAGAATGAAACAGAATTTAGCAGTTAACAGGTTTTTAGTGTTTTTGATTATAGATTATTATATAATGTTTCTTGGGCTAGAAAATACTGAATGCTAAATACTGTCCCATATTAGATGATTTTAAAACCTTTCTCTCTTCTACAAGTAGGAAAGAGGCATAACAATTTAGGTTAAAGTACAGTTAATTTAAAGAGGCAAAAATGTTTGAGAAAATGATTAAAACTACTGCAAATCACTTACCAGTTTATGTTCATGATCAAGAATAAATCTAAGCAGAAAAATTTTTAAAACCCCAAAAAACAAACAAGTATTTCCAAAGGAACTATGCCATGCATGATTCCATCAGCTGTGTGTGCACATTTATCATATTTTAGCTCCTCATCCATAGATCATAGGACACTAAGATCCCAATTCATTAAAAATTGAACACTCTATTTAAGCTGGATGTTCTTATGCTTGGAGAAAAAGCATGGAACCGTTTGGTTTTTGTTTTTTTTTTCCTCTGGAAAGTCACATTTTGCCGTTTGATTCTACCTGGACAGCACTCCTCAGTTAATTGCTACACAACTTTAGAGCTTCATAATTGAATGTACAAAAGAAATTTCAAATGAAAAAAATGTCTGCTGTGAAAACCACAGAACAATTCCCACCTGCCCCCGTGCACACACCCATGCAACCCTTCCTGCTGCCCCAGAGTGTAGCAGTCATGCCAATATTGAACTCATTTTGGAACCTGTCAGCCAGTCCCATAGTCACTCACATTGCACTGACATTACTGGGTGCTGTATTGGCAATTCCTTTGGGATTTTCCCACCCCTGTTAATGCAAGTGTCTCCTGCACACCCAGCTCACTCGTTAGGAAACACAGCACAGCTTCCAAGGCCCAAGCAGCCGTGACACAGCCTGGGACTCTCAGCAGCTGACTTTGAAGACAGCGCTTTGAAACAAGAAGTTTGGAAGCACCAGATGATCCAGTCTGCTAATGAATGAGATCATCATAATGAGGATCTAGTCTGCTAATGAATAAGCTGGGTGTGCAGGATGGGCAGGAGCAGCAAACAAGCTTTTTCTGGGTTTCTGAAGAGCTGGGGATGGCTTTGAAGCGTTTAGCAGGAGACTTGCCTGTTCTCTGGCAGAAACATGGTCAGATGCAGGAGAGACAAACAACACAGTACCTGTCATTTTAAAATACGCCTGCAGTCCCTAAGGATATTAGCTACCAATATTCAGATTTATGTCTTACATAGTTACAAATCTAATTTTGGTATTAGCTTTAAAGTTAGCATATCTTTATTTGCCTTGCTTACTTCTGGTCTTCTGCCATCCATACCACTACACATAATCCTAAATTTGAAATGCACACAGGGATCTGTCTTCTTCATTGGAGTAGGGTTCCTTCTGTTTTCAACTCATGATGCAAAAAAAATTCCTTAATTGAAAAACTAGGAAAGTGCAAACCACCCCTCTCCCAAAGTGTGTGTATTGCTTAGGTACCAACAGTTTGTTTTTCTGACACAAAAATCACTTATTTAGTAAGTTGTTATTGAAATGTATTTGTGCTTATCAAGATAACATGGTAACTCCACTCATGACATCTGAAAACTTTCTGCCTATTAGAGAATTTCAGAACTTTATTCATGTGTACTCTGACATAACACGTTTACTGACCCTGACAATGCCCCTACTGCCAGCTAAGCTTGCACAATACAAGGAGTTATGTTTTCCAGGGAAAAGCCCATTAAAGCCAAGAGAAATTGCCTGTCTGCATTTGCATCCACTGTTATGGAAGAGCACAAGATGGAAAACAGACAATGTGCAGATGCAAAAGTACTGTTATTAAAGGTGTACATGCAGCAAGCACCACCCCACACTCTCAGTCCTGTAACCACTGCATCCTGCTATACAATAACAACCTGCTTCCTATTCAAAGTAATCACTGATGAGGGCAAATCTTGAATTTTTAATGCTGCCTGATGTAGGCAGCCCAACACTCTAAATGAGAAAAAAAAAAAAGACCTGGTCCTGAGAGATGCATCTGTCTATAGACTCTGCTTAAGAAAATTAAATGGGGCAAATAAAGTACTTAAACATAAAGTTTGAAGGAAATTCCAATTAAATGCCTTGTCCTAAATAGACAAGTGTGGATTGACTCAAGTTTTTCCTCAAAGGAAAAATTTTCTGTTCATTCCACATGCTACAATCATGAGTGGAGGAAGTTCTCCTCCATCAGCAGCAGCCACCTATGTTTGACAGACAGACCTCTTGGTTTCCTGCAGCAGGAGGTGCCCGTGGGACAATCACACACATGAAGAAAGAAAAGGTGGGCTGGAACAAAGGTTTCCCTGTGAGTCTGGCTCCTCTGAAGGTGAAAGAAATGGTTAAGGAAAGTTCCCTGTAAGACAGGACTTCAAAGTTTTGCTGTCAGTATTTTTCCACTCGTGGCTGATGCACAATAGCAGCTCACCCTGCTGGGTGGCTGTTATGCCATGGCATGCTCAGAACATACCCTAATCCTTTCAAGTACTGTCAGCACCAGCTGTGGATTCACTAAGACCAAGGTGGGTTAAAGGAACAAAGCAATCTGGTGATCCTTTTTTTTTTTTTTTTGTTCAAGTTTCTTCCTAGGAGTATGCAGGAATAGGAAGTGCCACCCTTTTTCTTGCATATCCAGGTGCTTGTTACTAATTACCACAGCTGAGACTGTGACCTGAGAACTGAACTGCAGCAAGAGCTGCAATCTCTATTCTTGTTCTCCAAGGCTGCACCACTGATCCTGGAAGTGGGAAAGGTGATGTTTAGCATTTGTCAGGAGGAGTGAGAAAAGTATCACAAGCTTTATTTTATACAATCTACTGCTCTTCAAATTTTGAGGTCGATTCCAGAGGTTGGGTGTTACTGTGGGTCAAAAATCAGAAATTCAGATTGAAGAAATGTGTGAGTCTCTGCACAGAGGGAAGAGGTGTTTGGGGAAGGCAGGCACCACACTGGTGTGGATGGAGACACCTGTAGGAGCTAAGCTAACCTCAGTGCCCACAGTCCTGGGGAGAGCCTGCCCCAAAAAAGCCTACTCTATTTGGAAGAAGGAGCTTTGTCTGGCACCCTTTGGAGGCACTCTGATTGCCAGGGCTGCAGCCATCCCAAAAGGGCACAAATTATTCAGAATTAGGCACCATTCCCAGTTTAGGGTGCCAGTGGGCAGTGCAGGAGTGAAGCCCTAAGGGATCCCCACCTGGCCCTGTCAGCAGGGCCGATGTGGTGCTGCTGTTTTAAAGCCTTTTAGCACTTCGTAAAGCAGCCCTTAGCAGGCCACAAAGTTTACTCACTTCCATATGAGTTGTAAACGGCAGGATGGGAAAGTCTGGCCTTTGCAGAGGGGGGAGGAAAGGTTTCACGTGCTTCTTCAGAAGGCCCTGGGTGAAAGAAGAGAAAGGGCATCCTCCAGACACAGCCCCACGCTGGGCTGAGAGATGACAGTGGGTGTGAAACCTGGCCAGCACCAAACATCATCCACAGCAAAACACGTGAAGCAGACCAGAAACCAGCTGATTTTGTCTAAATACAGGGACAGGCTAGACTATGGTACGTTATACTTTCCATAATACTGATATCCCCAGTTAATAAAGTCATGAGTACTAATTATTAGTAGTGGTAACAAATGAAGGGACCTACACAAACACTTGAGACTAAAACATGGTACAGAAAACACGATACAACTGACCAGAGCACCAGCAATTACAGACTGCTTAGAAGCAACACCTCTATCCAATGATTTATATTTTTCATGAATCAACCCAACCCACTTCTGGTTGTGTGTTAAATGAGGTTAAGATTACTATTACCGTGAAAAGTCAAAGAATTTCATTCAGTATTGTCTCAGCACACAGAACACAGCCCAGAATATGAGAATTGAGAATGTCTGGTGTACAAAACTATAGTAAAAATATGACTGAACTGTGTCTAGCAAAATCTCAATGCTAAATGGGATATCAGCATGTGGTATTCCATATTCTTGACCTGTGTAAGAGTTGCCTGTTCTATAGCTCCTGATATCCACAGATCTCACACTGGGCTTTTAGTCTCTTATATCTTTTTATATCACCATAAACATTAAAATCATTATAACTAAAATGTGAGAATGGCCTGTACCTGATTTTATCACATGTTATGCTAATACACCATGTTAATGAGCTATACAAGGAATATTGAAAATGCAATAGCATCTTAATGCAATATTGATAAAAGACTGACATTCCTGCTCATTCTGTCTCACTTGCAACAGAGCCTGGCAAATTACAGCTGTAGTTTCATGATCATAAACTTAGAGGAAACATGCTCAGGGTCTGTCAACAGTTGAAAATAGGATTCACCATGCATTTGTGTCTATCTTCTTCATAAAATGTTTAATGCACTGTGCTTTGCAGCACAGTTTATGCTGCATGTGACAAATACACAGAACTCCTTCTGTGCAGTGTGAGATCATGTAATAGCTGTAGTAAACCAAATGTGCAATAATATTTATATACATCTGCTTTACATATAGGGTAGCAGCATGCACCTCCATACACATGAGATTCAGCCATGTATATTTACAGCAGTGCAAATTAACTCTTCAAACGCTCGAAATAACTTTCTGTTTTGCTTTTGTTTGTGGAAATGGAGTTACAGGGAGCTTGCCAGCCCCTCTCACAAGGAAAGTGGGATGGAGGGGCAACCAGTCTTTTAATGTTGCTCCATTGAACACCTGAGTATTTTCACTACTCTGAGTGTAACTCCACTAGCATAGTGTGAGTATGATCATATATTTACCAACATACAGCCTATTTCAGCCACCAGTTTTATCAAAGTTCTATTTGATTTATAAAGAAAACACTATGAAAAATTATTCCATAAGATTAGGAAGCAAATTCAGCCTCTGTGTAATTCAGCAGACTTTAAAGGATTGCTCTAGAGAAGAATTTGGTTCTCCCAATCTAATGTACTCAAGGAGTTTGGAGAAAAACCGATTTTTTTTAACAAGAGTTTTACAGATGTCTGCTAAAACCTTAATAGAAGCTTTGAGCCAGAGACTCCTATAATTCAACCCCTGAACTTTTGAACAACAATTTTATTTAGAAAGTTGATTTATTCATAAGTAAATAGGATACAGTGTGGATGAAGTACAAGGGATCAGGAGGCAGTTATTAGATTTATAAGTACAAAAGCCTCACTGTTGCAGACAGTGGAGGCTCAGCAGTTACTGTACCTTTCAAAACTAATATGTAACCATATCTGTTTTAAAAGAGTGATTCATATTACTCCGAATGCATGAGAAACTCTTTCTCATCCCCACCACAGGAAACTTGAGTCTGATTTTAATGAGCTTCAATTGGAATGTGGCCTTTGAAAAGTAGTGCATTTGAAAAGATGGAACATTAAATTTTGTAATGATGTAAAACATCTTCAATTTTTGACAGGACAATGGTGCTTATTGTGCTTTATGGGCCCAGTGGTGATTCAAAGGTCACTTTGTATATGACTCCACAGACAGGGGCAGCAGTGAATGAAAATTAGGTTACATGTGATCAGCTTTATTATTAATCAGATGAAAATGGATTTTTAACATTTTTCTAATGAGCAACAGAGAAAGAAGAAAATACTATGAATAAAACTACAAGAGAGAACGGCAAGACCAAAATGCACAATGTGCATAACCAAACTAACGTGTATTAAATCTGAAATCCTTAAATACTGTCTCAAGAAATAAAATGCAGCTGCATATTTTTGTGTCATAAATATATAGAAAACTGCTGAAATACCTACTGTAATTTACTATCTCTGTCCTTTGTTTATAACTAACTAATGAACTGATTTCTTCGTACAGTATATTACAGCAGCACCAGATAGCAGTGCTATGGTTAAGGTTGTGTCAGCATTTCCATTATAAATCCTGTTTTTCAGGGGTTTATAACTCAGCTGTGAAAATGCAGCCCAGGCTAAAACTTGGCGCACAAGGTCTCTGCCAGGAAGCACATTTATTTTACAAATTTCCCCAAAATGTCTCTTGGAATATGCTGGTACCATATGAACAGGAATTATACAAATATGGTAAAAGTTTACTAGTTTGGAACTCTGAAATTGTTTATCTATAGAAACAGATTTGATTTTTAAAAAAAAATCAGCTTTTCCCTTTATAAAATGACAGGCTAATGCACCTTTGCCCTGAAAAGAGCAAAAATGTAATCTTTTAAGATCCTTTGAAGCATCATTCCTAAGCGGAGCACTGTTTTTGTGTACCCTGGAATATTTTCATGCTAAATAAAACACAGTGCTACAGAATTAGATTGTTGAACATTTACCATTGGGTCCGCACGCTGCAAGTGAACTTGCATTAAACCTCACATTAATAAAGCGCTTAATCACAAGAAGCCTGTATGTCTAGCTCTGTGTTTGGCTCAGCCAAATGCCATTTGGCTATCAAAGACCTGTTTTGATTAGCAACTAGTGCCAAGAAGCAGGGAGAGGAGTGGCTCGCAGAAACGAGAAACGCTTCTTTTCGCAGTTAATCACCCAAAGAGGAGCAGAAAAAACCACAGAACAGCCATGGCTGAGAAGCAAATCCAAAATCAGTCCCAGTGACAACAAAACAGAACAGGTTCCATCCTGCCAGTCACCAGGGCTCTGCTGTGGAAAGCTCATGGCCAGGGCTGGAGCCACCTGACCTAGGGCACCCTAATTTCCAACTTTGGAGGGACAGCATCACTGAGGTGCCTCAAAGGAATGGTGGGCAAACAATGCAACAGCCAAATTACAACAGCAAAAAGCACCAGTCAGCACAAGAGAGGGTGTTATATGAGAGGCTGGGAGTATTTTCTAGCTTTCAAACAGATTTACTGGGATATAAACGGGAGAGGGGAAGGGGGGGTGGCAGACAGGGGGGTAAGGAGCACTGCATGCTCCCTCCCTGCTTTCTCACACAGCACACACTCCCAAGCTTGGCATGGGAGAAGTGGACATGTCCTCCTGTCCCATTTGTGCTGCCCATGCCCAGCCTGACCTGGGGCTTTTGACATTGGCCTTTTCTGAAAACACCCCACGAATCCATACAAGGATGGCTGCTGCTATCCTCACCCACACAGCATTAGAGCACACAGAAGATGCTGGTCAACCTTTATCATGCTGCTGCCTCTGTCCAAAACCTCACATGTGCAGGTAAGTCACAACCCCAAGTGGAGGAGCAATGGCAGAGGTGCAGCAGAACCCAGGCAGTGCTGGCTGGGTGCCCCAAAAACCAAAGCAGCAACAAAACCACAGGGCCAAGGACCACAACCACAGCTGCTCCTTCCCACAGCTGCTTCTCTCTAACACCTGAACTGCAGGAAGAGTTTCTTGCACAGCCTTCCTACATCCCCATGCATCCACACAAGAACATCCACACAAGAACATCCACAGCCTCGGCCCAAGGCTGCCGAAACAAAACCTCTCATGCTCCAGCACAGTCATCACGGATACTCCAGTCCCATCTGCCAGGGGAAGTACACGAGACAAAAATCACTCAGGCACATTCAGAACTATTTACATTAAACAATGAAAAGGAGAGAAGACTGAGAACAAACGTGCTGTAGCTTACACTGAGTCATGTGCCAGCCCTGCAGAGCGGTGAGCAAGCGGGTCCTCCCCGGCACCACGAGCCCGTGTGAGGCAGACAGATGCTCTATTGCAGCTGCAGAGCCAAGCTGCCCACGCAAAAAGCAAGTTCCCTGTAGAAGCAGGAACATTTGACCGACTGGTGGCTGAAGACACAGCATTTGCCAACAAGAAAGACAAACCAAATGTTCTTGACAGCCGAGGGTTGGAGGGGAAACATCTGAAATTCGCCGCATCAAGGCTGCGTGGCACTAACACTACACACTGCAAGGCACAGACAGGGGCTGCACGAGGCTCCTGGCCCTCCACCCCAACCACGTTTGGAAAGGAAAATATTTCAGCATGGTTTTACTGTGATTCCAGGGTGCTTCTTGCTCTCCTGCATGAGGGTGCTGCAGCAGAGAGCTGCAGCTTGTTTAACCAAGAAAGAGGAGCTGGACCCCGTTCTTGGCTAGCGATGCTCAGCAGCTACACCGGTGCTTCTTTAGCCTCCCACCCTTTATGCCAGGCAGCCTTACCCAAACAGACTTTTACATGGGGCATTTTCCTGATTTCCAGCTTATTTCTTGGGGAAGATATAGGGATAATTACTTTTCCATATATTTTATATTAGTTTGTGATTCTGGTCCCAAGGAGGGCAGGGAGCACTGAAGCCTGTTGGTATGTTGTGAAAGGGAAGAGGGGGAAGCAATCTAAAATACACATTCTGTTAAATAAGGATGCAAAATGGATCTGTAACTGCTGTGTGGGTCATTTCCTGATGAGTGTCTATTCCATTGGCAGGGATGTCTGACTATCCCAGGTTACAATATTAACATATGTTTCCTTAAGAAAACACATAGCATTTGCAGTAAAATATAGAGGATATGCCATAGTGTTTTTGATTATTAAGCTAAATAGCCATATAAAATGAGTATAGAATATTGGCACTGATTCCTGCTGTACTGAGGCTCCTTTGTGAAATTAATTAGTTTCACTCACCCCCCCCATCCAAAACTTTGCTTGAATAAATTTGTGGTTAGCACAAGTATGAAGAATTCTGCTTTTCTTGGCTATTTTTTTCCCTCTTCCCCCCTTTTCAAAGAAAACTTCCCCCATCTATTGGGATAGCAGTGTTCATCTTGGATAAAGACAACTGACTGAAGAAGTAACATTAGCAAAAATTTATTTTGTGTAGCAGAACATCTGCCCATATTTTCTCAGAAAGTAACTGTCCATCACGGCTTCAGGTGAACAAACAGATTCTGCAGACTGTTATAAACTTGTTAATTCTCTAATAAGTTAGCCACAAAAGAAGTGTTAATTAACTAGTAAAAATATTTGGGGATTCTGTGAGAAAAAAAATCATAAGGATTGGAAAAGTGTATGCTTAGCGATATGTAAAAAAATACAGGTTTTTAACTCAATTTCTGAGACTTTTACAACAAAGTACAGAGAAAGACAGATGAAATTATGTTCTGACTACATGCACTGAATAAGCCCAAAGGGAACCTCTGTATATAGTTATCAGTGGCACTGAAATCTGCTTAGGAAAGCAACAAGTCTTTTGTTCTGTTGACAACAGTTATTACAATTAATTCATTTTGTGATTGGTATTTGCACTGAGTGACAAGGTGTTATTTTACCTCGGTAAAAGTTAAAATGGTAATACCTACATGTGAAATAACACTGAGTTTGCTATCACTCACTCAAGAAAAGAAAAGACTCTGCTCAGAAATGCCTGGCTCAGCCACCACTCCTGCAAACCTGAAGTGTTAGCATCAGGCTTCTCCTGCTCTTATTTCCCCAGATTCGCTTTTTTACTCTTCTAAAAGTTTATTTGGGAGGAAAAAAAAATTGCCTACTTTTTGCTAAGAGACAGAACAAAGCATTAATGAACAGAGCAAGGGGTCTCCAAAGGCTCAGCCGCAGCCGGGGGTGAGGTCCCGGCTGTGGATGCAGGCTGCCTGCCCGGGGTGTCACTGCCCAGGGACACAACGCGCCCCGGGCGGAGTCCCCCCAGCCGGGCAGCGGCAGCAGCTGCCACACCCGGGGCTGGTTCTTGGGGCTGGCGGGCGGAGAGCACCCCCTTTATGGGAGAGAGACAAGCCCAGCCGTGGGCAGGGTGCCCTCCATGCCGTGCCCTGGGAGCCACAAGAAGGGGCGTCCTTCATCCCCGGGCCGGTGGGATGCTCTGTGCCCGTGGGGCGCTCTGTGAGCCCCGCCACAGCAGCGGGCTCGCTGCGGTCCCCATCCTCGCAGGGGCACGGGAGGCGTCGGGCCCCAAGGGGCGAGAGGAGGGAGGGTCTCTGCTGCCGGAGGCAGGGCAAGGTGCCGGGCAGATGCTGGTGCTGCAGGAGCCGGGGAGCTCAGGGCTACAGGCACGAGTCCCGGGGCTCCCGGTGCTGCTGAGCAAGGCAGGAGCGGTGCGGGGCTGCGGGAACCTGCGGGGCACCCCCGGGAGAGCGACACCCAGGGCAGGCTCCGAGAGCCAGCGCAGCCACACCCGGCTCCGGGCCCTCTCTGGAATACCTGCGTACACCAGCACAGGGAGGGGTGCGGGGCTGCTTGCTGGACCCTCAGCTGCTCATTTTTAGCAGAAAAAGGCAAAGCAAGGAGCGAGGAGCATTAGGTGATATAAATTTTACTTTTTGTAGCAGGACCCAGCAAACCAAGGAAAGTTTGCAGCACTAGCAAATGGCAAATAATCCATTAGCTATGGATATTTCAGCACGTCTCTACTTTTATTATAAGTTAGCCTCTCTAAACCATTGACTTAACAGAGAATCATTATAAATCCCCATTTTGAATTTTTTTATTAGCAGTATTTATCACCTTCTCAAAATCAATCCTATATTTTTAAATTAAAACAAATGACTACTTGTACTGCAATCAATAGGAGTACATTTCCCTTTTTTAAAAGGAGAAAAAATGGAATACAAAGAAATGTCCTTCTTTGGCTGCATCAATCCAATTTCAATATAATTCAATATTTAATAAATATAATCCTCCATGTCTGTGCAGGGAAACATCATAAAAAATGCAGAAGGTTTCTTGGTCTCCAATAACTTGTATGAAACAAAGTGTTTCCTTATTCCTTCCATAAATACTGCAGTCATATGCTACTATGTTTTGTTCTTCCTGCTTATTAGAAAGAGTTTGCTCTGATTATGTATAAGGAAGGTGGTTTACATATTTCATGATTAAAAATCCAAAATGCCACCTACCATCTCCAGAAAAATATCATCTTTATCTCTTTGTACTTTTTTGACTTGTCGTTTTTGAAAGGGCAAAACAGAAAAACCTTATATAATACCTAATTTGTACATCTGTGGTTTCCCTCTGACTTGCATAGGCACCATATGTTTTTAATTATCATAATAGCCTTAAAGAACCTGTTCAGTGGGAAACACATATGATCCTTTTATTAGTGGTTTGCAATTTAAACAGTTTTAACAGAAAAGGTCTGGCTATAAGGGACTGAGAAGCACAAAGGTCTGAAAACCCTGTCATTGACCTCTGAAAGCATGAGTTCAGATCCCACCCACTGAGGTGGGACCTGGCTCTCCTGCCTCTGACAGAGGTAATCAGTCGCATGTGAAATGGCTCTTCTGGATCTTAAAAGACATAATCTCCAATCTCAAATGACCTGATGTTTCAGTCAATGACTGGCACAGTGAATCCTGGGTCTAGAAACGCCATCGTGCACCAATTCTGTGCCTCCTGCCTGGCGAACGCTCACACAGCGATGGTGCTGTAGGAGAAACTCTGAGAGCTTCAAAAGCCCAGAATTTCAGCAATTCTCATTAGCCATTGCCTTTTCAAATTCCCAGTTTTGTCCTTTTTGCAGACGCAAGACTGGTGAGCACGCCAATATCCCAGTCATTCGGAGGTAGGAATTAAATTTAACAAGTTCAATTCACTCCTGATTCTGGACATCTAAACACATAATCAGTCTGATAATGTTATTAATTATCATTCAAGTGACAACCTTTGACACTGGCATGCTCCCACAACCTCCCTGCTCCAGCAACTCAAACAGAAAATCGTTGGCATGAAAACCCACAGTCTTATGAACAGAAATTGCAAATAAGCAGGCACTGAACATACAACGGGGAGTGAGCAAAATCCCCCTTTTCAGAGAGAAAGCAGAGGCTCACACAATAGCTCAGTCACTTGACCCAAAATGAAATTCTGCACAACTTCATCCCAAAACAGATAATTTTCACCCCAAACAAAGGTCTGTGGGGAGCAGAGGGTGGGGAAGGGAGCCTGGCTAAAATTACACTGAGGCTGGAAGTCGTTACGGCTCCAGCTCAGGAGATGGATGTGTCCTCATTAGAACGAAGCTTTATTTAGATGGACAGACAGAATCCTTATTAGAACATTAGGCTGAAAAGTTTAAATGTCAGGAAATACAAAATTAGGATTCTGCAAATAAATGCTGACTTGGAGAAAAAAAAACTTAGAGCTCCCTGTACAGATCTCACTGGAGATAGTTAGGAAAAATGAAATCACTCAGGAATTGCAATCTCCCGTGCCAATCTGACCCTTCAAGGGTATTCTTGGAAAACTCTGTTTCACAAAAGTCAGAGGAGATCCCTTTTCTTGGGCAAAGTGGTTTCCACTCATGATCTGATGCTCTCAGCTCCATCCCTGGCTGCACACTGAGCCCAGAGGAAAGGGAGGATTCAGGAGCTGCCACTTCCTACCACCTGTTTCAGGAAAAGCCCATTCAAAGGGGAACATGCTGATGTTGGAAACCCATTTCCAGCTGCACAGCCCCTAAAAACTATGAATCAGCCATTCTTTGCCCTTCCCTGTCCCATTCCCCATTCCCAGGCCCTCTGCTTTCTCCAGGGAAACTCAGGTATTTTGCAGTGATGGAAAGACAGCTTAATTATCTTGCATACAAAAGAGATGATCATAGTTTTCCATTTTACCTGCAAGCTAATGGATCTTGGGATACCAGACGTGGATGCTCAAAATCCCCTCTGGAGCCCTTCTGGTGATTTGTCGTCTCTTGGTTGCCTTTGATGCACACGGATCTCTGCCGAGGTAATATGTGAGCTATTGCACACTAAAAGCAGATTTTTGAGAGAGGAAGCTCAGGCATACACACACACACACACATATACCCACCTCCACCCAGGCACCCTCCACCCCCTCCTCCTGCACCTGGCTCCAACGTGCAGGGACCTGAGGAGGATCTTCTCATCTCCCAGGCTTCCGTGGGCCAGGCAGCAAAACACGGCCAGGTTTGCTCTGAGAGCAGAGCTCTGCATGGCGTGGTCCTTGCCCCTCATCCCAGGGTGGTGGCAAAGGGCTGTGGGTGCTGCTGTCCCCCATGCTCTGCTGGGACAGACCCAGACAGGGAGATGGACGTGCTGATGGAGCAGCCATCACCTGAGCTCCCTACTCCTCTTGTGTGCAGCAATTCATGGCAGAGCATCACCCACCTGCACATTGTAGGCCTGTCCCCTTTTGCCAGCTCTAGGCCTCCACACTGAACTTTCTACTTGAGCCAGGAGGGGATGGCTATAGAAATAGATTTTCTGCTAGAAAATGTAAAAAATTAAAATCTTGCATTTGATCATCTAAATAAATAAAGACTTTTCTCTTTAGGAGTTTGGGGCTTTTGTTTCCAATATGAATCCAGCAAAAATTTAGCTTTCCTTTCCCACAGCCTCATCCATAGACCATCAGGGTGAAGTTCTCTGGTGGAACAGAAGTGCTCAGTGTTTAGCTTGCAGCATGGGGAGGGTGGCAGGGAACACTGTGGTTGCAGTGGCACAGCCAGAGGATGGTCACTGAGCAGGCCAGCCTGACCTGCACACAGACAGGTTTGTGTACCTCTCACACCACCTCCTGAGCAAGCGACTCTGCCAGCCCCCAGCAAGGGAGGGGGCACAGACATATCCCCCCAGGATCCATCCATCCCTCCACCCTTCTGCTGACTGCCACCACCAAGTACAGTCAGCCCAGGGACCCCTCATGCTGTAAGTCTCAAGCAAAGTTCTTTCACCTTGTCCTCTTCTTCTCCCACACACGTACAAACACAGTTCTACCTTAAGAGAAATCCCAGCTCAGGGCCTGAGAAAACTCCTTCTCTTTTCTCTTTAAGGATCCTCCTTTCACAGTAAGGATCCTCCAAATTTCCAAAAAGTGGATAACAACAATACCACTGTGATCCCATCTGCACACAGCAATGGCACTGTAATGCATAGAGCATAAACCACCAAATTCCCACAGACAGCATCTGTCTTACTACAAACAATGGACCATTATCTTGTAAATAATTCTGATTAAGCTGCAGCATTTTCCCCAAACAAACAGTAGGGGAGCAGAGGGTGAGGATTTTTCTAGTGGGAGTGCCGGTTTTCTCCTTCCCCAGCGCTGACACTCAGTTTCTTATTCAACTGATTGGGCCCCTCCCCTCCCTACTCTGTCCCCCATGGCTTGGTTTTCATCTTCTGACCTTATCCTGCTGTCAATCATTTTGGAAACTAAAGAGGGAGCCGTCATGTTAATGGGATTCCCACCTCTATCGTTTGGGAAGGCTTTTCTGGTTTGTTTTCTCCTTTTTCACCCCAATGTACAGTTATATAACGATTAGTGAATACACCCACAAGCCCTCCCGTTATTAAACAGTTCTCATGTCAGGGGATGGAAAACTCAGTTGCTCCGCTGGGTGAACACTGGTACTGGCCAGAGTTTGGGGATGTCTGGTTGTGCTGGTGATCTGTCTCAGTGTGTTTGGCATCTGGGTGAATGTGGCATGGCAGCAAACTTTGCTGGGCAAAAGCTGTCACCCTCTTCAAACCCCCAGCAGGGAGAGCAGAGCTCTCAGCTGCAGGCTGTGGGGAGCAGGGCGGGGGCTCTGCAGCCCCCAGGAGCAGCACACAGCTCTCCTCTGCACTCCAACTGGCAGGCTGAGCCAGCAACAGGTTCACCAACATAATCTGAAAGGATTTAAAAGAAAACCAAGCACACAGACTGGAATAGGGTTAGGTGTGCAAAGGGAAAAGTGAAACGAGACAAAATCAGGGCTAAGGCGGCCTTTTTAAAAGGTTCTTAAATTGATTTATGTGGCAGCTGTGAACTGAGGAGAGCCCCAAAGAAATCCTGAATTTCATCTTTAACCTGTTCATCTCATTGCACAAAGCTTTTCTTATATGTCTCTCTTGATAAATGTCCCATTTCTATATGGCTGAAGTGTTGGTTTTCCTTCCCGGTATCCTCTTAATTTGCCTTGTTATTCATATGAGAATTTTGGGATCAAATTCACTTCCTGGTTTGAATTAAAAAGAAAAAAAAAAAAAAAAAAGAAAAGCAGAAAGGACTTCCATAGGATGGGGACACTGAATAACAGGCAAGAAAAATTTCAACTTCCAAGTCGTGAATTGAAGTCACTGACATTCAATAAAAAAACACACAAGAGCCAATTCAGCCACCAGACCAGGATCTGCCGAGCACCAGGGGGCCAGTGACACTGGCCTGAACAGGAGGGACAAACTGTGGCAGACAGGGTGGCAGGACCTCAGGTCTGACAAGGAGCTGCTCACCCAGGCACAGCAGTGGGCTGGGGAGGGAGCAGCCCAGCAGACACTGCTGAGCCATCACCTGCCATGGCTGGGGGCACAAGGGGCTGGGACTGGCACGATGCGGCAATGGCCAAAACCTGGCAGCTGAGCCTAGCTGGCATCCCAAAGACTCCTGGGGTAAAAATTGATGGATTTGGTGAAAAGACATTATGGTCAAAGCATACCAAAGTTGCTGCAGAGAGCCCTGAGCACCATTGCTGTGCACAGGCAGGGGGAAGAGAGGTTTTGGTGATGGGTTCACCAGCTGCTTGGGAAGTCAGGGTCACCCACACCACGGAGGCACTGCAGCCATGCACACACCCAACCCATATTTGCAATGTGTGTTTATTTTCAGCAGTAAATTTTTATGGCTTACTGTAGTTATGTCAGAGAAGGCAGCATTTGTACACTGAGGACTTATATAATGTTCTTCATCTTCAAAGTGCTTTACAAACATTAATTAATTCATTTATCCTCACAGCACTCCTACCAGGGAGATAAGTACTATTATTTTCCATTTCATAATGTAGACTCCAAAGCAGAAAACTTATTTCTTTCCATGGTCAGTGAGTGAATCACAGGTAGACCTGCAGGAGAAGCAACGATTGCCAGCTTCTGAATTGGATCCCCTCCCTCCCTGAACCTTTTTTAAAAGACTCGTGTTCTGACAGAGCCATGCCACATATCGGGATATGCCTTGGGTTTTTCCTTCAGTAAGAGATAATTAAGGAACAATTCCCTCTCTGATCCCCAGCATGGCATGCATTTTCTACCCCACTGTTGCTCTGCAGCTGAACAATGGCTGTTCTATGCAGGGAACGGCGCTACAGACGCCCCGGATCAGAGGAGATCGGCTTAAAGGAACTGGCTGCCCTTCGTCTCGCTCCGCCGACAATGGGGCAGCTTGGGTGCAAATGCCTGGCGTGGGGGTGGCTCCAGGGACACCTGTTTGTAAATGGCTCTGCTCCGGGCAGGAGCCTCTCTTAGCTGAAGTCACTCACACCCAGCACACCTATCTAGAAATTTCATGTAGTAGGAAAATTGTGGTGGTTTCCAGTATTTGGTCTCAGTCCTAAATGTAATCCTTTTACGTTCGCGTGGGAGGGGTGCAGAGTGCTCCTGGTTCACCTCTGTGGTGCTGCTGTAAATAAACCTCTTTCCTGTCTGCTCCTCGCCAGCAAATGTGCGGCTGCTTCAAATGGCAATAGCAGTTACTGTGAGCTTGAGAGGCTCGCTTTCAAGACAGCTCAAAAACCAAAATTGTGACCGGGTCTTCCAAGGAAGTGTTCAGATCCAAGAACTTAAAGCAAAATCAGGGATGACAAACTGGGGGAAAATCCCCTGAATTTTATAATTTCTAAGAAAGACAAGTTTTACCTGTTATAATCCTTGTTAGTGGAGACCTTGGCCACCCTGGGTTTTTTTCCCACTTTATGTTTTGACAGTAATCAAACTGCATAAAGCCCCAAACTTTCTAGGTAATTTCCAAGCTCAAAAAAGATACACTCATTAACAAAGTAAGCCATGGCATATTGCAGAAGATATGACTGTGTCCTGCTGGGGAAAGGCCTGTACCTAGATTTTGCTTCAGAACAATCAGAACAATTGTTTAGTGATAAATGTTTTTTGCATATGACTCATCAACCCTTGAAAACAGGATTCCTTATATAATACAAGTGCTGACACAGCCTTCACTTGAGTGGTGTGACTGCAGCTGTATAATTACAACTTTAGATTTGATGTTATGGACCTTAGGTTATGCCATTCAGACAAATGCTCCATTGTATTGCAGAGATATTTTTTCCTTAGTCATATTGCCCACAGGACAATAAGGACTACATTCACAGCTCACTGCATAGAAGTTTAGGCATGGAACAGCTAGTGGTGCTACACAAAATGAGATTATACCCAATGGGGGTTAAATGGATTCATAATTGCCACTTTTTCTTGGGGTTTTTTTTTTCTGTGCTCCTAGTTGATACTTTTTTGGAAGTGCTCTCCAAATAAAAGGAAGAACAATCTCACACTGAGTCTGGATAAATGTTACAGTTGTCTCACAAATGCTGTATTATTTCTAGCCCTTCCAAAATAATATAATTGTCCTACTGCTGAACCACAGATTTTTCTCAGTATGACACAGAACACTAAAATGTCAGGTCCTGACTCATGGTGTTTTGGTGGAATAAATAAAAAGCACCAATATGCTATTTAGAAGGGAGAGCATTAATGAAGACGTGACACCAGGAGCCCCAGCCATGTTTCCCTTTAGCTCCCACAGCACGCACAGCGGTGCTCCGGACAAGGGGCCACCTGCCATGGAGCCCATCCTGGAAACACTTACCATGGGCCTGGGTGGTGCTACTGGCACTGGCAAGGCTGGCTGCTTGTTCTCCTACCCTTGTTTTACCTCAGGAGAATCCTATGTGTCCTGGGGAGGGAGGCTATTCTCAGGATGCCCATCCCACATCCTTCCCATGGGAAACCAAAGCGATCGTTCAGGGCTAACTGCAGGGCTGGAGCTGTGGCTTCAGTAAGGCTGGGCAAGACTACCCAAGAAAGGTCACTCCTTCTGTCTGCTCCTTGCATTTCTCCACTGGGACAGGCCTTGCACACCCATTACTCACTGAGGCTGCATTTCCAGCTGCAGCACTAGAACCCTGTATTTGGCTCACCCTGGCTGAGCACCCAGACACCAATATTTACACACTGAACCCACCCACCCGCTCATTTTCACCCCAGTGGCATCCAGAAAAATTCCTACGGGATTTTAATAGCAGCAGAGGAGAAACAGGTCCCACATTCCCGAGGTATTTTCTGTGACAGAGGAAACAAGTCTAATGCCCCTCTATATACCTGCCTAACCATACATGGTACCGTTCTAATGCCTTAAAGATGGGATTTTTAATAAATATCATTACAAGGCCAACAAGCAGCTTTGCAGAGTTTGCCTCTCAAAGCATCAAACAACTGTGGATTGCATGAGTGGTCTTTGGTCTGCCAAAAGGTACAACGGTTTCTCAGGGAGTTTTCTTGAATTAATTAACAAAATGACTCAAAACTGCACTAATGGTTAACAGCTTTTTTTTTATTAGCAACACTGAGATAAGTTATTGAAGCATTTTAGTATTGTTTTACATTCCATTCAGAAGTGACCTAACTTGTAACTCCATATACATTTAAAGATATAGTTTGACACTTATTCAGAAAGCAACAATTATTAAAACTTACATACCTTCATTACCAGGAAACCTTAATATATTTTCTAATTACTTCCAACAATACTCTATTCCAAAGCACATGATAACCCACTAGAAGTTTACACATTTCACTTCAATCACAGGTTTTAAATTGTGGATGTCAGAGTGCTGTTCATTGAATTTTACTGTCTTTCTTGGTTAATATTGGAAAACCTGGCACAATATATTAAGCTAGAAATATTGCTTAAAGAATATGAAAAAAGATAACTACAGTATTTTTTTCCTGCTAAAGCATTACAAAATACAGGACCATTAAAAACTCAAATAGAAATGACAATAAATAACCTTAAAAATGTTAAGAGAATTTTCACTCGTACTAAAGTCCATTCCCTAAGCTTGCCAAACACATAAATAACAGAACATATTCAGGACCTCTATTTTTGTACTATTATGATGGTTTGTTATATATTGTGGATGTATTGTGTATACATATATTAATGCTTACACTTAAGGTATATATTTTTTTCTTTGCTGAAACAATTAATAAGCCTCAGGTAATTATTCACCCCTGGCACTACAGGCATCTAGATAGGTGGGAGCAAACCTCAGAAATTCCAGATATGCAATACTGTGCATAACAAGATCATCTCTGCATAAAGATATCCTAAGTTCCTTAGATTACAAAGATGAATTTGGTTATTTATTCCTGAAAGCCTGTAACGTAAAATTATAATTGCTGTCAAATTAATTGTTTAAAATTGGCCTCATAATAGGTATTAATCGTACACTTAGTTTTGACTTACAAGAATGTCTAAATTGCTCATGTTTATGAGTAGTTATAGGAAATACTATACTTCAGACACAAGAATGTATATTCCTGAACCAAAACACAAACCAGAGCATTGTCTCACTTTGGAAAGACCTGGAAGCATCTCTATGCCTCTGCCTAATCCTAAATTATAATTTAAATTTGACCTGGATATGACAAAAACAATAAGAATATATTGTTTGGGAGATGAAACTTAGAGCAAAAATCATACAGCTCTAAGCTTACATCATTATTTTGTCTCTGCAAAGAAAAGAAAAGCCTTTCTGTGCTAGGGATTTGCCTTGGTGCGGCTGGCCACTGATGTCTGAAATCAAGGCACATACCAAGGCCTCCTTTTGCAAACACAATCCCCCTTTCAGATGTGGTGCTAGGAGGGACTGAGTGCCTCCAGTCTCTCTGGGAATAGGAGGTACTCAGCACTTAGCTGTATCAGATATTTTAGGGGTTAATTTCCAGAAACGTAAATGGAATGGGAATGTCACACCACAGTATGAAGAATGGTAAGAACTAAAAGTTTCCAACAGTAAACAAAATGGTGATACTGAATTTATCACCTGACCGATTTCTGATACAACAAAATACAATCAAATTAAGTTACATGAAAATAGCGATAAAATTTAAAGTCAAATAAACGCAGGACCTGATTCTGCAATCCTTAGTCATGTAAGTAGTGCTACTCATCGAAAATGAGGGATGCAAACTGGGCCCTTAGCTTCTGCTTAGGAAGTCAATGTTGATTCAGACAGTATCTCTTCTAGCCAAAAATATGCAGCAAAAGGAAAGTAACATAAACAAGGCTAAATGTCAACAGTGTTTGCAGACTTACAGACACCATCCATTTGTTTGTACTGAAATGACTAGCGAACCATTTGGCAAATACAATGCTATTCACAGACCGGCCCTTTTATCCAGCAACACAAACTTCACTGGATCACTGGCATTCCCAGTTAATTAAAAAAAGGAAGCAAGCCATATGAGTTTGGTTTGATATTGCCATGCAAATGGCACTGTGACATCCAGAAGTGTGTCTGAGACCCAGGCGGGGGCTGAGGTGCTGATGGAACAGTTCGTACTCTAAAAGCTGGCCTTGGACCTCCTAACTGAAACTAAGAAACCTCTTCAAAAACATGATAATGGGGTAAAGAAAAGTCTGCTGTAAAACTTCCATATCATTTCATTCTGTCTTGAAGGAAAAGAATATTCTGGTTACTCCTCCAACTGCATATCAGGACAAAGTGTTCCTTAAGTGCATTACATGGTACTTTAAATGGGCAGTACTACAATTTGCTGCAGTAGGATGACCTTCCATTGCCTCAGAGCTGTCTTAGAGCTTGGATATATCAGGTCTTTTGCTTCTTAATATGGATTTTGTAATTTAAAAGATCTGCAATAAGGATTCAGGTGAAGCCATCACAAATAATTAAAAATCTGTTTCATGTGTTGGTGGTAGCTCTGACGGGGTTAGCATTATGATCTTTTTGGTTTTGACACCTGTGGCAATAAGCAATTTACAATAACTAAATTCACTATTTAAACATTGGGGTAGAGCACTATAATTATGTGACAATAAAGCTGTAATAATCTGCCACAATTGATCTTCCCCTTGCCCAGCCCTCTTGTCTGCGCTGCAGTTCCACATTTGGAAGGTATTTCAGAAAGTTACAATGCTGAACATTTTAATAATTCTGTGCAAAGCTGAAAGCTTTCTGCAGCAAAGGAAACTGAAAGTGCTCAGCCCTTTGCTGGATCAGAACTCCAGAGCTGCTCCCATGCATCAGAGGGGCCCTGCCCTGTTTTCATACAGTCAAAGAAGTGATAATGGGGTGGAGCCTGTGCAGGAGAAAACAGCACTAATTGCAGAGGAAAGCAAGCATGAATGGAAGCAAATTAGATTTAGAGACAGCATGGAACTAATACTTTTGGACATCATTAAGTGTGGATTCAATAGCACTAACCCATTTAGCAGCCAGCTAACGCCCAGGACTATCTCTGCCCAATAGCTCTGTAGCCCAGCAGATTTCCTTTGAAAGCCTAAGTACTCCCCAAGTAGCAAATGCAAATTTTACCATCTTGGTCACAAAGCAGAGAAATTTAAAGGGGAGAAGAGAGAGAAGGGACAGGGTCTTGTCATAAAGGATCTTGTGCCCAAATCACAAGTAAATTAATGTTTTGGAACAGAAGGTAGAACATTATTGTGATACAACTACATGTGTATGGGAAGACAAGCAGAAAAAGAGAAGAGCATAAATGGAAAGGAAAACAGATCTTGCAAAACTAAAATACAAAATAGATCTAGAACCTCCAAGCTTAACTGGTGAAATCAGCAAGGGCTGTGAAAGCAGAGTATGCAGATGCTCAACACAGCTACCGAGCCATGGAGCATCACCTTGGGTCTCCCCTCCCTGTTGGGCTACTTGCTGCAAAGCAGCAAGGAAAGCCCTGTCATCTCAGGAACTGAGTGCCAGCAAAGATTAACAAGATCCACTCTATGGTAGAATCACCTGAGACTCCGAACCAAGTACAGTTCAGGGGTAACTCTAAAATTATCAATGCTCCTTTTTTCTTTCTGCTATATAAGGAGAAATATTATAAAAATTTGTGATTTTTTTCTCAGTAGCATTTTGACATGAAAATTTCTTTATTATGCAGTAATTATGGTTCTTTCCTAATTGTGCCTTTCATCCCTGCAGCCTGAAGCATGATAGGAGCATAAATGAATTATGTGTATATCATCAATCTCTCTCATTCTCCATTAGAGGGAAACTGAGGACTGCTTCCACATGTGCAGTGATTTCTGAAACAACAATGTGAGTTTGTGGCATTCTCCTCTAGAAAATAAACTTTTTTTGTGCCAAGATTTTTGCTTAAAAACTGACCTTCTATCTTAGGGTAAAATCTGCCATCTAAAAATGATCCACATGGATCGCTGAATACCCCAGCTTGTTTTTAGGCAGCCAGAAATTCAAGTCAATTAGCGTGGCCAGCCAAAGATGCAATCTCAGCTTACTGAAGCTGAAATATTTTATTTTAATTTTATTTCCTCTGTATTCTGGCCATGGAAAGAACACTATGCCTTGCTCTCTGAGTGTGCAAGGACTGTTATCAAATGCATCAATGTTTTCTCTTGAGATGCCAACAACACACACATCACTGGCTGTAAAAAGAAACACAAATGCACGGAGTCTCCCCAAACACAAAAGGAACATGAGAATCATGCCCTGAAATCGGATGCTGGAGGTGTGTCTCAAGTTTTCTGGTCTCCCAGGTAGTAGGAAAGACAAAGGGAACCATGACTTTGGTCATGGGCTTCATGCAGGAGGAAAGGAAGGAAGGCTAATAAATGAACAGGGTGCTCCTGATTGCTAATCTGCAAGTGCAGAAACATCAGGTGGGATTCCCCACACTAACATGCACAGATGGAGTGTGATTTCACAGTATAAAATGTCACTGAGAAAATGAAAACTCCCCCAAAAACACTGCTTTCAAGTGGGTGGTGTCTAAGCCAATCAAACAAAAAAAAGAAAGCTACTGATATGGGGCTTGCTCATACTCATCCACTTTTGCTGTGAGATATTGAGAAAAATGAAATAATGTATTTAAATAATCAACCTTTATACTTATATGCTGCAAACACCAATAGAATGACAGAAAAGAATTTTTAAAAGCTATTTTTGGAGGGGGGAGACAGAAGAACTTCCACTGCATTTTCGATTAAAAAATGGCTTAAAAAGTAGAACAGAGAAGCTTCTGTTGTTTCTTTTTTTCCTTCATACTTCAAGTCAAATCCATTATCACTGGGCAGAGCTTGTGAAAGGGATATGGTCTTTAAAATCATATAAACTCAAGCTATCATAAAATGTCTGTTGAATTGATTGGAAGATGAAACAAAAAACTAATGGAAGTAACATGACCTCATTTCAATAATAATATTAGAGGGTTTCTACTGTTGTTTTAAAAATCTACTGCCTGTGAAAAAGTATAAAGATATTTTGCAAAGCAACTAATCCTAGTTTTCCAATTTTTTAACTTCTTTGTTTAGACAGTAATTTCTCTGCTGTATTTTTTTTCTTTTTTGTTAATTGATTGTACTCCACAAATGAAAAAAAAAATCCAAGTAGTATTTTACCTGCTGCAAATTAAATTAACTATTAATTGTTTTCAATAATGTAAATTCTGATTTTGAAGAATCTGGAAATATTTCCAACTACCTAAATTGGTTCTTGGTGCACTGAGACACAGAAGTTTACAAGTAAGGCCACATGGATACTTGGGCAGATATTGGTTAAAGTAATGACAATATTGTGAAGTCACAATCCTCTAAGGATACAAGTGAGATAAACTTTGTGTGTAGAAATCAGACTTTTTTTATCAGATCAAGTAATACACATGGAAAAGCAGAGAGGGGCCTGGGGAAGGGGTTATGGCTTTGAGCATCTGCACTCTGCCAGTAAAGTCAAACAAAGATCCCACTAACCTTAAGTTAACCAGGGGAACCACCCTTAAGTGCTTGCAGATTGAGGGTTTCATTTTAAATTGTCAGGCTTTAAAACTGTTGATAATGTTTTCTTTTTTTTTTTTTTTTTAACTTGGATACATTTTATTATGCATGTTCAGCTCTGACAATGAGTTTTCTGATTAGTTTGAAGGTTAAGTGAAGTGAACATTACTGAAGTTTTTGTGTTCTTTGCTGACTCTGCTTTTTAAAGTGATACTGTTTTTCAAAGGATTTATACTCTAAAGTGTCTTTCAAACAAACACTATGCTGAAAAATTAGGAGATAAATAACAAAAAAAATACTTTTTCTCATTTGCTCCAAATAGATTTAACTTTAATTTTTGTAAATATGAGGTGTGTGATATGAGGACATAAAACTGCAGTTTTGTAAATCAGAGACTAGAAAGGGTAAAAGGTATTTGGTCTGTTGTTATTTTAATTACCTGGAGGCATATTCTTAATCAGGCAAATCACAATTTACACAACTGCTAGTTAGAATAGTGAAAGTGGTCAAGGGCAAGTACTGCATGTGTGCCATCGAACCAAACCAGAAAATTATAATTTAAAAAAAAAAAAAAATAGGAGGGAAACAAAATAAAAGAAAGAAAAATAAAATCTTTTCAACACAGGTAGACACATTCCATGCACTTGGCCTTTGATTTCATTAATGTTGTGGTAACTGAACACACCTCAATCCAAAGAAAGAAAGGGGGAAAAAAAGACAAAAGAGAGAAATCAAGGTTTGCTTGGCAAAGCATCCAGTGTTTTTCTTGGGTTCTTATATCAAAATACTGAAAAGTTTGCAAGTTACCATGTAAATTTTTTAAAACTTTTTCCTCCTTTGAGTATGCTAAAGCAGTAAGTATCCCCTTCCGATGCCACTAGCACAGATAGTCTATATTGCTGCTACTCTAGTTTAAAAAGCAAGTTCTTTCTAAAATCCTGTTTAAGTATGCATGCAGCACTGCTGATTTCAATGGAGTAGACCACATATAGGACTAGAATTTGGCCCACAGGGTTTGACATTTAAAAAAATGTATTACTAACAAACATGACTAAGTATATTTAAAGAGCAGCTTCATGATTCTGCACAAGTGTTTTCTGAAATGGTCTAAAAGAAGGTCTAAAACTTACCACACAAGTCAGGTCTCTTGATACATCCACTAGTTGCTGTGCTACTTGCAAGTCCATTAAAGGCTGCTAAGCCATCAGAGCTGTAAGCTCTTAGGACTGACAACATGTTCATCTGCTTCTCCAGGACCTGCGGACCCTGAACTTGTTCGGGTTTCATCACTCCTTGTGCAGTTTCGTGTGAGGAGAGAAGATTCTGACTGTGCCACTGCTTTTCTGAAGCTTGTGGCAGTGGTGATACGAGCCCTTGTGTGGGTTGTGAGGTGACTGCACTCTGTATATTGTCACCTCCTTCACTGCTTTCTTTATTTAGGGCAGACAACTGCTTATTCATAATATCTGGTTCTGTGTCAATGTCCTCATCTTCAATGTTTTCTTCCTTGGAAGATTCCATATCCTCAGATGAAGCTATGTCAGAAAGGTCATCAGTAGCACTTTTATTTACAGAGTCAGAGAGCAGAATATTTGGGTCATCTTCGGATTGTGTTTTTATTTCAGATTCATTACTGGTGCAAGAATTTTGTGCTCCCGTGCCAATAACACCAGGATAAACACCGAACTGCTTATAGAAGTCTGTTGAAAAATTACAAAAAGTGGATTCCATGTGGCTGGGCCAGGCAGAGCTCTTTTGCTCTCCCAGGGTCTCTTTATTTTGTCCTTGGGTCATTTTCTCAGAAGCTGAGTCCAGCTGGCTCAGCATGTTTGAAACTCCTGCCTCCTTGCTGGACTGCACAGAAGAGGGGAGCAAGCTCACTTTGTTCACCGAGGCTGAAACTTCTCTAGACTGCTCTTTGTTGTTGCCTATGATGTTGTCTTTACGTTTAGCCTTGCCCAAGTGATTGGCCTGGAGGTGCAGAGCCATTAGCTCCATGGATGAAGTTGTAAAGGAACAAAATAAGCAGCCATGCCAAGCAATATTGTCTTGTACAGTGACAGAGGAGCCTGGCAGGGAGGCTGCATCGGGCCTTACCGACAGGTCCAGAGGTTCGTATTGCGACTTTTCTGTTTTCCGCTGTGAGGACTTGCTGTTTATCTTCTCCTCACCACCATCTGAGCCCAGAGCTTTTGCTGAAAGCGGATCTGAGAGAGCTTTATCCTTCATTTCTTTTTCTTTCTTCAAAGAATTTAGGACAAAGCTGTCCATGAAAGCTTGCAAAGACCCTTGAAAGTTCACACCGTTCCCGACCATGTTCTGGTAAGCACGGCCAAGTTCAGAGAAGTGTGCTCCTTTGGAAGATATGTCTGAACCCTTCATGTTTTCCGAAGATCCTTCAGATGACATGCCAACTGCTTGTCCTTGCTGATCTCCAGAAGACAACATTCCTGACGTCCACTGCTGCGAGACCATGCCGCTTCGGAAATCCATACCAGGAAGTCCCTTGAAGGCTCCTCTCAAGATGTCTGGTCTGATAAACACAGAACTTTTACTTGGTGTCTCGTCCTTGTGTTCCTGACTTGCGCTCTGCCCAGACAGTGGTCCTGCCCCGTTCTGCCGCTCCCGATGGTGCCGTTCCAAGTGGTATTTGAGGGAAGCAGACTGAGTACCAGCATAGTCACAATGTGGACACTTGTAAGGCTTCTCACCTACAGGTGTGGACAAAGAGGAGAATATAAAGAGAGTTAACTGTACTTTGGTCTACGGATGAGTGGAGAAATGAAAAAAAAAAAAATCAGCATTAGCTGCTTAAAAACAAGAAGATCTTGGTACTAATAATTCATTTTTTAGAAAGAAACGCCTTTAATCGAAGACTAATTCATAAACTGAGTATTTCTAAAATGGGTTTCCAGAATGTGGGGCTATTCAGGAATGACATGGTATCTACACACAATTAGCCATCCTTTTCTTAATCTAACATGTAGAAAACTGTTGTAGAATTAAAAGCTATGATTATGAAAATGAAGCATAACAATTTCAACCACAGTAATCATTAAAAGTACAAGTTTAAAAAAAAGGGAGACAAAGAATGTAACAAATGGATGGTTGCAATATTTTGTGTATACAATTGCTCTAAAATTTGTTTAAATTATACACATGGAAACCATTTTTAAACCTAAAAATTTTATGGCACTGTTACGCAAGACTGAAATGAATGATTTAAGTCTTGCTCTGCAGTAAATCATGGATATAATTAGCAAATGGCATACTGCACAAGTAATTTATCATTATTTGGAGGGCACCATTCCAGAAGGATTCAAAGATCTGCAGACCTACTGCATTGTTTCTAAATAAAGAACTATAAATACAGATTCTATAAAATATTAATATCATTACACTACATTATGATTGCAGCACATAAGAACATATAGTTAAAATAAAAAGTAGTCAGTAAAAAAGAAATCGAGTAATAAAAAGTGCAAAATATATTTAGTTTCTGTATTTGAAATTAGCACTATCTACTGGTTTTTGCAGTTCTTTAATTTTGTACTAATGACATTTCTAATGCTCAAGTAGTAAAATGCATAATTTACCTATCATAAGCACTTTTCTAGGTTTGGTTTGAATAGAGTTTTAAAACATGTGAGATGATTTCCATGAATTAAATAAATATTTTAAGCCCACACTAAACTTTTATTGTTCTTCCTATACTTTCAAAGAGGCAGAAGATTTTTACACATATAATAAATATTCACAGATAGTCATAAAGACATATCCAAAAAGAATGTACATCTAAGCAAAGGTATATCTAAATTTTTGCAGAACATTGTTAGCAATGTAGAATTTCTTTTAAAGGAGAAAGTATGGAAATCCTCACTAAAAGAGACAGAAATCTGAAAGACCTGCAAGCTGTCAGTTCTGGCAATTGTTTCTGAGGGAGTTCTACAAGAAGAAGAAACTGTTTTCTCTAGGTAGCTTTTTTCCCCCTAAGTGATACAAAAGACAAAGGCAAGCCTCTCCAAATGGTATAATGGAAACATTTGTTTTGAAAACTTCCTCCACAGTAAAAATGCTGTATAATATTATGTAGTTCACCGAACCAGCTGGAAAGTTATCCGCTTTCAAATAACCTCAAAATCTGCTAAAAAAAAATTGAAAGGCTTTCAAACTTCTGTTATTTAAGCTAGAGGCTCAATTGAAAGGCTGGTAAATACTTGGGAAGCTGCTGCTCGCAGTGATGGCAGGAATTTGCTAATGAGATGCGAGCCCAGAACACTCCCATGGCCATGGAGCACTGCACGAGAGCCCAGTGACAGGAACAGGGGCTGGGTACATGCTGAGTCCAGCCAGGGCTGAAGCACCTCACAAGCAATGGAAATTCTAAATCCATAATGTAATCCTGAAGCTAAACAGTGAGACATGAGAGCTTTGTATCAAACCACATCAATCGACCCTTTTAGAGGAGGAAGAGCACAGTACCTCAAACAAGAGGTGCTCAGCAGAGGGAGAGGTAGTAATTAGCATGGTTCATGCTTTAGGCCCCGCTCCACACAGTTTAACAGAAGAAATCAGATTTAAACATTTCAATGGAACTTCTGAGTCTTTCCCAATCACCTAATTAAGCTCTGGCGCTTCACCGATGAGGAGCAGGGGCTGCGTTTAGTGGGAGCTGTGCAAAAACAAACAGTTCCTCCTGAACCACAAGCCTGAGACAGATCATGCCTGTCTGGGCTTCCTTGGTCCCAGGTGGGCACCTGAACACACACACCCCATTGCAGGCCTGTGAGAGCAGGGACAAGGGGACAGAAGACAGTGGCTGTCTGTTTGTTTGCGTTTCTGCAGGGCTGTTTGGGAGTGTGCAAACTCTGACAGCTGTGCTGCCAGTCAGAACGGGGACAGGCAGTAATGCTGGGTTTGCAGCATCCACACACTGCAGTATTTTTGGAGCTGCTTTCAGTTGTTCTGATGTTTGTCCCACCAGTTACTGTCAGCAGTCACCAGTGATCTCTGACACGACTGGAGTAGTTCAAGTGTTGCCTGAGACATAATGAGACTGGTGAAAAACAAGTGCCAGACTCCACAGGGTTAAATGTTCTCACTTTTGAATTTTCACTCCTCTTAATTGAAAAGCTCTTCCTCAGCATCCCCTATGCCTTTACGGAAATCTTTAACACAATTATATTGAGCACTTCCTTTTATTCTAATGATAGTTCAGTGTGTTTGCATCGCACATCAAGTGGCACCATCAAAAAGTGTGTCCCAGCATTGCAGGCACTACGTCAACTGCTGGAGATCTATTGCAAGGAGAAGGAGAAATTTTCAATATAGTCTGTACTGATGTTGCTAAAAGCATGCAGAAACTGCTTAAAGCAGTGTGCATATGTAAAAATGGGTGCAACTTAAGTTTAAAAATGCTGTCTAGAGAAAATACTAGTTCTATTTTGTACTTCTAAAAGTACCTTCAGTCTAAAGCCCTGGGCACAGCATACTCTTGTTCTGAATTGCTAAGCCTTGAAGTCATTCCATTTTCTGCTCTAAGGCCTCTCCACAGAGTGAGCTTCCTTTCAGCAGAGATCTGCACACAGCTCTCCACCAATGCCATAAGCATTGGACTGAAAGAAGACACTGACTGAGACAGTGTGATAAAAAGTTCAAATCTCTTCCAGCCTTGGTGTGCTGCCTCTATGGTGCTCCCACCCCTCACATGGCTAGAAATGAGATCTAAAGCTGAAGGTCTGAAATGGAACTCAACATGTAGCAACACACTGTGCCACCTTTGCAATGCAGGACTGGCCAAATATCATTGTTCAAAGGGAGCTGTTCAAAACCTTGCTCTTCTCTTCCAGATCCAAATACTGGCAGTGGTTACTTTACTTCAAAGCAACCTTAAATGCTACTATTTCCAGGGCAGGCATTAGGAGAAGGGAGTAGGATGGAGTCAATCATCTTTGAATCTTTTTAATTTAGTCTGTCAGTATTTCCTAAATTCAGTAATTGTGCAGTTATTTAGATGCTACTTCATCCATTCAAATTAATGACCAGCTACACCCTGCGTAGAACCCTGTACAAATGACAAAGCAGAGTTATAAGCTGCTGTGGGAAAAATCCCAGTCTAACCTCAAACCAAGACAGTTTCAATGGAAAACCCAACGGACCACTATTTTTCAGGATTCTATCAGGGAATGCAGTAGTATATGTCCAAAGAACACTTCAGGGGACAAGGGAGGTAGGCTATGATTCTTTTTAGAAGACAACCTGTTTGTGTCTCATACTTTGAGGAAAGGTTTCAGAGAATTCATCCTGGTGTAATGACTACCCTGGTATTATTGCCAAGAGCAGTGTCTGGATGAGTTATTTAACACTTAATATCAGTTCACATAAATTAACGTTGCCATGTAGGAGTGAGGGAACATGACTTTTTCAAAATAATTTTCTGCATTTCATATCCAAGTGTCATTTTTCATTGCTCACAAAGGCAATGGCCACCCTGATCTTGCTAATTCTCTGGCCCTGTTTGCATCCCTGCAAATCTTTACACAATGGAGTAGGATGAGAGAATATTCCAGTGTGTGCAATTAACAAAACCAAAAGATTTTATAGGGAGTATCTTATCTGGGCAGCATAATCACAGTTCTGATCTACCTACTGCTCTGGTTTACAAGACACAAGATCTCTCAGAGGAACTATTTTATATCAGGATAAAGTAAAACAATAAAAATTCAATGCTGCTTGTAAAATCTGCACAAAAACTTGGTAGATAACTGGAAACAGACATGTTGCCCTGCAGAAACAGGTCTATTTGTATAGCAGGTTTATAAACAACCCAGCTGTGTAACCTATGCAAGAGATCCCCAGTCCTGCTCAGAAGAAAATCTGACCCTGCTGGTCAGGGGAGCCATCTGTGCAAGGAGACCACAGCCAGATTATAACTCGATTTACAGACTTTAAGGCCAGAAGGGACAATTATGATCATCTAGTCTTATCTGTTCTACAACACAAGCCAAGGATCCTCACACAATAATTCCAGCATCAGAGTGTAACTAAATTTTGAAACAAAACTCACTTGTTTTAGTTCAAACAAATTATGTTTCAACAATAGCAGCGAATAAAGCTCCAACATGTCCCTAGGTAAACTAAGTATTTTTACTGCTCAAAATGTGTGCCTTATTTCTAGCTCGAATTTGTCCAGTGTCTGCTTCCTACTCCTGAATATTGCTACATTTTTCCTTGTTAGATTGAACAGATTTTTTTAAAATTAAAAAGTCTATTTCCTGAAGAAGGTATTTGCAGACAGCAAAAACAGTCATTTCTTCACCTTCTCTCACCCTTGAGTGGAACATCCTTCCCAATTTTTCAATGTCCTTTTAAATTATGGATACCCACTAAAGCTTTGATGAAATTTCAACTTGATAGCAATTTTATACAGTCCAAGACTGTGTTTACATCCATAGATCTAGCAATCAACTAACAGCTCATATTCTGTTGCTTCTCTACCACAGTCCCAGGCCCAATTCATCACTGCCTCTAGTATTTTTTTCCTTTACATATTGCTGATTTAAAATTCATATTGTTGAAAAGAGCCCACTTGACTAAGTGACTAATCAGTGCCTCCCCATGATTTTTAGCATCTTACCATTTTTGTGCCATTGGTAAATTTTATCAACAGTGATTTTTATATAGACTTCAAAATAATGATGAAATACCAAATAGATGGAGCTGAAAGCACTGCTGAGGAACTGAGAGTTTGTGTGCCATTGCATTTCTGCTTACTGATTTTTGGGGGATGTTTTTTTGTGGTTGTTTTGTTGTTGTTGTTGTTGGGTTTTTTGTTGGGGGGATTGCTACATAGAACAAGCTACTTTTACGAGAAGAAACTTGATAAAACTTCATTTCGTAAAATAAAATTTAAAAAAACCCTATGCTACCAGCTTTCACTTAGTTAACAAATTAATTCTGCAATTTTACCCCAAACTTATGTGAGGATTGTCCTAATTTCAAGGTCTTAATATTCATTCTTTTGGAAAATACAAGAATAGCCAGAGCTTTTTTACCACTGTGAGTGCTCTGAGTCTTGCTCTGTGTTCCAAGATGGCTTTTGGGGATTTTTTTTCAATGAACTTTAATGATTTGGAGAGCTCTTCAGCCAGGATTTTAAAGATTTTATCTATAAGTTATCCAGTCTCATTCATTCTAAAAAATATTAAAATGCAGTGGGCTACAGCATAACAGCCTCATTACTTAATGGGAGCATAACTGTATCATTGGAAAATGCTTATGAAAACCATCATGCTTCTTTCTGAGAACAGAGCAGAAGAGTATTTAGTCTTCAATATAATGGTTGATAATTTCTTATCCATTCTTGTCCAGTATTAGCAAGATACCCAATTATTTGGCCAGATCCACAGAATTTTACCCAGTTTTCCATAACCCTCATAGCCACGTACATATTTTCACTATTGCTTTTAGTTTCCCTTAACAAATCCCTGTACTTCTTAAAGATCTATTTAAATCTAGTGCTGTGAGCTTTATTCATTTTTCATATTTAACATCCAGTTGCTTAAAAATCTGTCCTGCACCCCACTCTGCCTTTCCCCACTGATCATCCCCTTTCCCTTTTAAATAAGATTTCATGAGTTGTCTGTGGATTGTGCCCTTCTGCTCTTCGTGGTGCTGTTCCTCAGTACAGTGACAGCTGTGCACCAGGCAAGAACCCCAACCCCAAACACTTGGCAGCCCCACTTGCAGTGGGGCTGTGACAGTCATTTAGGGACAATATGAGTTGCAATTCGATCCCACACATTTCTTAACAAGCTACAGTTTGCTTTCATGCAAAGCAAATGAAATCACACGTCTTATAATTCCAGAGAATACTGCTTAATGAAAATATTGAAAACATTTTCCAGCATTTTTTATTTTAGCATTGAAACAGTTATTGATAACCTATTTTATCCATTGTGCAGTAGATATTTTAGAAATGAATTGCTGTATGGTTTAATTAGTTCATTATTATGCCTATTCTTACATGGTAATTTCTTTTATCATTCTAATCATTCACTTCACACTTTTTAAACCAAATGGAATATCAAAGGTTCTGTAGGATTATTTTTGGATCCTGCACATGTTTCACCACACAATTAATCTGTTTGTCAGAAATACTAGTTAACTTCTTCTCTTTACTACTTTCCTTTACTAGTAATTTTTCTCTATTATATAAGACAAAACTACCTGTAACAGGACAGAATTTTGATATTTTTATTCATTTTATTAAAGATTTTTCATTTGTGCACTTGCCATCACTATGAAATATTTTAATTTTTATAAACTTTTATAATTGAATATTTTCCTTCATTTATATCTCATCTGCAGTATTTATTTAGTCTTTTTACATGTCTTTACTTAGTTAAAACGCAGAGAGATAAATACGGTTGTTACTTTGCAGGGAAGATTCAGTACATTAATATAAACTGTACGCAATTCCCCCAAAGCATATATATACGTTGTAAACCTGAAGACTTTTTACACAGCTGCTTATTGCTAAACAGTGCCTTGTCCAGAAGGGGACAATCTGTGTCTCTAATTGCTGTCACTGAAGCTGAGATTCATTATGTGACTTTCCCATTAAAATGTGAGCATTAATTTGTATAATGAAATATCACCCACTGCAGTGTTCATTAGCCATGCCCTACTGTATACTGCACATTGTTAGCTACCTAGAAACTGTAGTTAATTTCACTAATGGATATTTCCCTACTTAGTGTTTGGTAGGAAATTTATACTGTAACATTACCTCTTAAACTTTTAAGGAAATTTAAATTCAATCAATTATTTTCAACAAAAGTTTGGGATGTCATTAAGACAGGAGAAAAGGCATGCTGTACAATGTTAAGGATGGGAAATCTGGAGGAATCTAGAGAAATGAAAAGTCCTTTTAGTTCATCTTAGAAATGTAAGAATAAAGGATGTTCAATACCAAAATTGTCTCCTCTTGGAGCACACATACCCATTTTCCTTAATTATTCATATTGCTCATCCCACTACAAGCGCCTTCAGAGAATGGCAACAGGCAGTCTTTTTTTAGGAAGGAAATGTGAATTGAATTCATTTAAAACAGCACCATTTTTACTGTATTTCATCAGTTCATCTAAGCATGGTTTAAAATTGGCTAGTCACATTTCCAAGGGAAAATGCAGTAACACTGTAAATGCATATAATACATCTAATATATGCAAGATGTGTGTCATACATATCGTAACAGACTCTCAGTCAATGGACACAGCCCTGCCAAGCTTTTTCTCCCTATTCATCTTTCTTAGGTTCCTTCAGTTTAGCACAATCCAAACCATCTTTCCTTTGCTCGTGCACATTATCCTTTTTTTCTTTACTCAAAGGATTCAATTTTGTCACACTGGGAATACACCTGAGCATCTAATGACAGCACAAACCCAAAGTGGTTTACATCTGCAGTAGCTTCTGAGGGCTGATGCAAGGTACAAAGAGGTCCTAGAGCCAATGTGAAACCAGCTCCTGCATAATGTGTCCCCTGTCAAAGGTGGGACATAAGAAATTTTAATTTTTTTACACTTAACTGTTTATTCACAGTCTGAAGGTCAAGGCATGCAAAGTAAACCCCACACCCACTTGTGACTCGAGGAGGTTGAAAGTGCTCAGAAATATAAAGGAGATGCTCAGCTTCCTGAATGAAGGAACCTTAAGTTACTGCCTCCAGAGGGGCAAAATGACAGCTCTGGAATCACCTGCATAGGGCACATTATAGGTGTGAGATATTCAGATGGTTTTCTTTCCCACAAAGACTGAGCATCTCCAAGCTGTGCTATAACCCTCTCAGCTGTATGAGGAATTATTTTATGGCAAGGAGGCTGACTCCCAAAATGGGCAGGCCCCCCACATCTGCTGTGCACTGCCGTGCTCTGCCTCTTCCCTGCCTCTCCTCCCCAGAGAGCTTGTGTGAGCAGGGAGGGCAGCACAGCCCATCCCCGGCCACTGGTCAGCACAAAGAGCTCATCTAAGAGGGCATGAAGGGTTCTGTTTGTCCACTCTAAGACCAGAGGCTTGCAAGCATTTTGGCCTGAAAATCCTTCCTCTCTTCATTCAGGGCTGTCCCAGGGAATTGTCTCATCCATCAACTGTTTTTAGAGCAAGAAAGAGGAGAAGCTGATTTCACATAATTATGCCCTTTTCCTCTTATCACATGGGAACAATCAGAAATCACATCTTACTATCTTCCCCTTAAAGCTCTTCCTGCCTGAATATCACTGAGCTAGATAAGAAAAATCCTCTGCAGTTGTGTTGGGACAAAACTGAGCGTGCTAAATAAAACTTTGATTTGGTTTTTTTTCTTCGGGAGCTTATTATGTGATAGCAAACTACACAGAAACCGGGGCTCAGTGTGGAGTAGGTTGCAACCATGAAATATCCAACAGAAAAAAGAAGCAACCCAAGCCACTGGCTAATTCTTCAAAAACAGAGCACAGCTTCCTCCTCTCATGCAAGATTAAGCTGCTTCTCCAGCTTTTTTGGGCCAATTGCCACAGAAGCACCTCCTGGCTGGATCAGGCTTTGGGTCTGCTCTTGGCATGAGCACCAAACCAGCCCAGTCGTGTGCCTCCAAACACACAGATGTTCCAAGGAACCTGACTTGTGCTGAACTGCTTGAGCTCATCTCTAACAAACAGGTGCTGTGAGAACAAGAACAGTAATTGAGTTAATGTAGTGGAGAAATACACTAAAGTGTTTTTTATCAGTCAGTTATATGATCCAGGCATATAATAAAGATAGAGTGTGACATAAAAGGCAGGAAACTGTCCCTGAGAAGTATGAGCTAACCAATATTTATTTAATAACTGGTATCTATTACATCATTTCCACTTACTGCAAAGGAACTTAATTTTTATTTAATAACTCTAGTAATTTGCCAATTTACATTTTTATACTATTTATTAGGATTATTTCCAAAATGTAAAACATTGCTTCACTTAAACATACTCTTGTCATTATTTACAAACACTTTGTTCTCAACCTAGTGGAAATTGATCTTTACCTATTTTAAAATTATAATGACTTTTAAATATATTGTAAATGTTGTTTCCATAGTTTCTTTTTTTTAAATTTTTTTATATTATACAGTTTATTTTTTTCTTGTTTTAATTTTCTTTAGTCAGTATTAATATGCAATTTTAATGGAATATTTCCATTATAATTAATTTACTTTCCATTAGTTCTAAGGCACAAACACCAAATGTATAATCACAGCCATGTTTAACATAAGAACAAAGTGATCACTATATAATAAAACAAAATTAAGAGATGGGTAACCTCATGTTATTTTGAAAATATTTTTCTTTGTCTCTCAAATAATAAAAATGTCAAACTCTTTAAACTCCATAGTTATAAGATTATTTTCCAATAAAATAACTACAATTTCTTTACTTTTACTACATTGGAGAGCACACAAATAGAGTTTTCACTGTGTTTCTTCTTTTTTTCCCCCCTACAAAGTTCAACACATGAAGAAGAATATTCCTACCCTAAATGGTTTGCAATCCAATCAGACAAAACTGGTGCCAAATTTTGAAATTCAGTGTGGTATACTCCTACTTCACAATGCAAAGAAAGGAGAACAAAATATAGTGAACAAATTTTCTCATTTCAACAGTGATATTTTTTCCTTTAAATAATTTTAATTTTCAGTTTTTCAAAATCAGGCCTCACAATCACAAACCCAGCATTAAGTACTCGATCTATGCAAGCATAGGATAAATATGACTTCTGATTTTTTTTTACCTTTCTATTAGGAAAGTAGCAGTAAAATTCTGAAAATCAATTAAAATAGTTTAAAAAGAAAATGACAATTATGGGGCCCATTATGTCTGTTTCCAAAAAAGAAATACCCCAAATCTCAAGTTTTAAACACTCTCCCAAAGCCTACCATGGCAATTAACACTGGGAAGAAAACAGGATCCTATTGACCACACACAGAATTCCAAATGATGTCAACAGGACCTGAGGATTACAACATTTTTATGTCAGAATTTAATTATGGATAAAGTCTTCTTCAACATATACTGTGTCTTTGCATGGACCTTGCCATGCATACATGTACTTTCAAGCAAACAAAATATTATCATTTAAATGGCATGGCTAGAAATAACTGGTATTGAAAGCAGTCCTCCCAGTGAGAGAAATACCAAAACAAAGTGAGTATCCAGCCCAGTAGCAAATCTCTGTAGGGTAAAATGCTGTGATTGTTACTGAAATAAAATATGGGAAATTTCACCACGGTGCAAAGCATGATAAGTTTTATTACTTACAAGTACTAAGTCGTGTGAGTTCTAGCAGGGAGGAAAAAAGCAGATCCGTGGAGCTGATGCATTCATATGAACAGTGAAAGGTTAAAAATGAGCATGCTAAATGGAACAAAAATAGTAACTGAGAAAAACATACAGAATCCCTAAGCAGATGCTAAGGAAGGCCTTTGAAGCAGTTAGTATAACTAAGTCTGAAACCAATAGGCTTATGCCTATTGAAGGACAAGGGTAATTGAAGGAAACAGTGATGAAGCAGGGAAGGAGACAGAAATAACCTCAACTGGGAAAAGACGATTCTATTAAAGTGGTCTTTATCCAACAACACATTCCTTGTGCTTTTATTTAAGACTGTCATACATCTTTCTCAAAAGACTTTCTCCAACTAATAAGTCCAAACCTACAGTGGGAATTAAGGCTCCTAGGCACAGTTCATGTTAACCCCCACACACGCATGGCTCGTGCCGACAGTGCTCCGCTCACTTGTTCCTCTCACCTGTGTGTATTCTCAAGTGGACCTTTAAGTGGTGGGATGTTCTGAAAGTTTTTCCACAATATGGGCAGTCTTTCATGGCAGAACCAAGGCTCCTGTCTCTCAGTAAAGCTGGCTGCTGGACTCCTACAGATCTCCCAGCTTCTTCTCCAATGTCTGCAACACAGAAATGTTCTCACATCACTTCAGCACATGTCAGGAGTTGTTCTCGCTAAAACTGCTAACACAACACAAAGTTAAACATGCCAATACTACACCTGTCTATTTCATTCTTTAAATCTGACAGAATGCTGACAATTCATGTATTTTCTTGTTATTGTCTTAAATTATTTCATCTTTCCTATCATCATTTTAAGCAGCATATGGTACCTTTATATACTGAATTATACAAGAAAAGAAACAGCTGTGTCAGCAGCTGGTTTGATTTCTTCTTTTGCTTAGTTCCTATTAATTTTTCCTCAAAAGTTTGAGATTGTTGTTTTGTTGAATCCATTTAATTTACAAGTATTGTGAAATCCTGTATGCTTTTAAAGGGAAAAAGTTTGCAGCAGTGTATTAAAACCTCCTAAAACAAGAGAATTGCAGTGACAGGGGAGTCCAACAGCAGTGACAATGTCTACATACAAAGCTAACCAACTTCCTCTGCAACATTTAATCATTGGAATTACAACAGGAGACCTAGAGAGTGGCCTAATATCATGTGAAAAACAATGAAAAAATCTGGTCAGATGAGGGGGAATTCCATCTCCCTCTCCCCCAGAACTCCTGCATTTTCTTCTCAGTGTTCACAGCTACACTTATTCTCTGCATCACAGCACAATGGGTGAGACTCCAGGACACCTCTTCTCTCTCCTGATATAAAGAAAAACTCATTTCAGCCATCTTGAATGAGCTGCTTTTATCCAAGCAGGCAAGGAATAAAATGATTTACAAAAGACTGACATAAAAATTGCAAAAATATGTAGGGCATTAAAAAAAAAAAAAAGTCATTATTCAAACCACACAAGGCTCATCCATCATCCTGTACATAGAGGGTCATGTAATATCACTATAAGCACCAGTTCATGATTTCACTATAAACCATGGCAAATGTTGAAGCTGTGACCCAGGCTGACACTCCTGGCACGTCAGGAGCAGGACACATGGACACAGCATCACACCCCGTGCAGAACTGAGATATCTGGGTTAGATCCAGGTGGGGAGCACAGAGTTAAAACCTGCACACAGAGGCTTGATTATTTCAGCCATAAACTACTGACTAAAAATGTTCTGTCTTTACCCATTTGATATGTAACTAAAGCTGTCAGGAAACATAGTGCAGTTTACACAGCATTGCCTTTTAAATGGAAGTAATGGGACATAAGAAAGACTTAAACATTTGGCTCTAATAAAATCTATTCTCACAGTAGCAGAGACCCAAATACCACATTTCTGAAAAAGGTAACACTAACAGGCATTTCAGTATGTATTATAAAATGATTCCTCTGAACTGTTTGGCTTAAAGCTGAAATAATGGGATGATAGGGCTATAAAAAAATAAAATATATATGTGTGTATATATATATATGCTTATCTCAGTCATGTATGTAATCAAGCTATTACTACTTTTCAAAAGGCAAATCTGATAGTTTTCACATCACATTCTTGTTTAACATTTTCTGACTGTTCTTAGACTGCAGAGTTAAAGCATAATATTTAAGTTAGAAAGCTAGTAAATGTCATTTTGAATTATCTTCAAGTACGTAAAGTTGCATACTACAGGAGTCTATTTTGTCTTTGTGAGTCCAGGAAAACATACATGGGTGTTAGTCTATATCTCCAATATCCCTAAAGAGTTTAGATTTTCTCTGTTTTTACTCCTCAAAAGTTGTATATAATTGTGGCTTAAGCTTCTTTGGGAAAAAATGGGAATTCCTGAGTGCAAAAAGATTTTTCTGAAGTGCAAAACACAGAATGCATGATGATAAACTGCAGGATTTTATTTTGGTTTTCAATAAATACTATATGAGCATTATAGATAAATATATAGATAAAGTTAACAAGGCACTCAGGAGGAATTTACCGAATAACTCCACTAGTTATGTTTTGCTATATGTCACTCTAAATGATGGCCTGTTATCCATTTGCCTTTTATCTTTCTATCTAGAATATGTGTGGCCCAATAAAAAAGAATAAATTTGTAAGATGAACAGCTCTCTTTGCAGATTTAAGAGTCTAATTTTCACTTTACACAAAATTGAATTTTTTCAAGGGAGCAAGACGATGGAGTTTACTCTAGCACTAATCCCTCTGAAAAAGCAAACTGAAAACAACAATGAAGCAAAGAAAGATGTGGGTGGTCTGAAGAGTCCTCTTTTAGATTTAAGTAGACATACAGTAGATAGCTCCAAAGGCTTTACTCCAACAGGGGCCTTACCTTGAAGAATTTTTCTTCCCACAGTGAAAGCATTCCTAAGACTTTAAAGCTGGGCTGAGGGGTTTTCTTTTGAATTCCTCTGCCTACAAAGCCCACCGAAGCGCTGGAGGCCATCGCTACCTGAATGAGCAGCTTTACATCTAAGTTCTTTTATTCCAAACAATGAAAAGAGATGTTCAAGGCTGCCGACTCTCCCCAACAAATGCTAACCCAGCTTCTTACTAGGGCCCCATTTTGGCACATTGTACCTCTTTGTCGAGGCACTTAAGTTTAAAATGTGCTTAACTTTAAAATGTGTTTAAGTCTCACTGACTCTGCTACCGAGGTTTTCTCACACTGAGTCTCTCAAAAGTGATCTGTGGAAACTGAAGGATGAAAAAGAAGAGACAGGAAAGAAAAAAGTTAAGAAGCAAACTGGTGAATACAGACTATGCCAACACTAGAATATGTGGGGAGTGAAAAATCCTCAGCTCTACCAATAATCATGTATTCCACACCTCTAATGTTCCCCCTTCTCCTGTTATTGAGAGCCCCTTCAAAAGCAGAAACTCTCAGCTCTGTTAAATTGAGCAAAAATATAGCAAAAAGTAGTTTTACAGATCTGCAGAACTAGGATTGGCCTCTACAAATTAATTTATGATTTATTTAGGATTTGAGCTATGGTTTTGGGGGCTTCTCAGTTCTGAGGATAAAAGATCAGGAAGGAAAGAGAAGAGTTACTTATCTTACAGCCATTGTGGTTCCCTGAGTTATGTGGTCTATACGATGTGCACTCAATGCACATGGGATTACACTGCTTTTTTTACTATCCACTTCCATTATAGGCAGGTCAGCATCCTGAATATCTTCCTGCCCATCCCAACCTTTCCTGATTTAAGTGCAGGAAGTAAGAGAATAAAGTATGTTATAGATGCACATATCAGAGGTAAGACTTCTGAGCCTTGCCTCTGGACTTACTCTTACTGATCTTTCCTTTCACTTTAAAAGTGTCTGTTCACAGCAAAAGCCATGGACAGAAATGTGAAAAGCAACATTGAGTTCCAAATATGAACCTGGTCTTTGTGCCAGTGTGAGGATAAGGAACAGCTGTGAGTCCCCAGCTGCTCTGTGTGCTGTACCTGCTGGGCAGGCAGAGAGCCCTCCCTGACACAGGACACACACAGGAATTCAGCCACGAAGCAGCGTCTGGGGAGCTGTGACAGGGACAGCCCTTGCACACCATGCCTCAGCTGCACTTAATGTGACTGTGCCCATGTTCCCATGAGGCAGTGCAAGGAAAGAAAGCTCACTTCAACATCCATATCAGAAGGTGGTGATTAACTGCATAAATAAAGAGCCAGTTTGGCCAGAATGTGAGCAAACCTAAGCAAATGTGAGCAAACTGAAATAAAAACTAACCAATCCATAGGATCAGTATTTGAGGGATTGCTCTTCTTCAGACAGATGCCCACTTGTCAGGAGAGGAAGGCCTAAAAGCCACCACTCCTCATCTAGCAGGGAGATCAGGCTGGTTCCACATCACTGCCACAGGCAGAAAAGAAGGTTCCACAGACAGATAATCCCAACAAATAGTTTTGGACCCAGAAGTACTTTTCCAGTAGAAGGTTAAAAGAAAGTGAGAAAGACACCAGTGAATCCTTTTTACAGTCAATATCTTACTACTGGTTATCAGAAATGGTCTACCCAGAAATGAGCCATGAGTCACAGAGGAGAAATGCCAACTTCACTGGATTTTGCCAGAAAAGAAAAGGCAAACTTAAGTGGACAGTGAATCTGTGTACTCAAAGCAGAAGCTATCTAGGCAGTCATATGAAGAGCAAAAGAATACAAATTCTTTGACATTTCCATATGTTCTGTACTACTGGTCCACCTGGCTGGGATGAGTCCATAAACATGATTAGAAAAGGGTGGATTTCTTTTGTAATAAGAAAACTGTTTTGACTCAGTTAGGCAGCAGCTAAATTCTGAAAGGAGCATCTACATACGTGTCCCATAAATTTCACCAGACCATTTATTTGCTGTATGCATGTGAAAGTGTAGGGATTCACAAAGAGGTGCTTTCGTGTTCAAAGGAGCTAAATTGCAGCCCTCATGAAGACTAAATCATCAGTGAAGTCACTTGGAATTTGTCAACACAAGGTTTGCCAAATTAGCCAAAAACAGGCAATCACATGGAAAAGGTAATCAACTCACAAAATAGGTAATCAGACTTACAAGGATGTGTTTGCTCTTGCACAATTTTTGACACTATTAAAGAACCCTTTGAAAATGTGGCCAGAAGCCTTTAGAGCTGCAGATAATCCCAGGTTTTCATATATTTCTGAAATTCAAAATATTTGTAATTCTTCAGAACTGCCTCTAAAAGTTATTGAAATGTGGAGAACTGAAAAGTGGTAGTGACCACAGCTATTTTTTTGATGACCTATAAACCACTCCGATTAGCCCATCTTGTGGCAGGAAATCTATGTCAAGAAAGGAGTTAGAAGATATTCAGTGTGTTAATCCTGTCACTGCTGTCACCTTTATGCAAGAATGCCTGGACTCAACCACCACGTTCCCCGGGAAGCAGCACAGGATATACCAAGTTTCTGGAAAAACATGCTTTACCTTTCTTGCCTATTCCTAAGAGAAAGCTTCAATAATGCTGCAAATAGTGGAAAATAGGAATATAATTAGAGATACAATTAATTATATTTTTCTAGCTACCTGAAGTAGCTTCAATTAGCATTGTCCGATGTAAATGAGAACAGAATCTGGCCCTGTGCTCATAATTTGAAATTAGAACCCTATTAGTGGATGTCACTACACTTTTTTGTTAGTGAAGTTCATGGCTTAAAATGAAGGCTTCTAATATTAATAAATATTACAGTTATATTTTAGGCCTCCGGAAAGAGTTGCTAATGTCTTAGGTCAGGACCAACTTGCTGTCTCTATTGTTCCATCAAGGATTTAGGTTTTATAATGCCCATATTTGGGAATCTTAAACTGTTACTATGGATTGGCAGAGAATTTGTTTAAACACAGAGCTATTTTAGAAGAGAATTGGAAAGGAGGCCTACTAGTGAGAAAGCAACATTCACATTGTTTGTATTATTAGAAATAAAGATTATACAAAGGTTCCACTGGTAAATAAAAAGATACAACGTCTGACATGAGAATTCCCTCTTAGCTCTCTGAACCACACAGACAAACAGCATGCACAAGCTGCCCTGCCTCTGCTAACAATTGGTCATTGGCAGAGTTAAACTTAAAATTAAACTTAAATTAAACTGAAGTAAAATGCCCAGAACCATTTGTGTGAGGCAAGACTTGCAGCTTGTTGGAGTGGACAAATGGCAATCACAGCCGACTCCTTGGGCTGCAGGGGAGTGGCTGGGTGTTAATTCCAGCTCAACAGGAAGGGATCCAAAGTACTTTATGCAATTTCTTAGTGACTGGTGACGTGGTGGCTGCACACACACCTTAAGCCCACTCCTGGAACCTGACACACTTGAAGATTGGTGGTTTTCACACCCCATGGGTTCAAAACACTTTGCATGGGAATATTGCATGTATGCAGAGCAGGTTATATCTTTGTGCTTTTCATTGGGGTACTCTGAGACACATGTGAGGGTCTGTGTATACAGCACAGAGAGACATTAATGGAACACTTAAAGAAAATTAAGATTTTGTTAATCACAAAATATTTCTTATCCTCTTCTTTTCATTTCAATCAAATTTCCTACTGAGGTTTTTTCTGGAGTTCTTAGCAGTCTTACTTTTCGATTTTTTCTAAATTTTAAAACCTTTTAAGATAATCAGAGATCAAACACACTTTCTGAGTACATCATTTTAGCTGTTTCATTTCTTTGAAGAATCGTATGACCAAAACACATAGAAACTCAGATTTAGCACTTAAAACACAGGGTTGTTTACTTGCCACTAGCTGACAGAGCTCAGTTGTGACCAAAAATTGAGCATGGTGGAAAAAAATATTTTTTGAGAGAATATTTTTTGTACGAGACTTTTTTAATGTTTTCTTTTGTATTTTATTTTAAGAAAGAAGACATCATAAGCACCTTACAATATCTTTCATTTAACAGTTGGCAGAAGGAAACTCCCAGATGAACATTGGCCTGTGTCTTTCTCTTTAACCAGCTGAGTGATCCAAGCTTTTAATAAAGCTGTTCCAATTATTGTAAAAGTCATCTAGTACCTTATAGCCACAAATATTGACAGTTTATTGCACAACGCATTCATGACATTTGAAGGTCACATCATACATAATACATACACTTTTATAAAAGTGTCTGGAACAAAGAGATACATGATCAGCAATTACATCTTACCATTCGAGGGGATGATTTTATACTTATTGAAAATGAAATACTATAAGAATTGCAAATTGTTAATAAAACACAAAATAGTTCATTTTCCGTATTTATTGTTTTATTAATCAGCAGTACCAAGTTCAGTTGTAGAAAATCAATGGAATGCCATTCATGCCTCAAGAAGATTACAGTTAAATATCATTATCCTGCAAAGCATCACACATATTCTTAGTTCAGGATGAGAAGAAGTAAGGTTCAAACTTTAATCTCACTACTGTACACCTCTCCAGCCCTACTGAGCTCAATGTAACTTCAACACTTATATTTGAGTCAGGACTTCACCATACTATTAGAATATTAGTTTTGATAAAATTGAATTGGAATAAAACTTAAATAAGTGCTGAAGAGTCTTTTTTTTTACAATACATGCACATGCAGGCGTGTCAAACTTCTTCACCCTCTTCCAGTACTCCTGACTATGCAGGCCATTCTAAAAACCACACACACACGCACAAATGGAGTAATTAAAAGTTATAAGTTTCAATTCATTCAGTCAGACCTGTGCACAGTCCTTCAATTAATTCAATGTACATCAAAAATACACAGAGCAGAGTCATGGAGTGCTTGTTTTTGGTTAAAGAGTCTCCTACTAGCTCCTGGTATGTCTAGCTACCTAATGAGAGCTGAGCTAGAGGCAAATGACCATGGATCACTACATTGTTCCCCACTGCATTATTGCCCCTAACACACTTTTTGGCAGTTTGTTTCAAAACTTCAGAATACAAAAACTTCTTTCCAAAGCCCTTAACATGCAAAACTCTTCCACCATCCAACCCCTTCACTGGTTTTTCAGATCTGCCACTCCAAAATCATGACTTTGAAATCTCACTTCCTTAATATGACTATACCTGAAAGCACTTGTGACCCCAAATCATCTAATTTGCCAGATGAGGTTCATGAAATTCCACTAGACTTGTGTAATCTTTCCACAGAAAAAGCAGAGGCCTTAGCAGCGAATCATTTACATAACTTGTGCTAGTTCTTGCTTTCTTCAGAAGAGCACATCTGAGCTGCCAGGACACCCTTTTGTACTCCTCTGTCCCTAATGTGTGTCTTCACAAGCAGAGCAGACACTTACCTTTTGGACCAGCAAAGTTGGGCTTAAATACATATTCATGGATCTTTCCTTGGTATTTTGCCAATGGTCTTTGCCATCAATCCTCAAAATTTACTTTAGTGTCCAATTATACTTCTGATAGCAAGGTTATCTCCCAAACCTTTCCTATGGTTTTCCCCTCCCTTTCTTAAAAAAAGCTTAGAATATTCTGGAGTTTTACCAAAAGTTAGTGTGAAGAGCAGTCTGTGATTTTCAGTGGTTTTCTTACCCATACCCTTGACTCACCTGGGTTAACTCTGAGCCTGTCACCTAAATTTGAAATGGGCACTTGATTACTGACCAGAGAGAACAACCATACAGATTGTGTACTGCTTTTGGACAAAATTCCAGTGGGGAATCTAAACAGAGAGGCTATCCAACTGGACCATCTCTTGGATTTGTATGTGTTATTTGTAGGCAGGTGTTCAGGTACCAGATGGCCTTAAAACCCATACTACTCAGGTTATAGCAGCTTCTACAAGCTGTCTGCATCATATTCCCATCTCTGAGATTTGCAGAGTGGCTACATGGAGCTTGATAAACACTTTTACCTAGCATTGCTCTCCTGATGCCAAGGCTAGATCAGATATCCAATTTGGGAGAGTTGCCTTACAGTCCCTCTTTAATTAAGTACTCCTGATCTCCCACTCCTGGGATGGATTGCTACTGCTGATTAAGCTCCAGAAGTAAGGATCTGTGGAGGCAATTTCATGAGGGAGAAAATGAAGTTGCTAGCTAATCAACTAAAATAACCATTAACTGGACTTCTGTGAATGAATATATTGCCTTCTTCTTGCTTCCATACTCACCCTGTTTCTTCCACGTTAGCAGCTCTACAACCCTACAAACCAGAGGGGTAAGGGGGGCTTCACCATCGCCTCTACCTTGTTCCTAAAACACTTGTGGGACAAACAGAACAATTTGGTACAGTGTACAGGCTACACTATGAAGGAAATCCAAGATGGTGTCAGTAAACCATAGGAAACATGACAAATCTGGGTGGAAGAGATTGAATCTGTTGAATCTGTTTTCTCTAGATTCTTCTCATGTGCCCAATAATGCAGTCTCTGAGACTCTAAAAGGCATAAATTAACACCCAACTCCATTAATATTTTTTAAAATCTTTTGAGTACTTGTATAGAAATATTTATTAATTACTCAAGCCAAGTTTCACCCTCAGTTGCTGGGTTTAAAAAAATCCAAAAAACAAACAGTATTTTTTTTTTTCAAGTGAGAACCACAAACCTGCCTTCATTATAAATAGCTCTCAGGGCATCAGGTATCATTGGGTAAGTTCTTGCATTCTATTGTTTAAGAAAACCCTTTTTCATTATTATTATCTTATCACAGAGTGGAAAAATCAGCACAGAAGTGCCAGTAGCAGGTCATCAGATTTTATAAAAATTCATTCTACCAAAGAAAAGCATAAATTATTTAAAATGTCGCAGGAATGTCTTTCTGAAGACACCTGCAAGAAAGAAAAGAAAATAGAAAACAAAACAAAAGAACCAAACACGTAAAAAGAACTGTACAGGTAGCTAAATTACTAATTTCTCCCTCAACAAAATGAGAAAGAATTAAAGACTCTCATTCCATTTACAGATTACTGATTAGAGAGGTGCTGACAGAGTCTCTAAAGAGTGAATAATGTCATGGTGTGTGTTACAACATTTGGACTATGATATGAGAGACTTTTCCAGTATCTGTATTTTCTTACTTTTAACTTTCCAGTGCTCCTTTCAAACTAAATGACCACTTTGAGCTAATACAAATACTTTTGTAAATAATTTTTCTTCCATTTAACTTCTTTGGTACAAACCACTTGAGGATAATTTCCAACTTCTTTATCCATTTCACAAAAAAAAAAAAAAAGAGCTCTATTTGAATAAATACTTACAAGCAACTCTAAACTGCTGAATCTACTTTACTAGCACCCTTTTTCTATAAATAAAATATGTTAATTACATGAGTTTTGCTGTAATGGAAAATTATTGATTAAATTCATTACATTGAATCTTGAGAAGGAATCCTTTAACTCTGGTATAGGTTTTTCCCTCATTGTTTTAACAGTGTACTGTGAAAACACTGAGAACATGATATCATCTGAAGGGATTCATTAATTATTTTATACTAATGTATCTCAACAGGTACATTACTAGGTCAACTCATATCCAGGTTTTGTAAAATTGCCTTAATGTACACGGATACCATAACATGCTATTTGTGGGCTATAAAAATTCTGAAATGCTGCCTTTGGAACTGATATATCAATAATCCAGTTTTCCTCTTCTACTATGAGAATATAAATTTTTTTCATCTGGACTACTCTGGTAAAAAACAAAAAAAAATACTATTTTGAATGCTGTCCTCTGATTTAGCTGAGCTTGTGGCAATAACTGGTTTAGGCATAGGCTTCAGTATGCTGGAATGATCCTGAAACTAATTTTGCATGTGTTGGAGTTGGACCGTGGCCATGCACGTCAGTATGCTGGAACAGAGTTATCTAAATCCTGAGCCTTATTTTACATGTGCTGGTGTTGGACTGTGGCCCTGCAATCTTTTAGGTCTCCATCTGTAGCTATCAAAGCCAGGGTGTGCCCAGCCACTCGCTACTGCTCACTGCCTTCCTCCCTCAGAAAAGCTCCAGGCTCACCACCACCCTCCCACACACTGGGGTGACCGGGAGCTCTTCAGAGTCCTGGCTGCTGTCATCAACCTTTCTCTAAAGCCTCTTTACTGCCATGACCAGCCTTTTGCAGGGCATCTCACCAGGATCTTAGGTGGTTATCAAGTCCCACATCAGTGATGAGAAATACCAACCTCTTGGACAGATGTTCCCTCAGATTCAGCATGTTAATTCTTTTCTCAATACCAGCTAAAACAGACCTCTCATTTTTAAGCAAGATATGGAGACCACAGTCCCATGACTGATGGAAGACCCTTCCTAGTTTCCCAGCCTGAATATTTTCCCTGCAGCCATCAGCCAAAAGAATTTGAAGCCCAGAAAGTCTAGTCCAAAAGCTGGAGATTGTTTACTTCTGGGGGAGTGGACAAGAGAAGACCAGGCCACAATGCAAGAAACCCTGGCTGTGCCCCAGTCTGGGACACTGGCACAGAGGCAGGAATGGGGACTGAGCAAAGCAAAATCACTGCACAAGGTCCTTATCACCCCAAGGGGAACTGTAACCTCCAGGGACATACAGGCTGATGGTAACGATGTACGAAGTTTTTGTGAGCCTTCTTCCTCTTACTTAAAGTTCCTCCACATTAATCCACCAGTAAATACATATTTTAACCCATCAGGAGCACCTATAAAATTAGGAGACAATCCAGACTGGCTTGATTTGCAAACACATTTCCCAACCAGAAATTCTGTCTCTATGGAGCCTAGCAACCTGGGGAAACAACTTCACACTAAGGTCAAAATTAGAAATTTGAATGAAGATCAGGCATTCCTCTCTGGCTGGACAGACACAAGTTATCTTACTGTCTGCCTCAGAGACAGACTTATTTTAGAAGAAGGAGAATTGTTCTATCTCTTAACTTATTAGTAATGCACTTTCTTCAAATTCCAACAGCAAAAGAAATTCAAAACCCAGGTAGTCTGCATGCACGGAAGCACCTTTTGTTTAATAAATAATTCAACCATGTATTCCTTTTTAATTTAAAAACGGTCTGACTGAACAGTCAACAGAGTGAACTAAAGTTGGCAAAATACAGTGTTGAAAAATTAAAAAGTGTATTCAAGGCCGTATTCATTTGCTTCACTTCTCATATACTGGAGAGACAGGCTGTGCTGAAGTTCTAGCTTTTTTCTTTTTCTTTTAAATTATACACATACAGTCACATGATGCTCACTTGCCTTTGAAAGCTGCCTTGCCCTGGAATTAGTCTTTCTCTCTTTCTGTTACTAGTACAGCAGCTGCTGCTCCTCTACCTCATCAACATCATCAGAAATTCAGCCAAAATGTTCTCACGAGCTCCTCTGCCATGCCTGTGAGGGCCAGACTTAAACTATCGACCATCTTGGAAAACAGAAATGCTGTGAAACCTTCTGGAAATATTCAGATCATCATCAGATTGATGCTCCCATATATCAATAAGTGTATAGTGAGGTACAGGAAGCACATCTGGCAGCAAAAAATCTGCAGATACTGATGCACTGAAATCCATCCCAGGACTGAGTTTGTAACACACTATTGCAAATGAGTAAAAATACTTGGGATCAGTCGAGTGCATTTGGTACTGACTTACTCTCTTGAAGACAGCCACAAGCATATAGTACTATCTTAAATATGAATTCACAGGCTCACGTTCTGTAAAATAAAATTCTTAGCAGTAAGCAGCCAAAGAAAAAAGCTATTAGAGTCAACTCTTGCACAGCCTTCTGTACCACAGTTTCAAAAATTTCTTGAATCTTGGAGCAGACAGGAAAAAGTAATTCTCTGCAACTTCCTTATTTCAGATTTCTGGAGATGAATCTGTTACCCCACACATCCCAAAGCAGCAGCAGGTACTTAATGGCTTCCTAACACAGCAGAGCCTTTAAGCCTCTGCTCTGCTGAGTGCTTGGTTCCCATCACTCTGAATGCCTTTCCCATGTTTTTCATCCTTTCTGATCAGCACCTTCTGGAGCAATGACCATTCTATAACCATCAGGAAACAGCCACCAACATGAAATTCCCAGGCTGATAATGCTCACAATGACATTAAATGCTGACACAAGGAAGTCTATCTCAGAGAGGTCAGACATGCAGGAAAGAAGATCTTTACTGGGAAGGAGAATAGGGGAAACCTAACCGCTGCAAAGTAACTTTGCCTTTATAGAAAATGACTTGGCAATAACCAATCTTTCAAAGTGGACATATTTATTTAAAAATCATTTTAGACCCTCTGGATGACAGAAATGAGTCACATTTAGGAGACAGAAGTTTCACAAGTGCATTCTTACTATTATACATCTTATGGAAGAAGAGCAGGCTTTCTTCAAATTTTCACGATTCAGAACACTAATAAAATTTTCTGCAATATATAGGATGAAAACAACAACCAGATCAGACAAATTTGTATTGGTAGAAAACTTTCAACATCTTCCATTGCTCTGACAAAACCAGCCTACAAATAATATGTACAAAATGTATCTCTGAGTCTGACAAAATATGAACAAATGCATCAGTATAACTATAGAGATTCAGGCTCAACTCCGTGCAAGTCAGAGAATCTTCGGGTTTTGATTTTGGCTGATTACTGGCTTAAACTGAGATGCTCTGCAATAAGAACCATGTCAGAGAACAGACTGATCTAAACCCTGAGAATTCAGGCTCCTGCATTTGTGGAGACACATGTTTCCATGCCTTTTCAGGATGGTGACAGTGGGAGCCACTCCAATAGCCTGGCAAGCCCAGGCAGAATTTGGTACATGACAAAGTGGCTTGCAAATGATAACATTTGAAAGCTGTCTGCAGTGGGACTGGCCAAGCCAACAAAGTCATGCATGGGGTTGAGCAAAGGTGAATGGCAGCATAAACTGGTCAAATGAAACTTAAATAATTTCAACAATTTTACCAGTACTGGTTCTTTTCTGGCTACAAAATCTACGGCTATGTATCCAGTCATGAGTGTCATAGGTATTTGTTTCAAAAGAGAGATTTTGTTGATTACTGGGCAGCGGAGATGCTGAAATATTATAATAAAGGGTGGACAAACAAACAGTGTCTCCCTACTGCTGCCATTTTTTCATCATAAAACTGCAGGAGAGTAGCACTGTGTATTTAAAACAAACAATGATGGGAAGATGCAGAAAGGCAGCTCAGATACCAGACAGGACACTGATGAGTGCTGCAGACCAGTGGAACTGATTCCAGAGAATTGCTGGATAGTTCATCATCTGCAGTACTGCTCCAGTGAGTGCTGCTCACCAAACAGCAACATACTTCCTTTCTGTGTTCTAGGGTTCTTTTCAATTAATATTTGTTTTAGTTATGTTGAATCACTGCTCATCTACTAAGATATTATTTGATTTTAAAAAAAGGAA